>CM050656.1:17485000-17602500 GCA_027574665.1 Rhynochetos jubatus | reverse complement strand
AATGATTTCATTGAGAGCAAAACCAATTTTTTTTTGATGTCTCATGCCATATTGTGTGGTCTCCGGTTTTTATTGTGAATTTTGCAGACCACAGTAAAAATTGAACAAAGGCGTGTATTTACAATTTAGTGTGCATAGAAGAAGAGAAGGAAAGAAGTGATCACAACTAATAAAAAACCTGAGCATAAATATATGGTGACACTTTTTTAAAGGGTTTTCACAGACCATGTTGAAAATGTTATGCTTGCTAGCAGAGCAGAGTAATGGAGGTACACTCTACAGATGGAGCTTCTAATCAGATTAGCAATAGAGCAGTTTGAAAAGTGCTTTGGAATAAAAGGCATTATATAAATGCAAGCCATTATCACTATGGGGTATATTTTTCTCCTGATGTGTGTGCATAATTCCCTCTAGAGTTAATGGGAGATGCACGCATGCATTGAAGGGAGACTATACCTGGCAGTGTGCTTCTTTTCCGCTGAAATAACTAGGAAGATAAAATTTGTTAGAGGGCAGAAAATGGTAGATCAGCTGAATAAGGTATTCATTGAATACCAGTCAAACTGGTCTACTGAAAACTTTGCCACTGCATTTCAAAAGCTGTACATTGTATCACAAGGAGATAATGGGGTGATGGCAGTTAAAGTGATTGAACTGGTAGAAGAAATGATGCAAAGTTGGCATATGCAGTGCTCACTTGTTATTGAGGGCCCTATTAGGAACTGATTGATTTGCTCAATTTTTTATTAAATGGCTCCAATTAAATGTGTCAGGAATACATGTTTTGTAGTAAATATTCTTTCTAAGGGTAAAGTAAACAAATGAAAGTGCAGTATCCTACTTAATTCCTGAATCTTCCTTCTAATATTCACACAAAAAACGGGGAACAGAGGTAACTCTCATCTTTCAGGTTCTCAGTGTATTTTAGAACCTTCTTGCATTAGTTAAATGATCTCAGGTTGTTACTCAGCTAGTCATGAGGAGATGAGCTATCCTGCAAAGCTAAAAGAAAACCCTAACCCAGCCCTTAGCAGCAAATACTTTGAGGGAAAATTATGGCATCTACTTAGGTGCCAACTATTCATTTGTTGGCGTTTTTTTACATGACTGAAAGCAACTACATGCTCAGTACCCTCTCCTTGTCATTCTTTCAGTGCAAATCTGTCCTCATGCATTTGATTTTGATTTGGGCTCTACCTCAGACTTGCGAAGTTACCAGCTCTGTCTCTATCTTCTCACCCCAGCAGCCATCTCCTTGTCATGACCCTCATTAGAATTATGGTCTGGAGCAGGATTCTGTGACACAAAATCCTTCTCTGAGTCAGCACCTATGGCCATTACAAGGCCTACAACAGCTGCAATAATACCTCAGTGAGCCATTTTAACCTTTCAGAATAGCTGCACAACTGCCATTTGCTTATACGCCACACTAACTCTAAATAGAACATATTATTTCTATAAACCCTATTAGTAGAATGACTGAATTATACGGAAACCAAAAGGTATGTTGTCAAGAATGCTGGCCAGACATAATGTCAGAGCTCAGGGGGCTGAGAAGGCTGAACATCTTTAAGGTAAAAGTAGAGAGTACAATAGCATCTGAAGTGAAACACATTTTTATTCATTAAGTGTTTTTCTGGCTAACTCGTTAGAGACTCCACTTCATCCAGTTTTGTTAACGTAGAACTTAAAAAAAAGAGTGATCTATACAGATCCCCCAACATGTGTTTACCATATACCACACATGATTGCAGCCACTCACAGCAAAGTAAATGAAAGAAACTATTCCACTGGTAAAGTCACACTAGGCTAAGTATGGTAGTTTAAAAAAAATCTGAATCAGATCCATTGTTTACAGAATAACTTATTAGTATCTCTATGTTAAGGTTTCATCAGGTGTTTCATTATAGATCCTCATTTTGGAAAGTTTAAAACTCCAGGGTAGCATTGTTTTAAATTACAGAAGCATAGATTTTTACATAACTATAATGCCTTTTTTTTTTTTTTAATTCTATACCTAAAGAATATTTTTATTCGTTCAAATGAAGTTTGGCATGCAAGCAAGCCATAATGAAAAACAATTGCCTTTTGGGGGGGAGGGGGGGCAGGGGGAACGGGAATATATATTTTAATACAGAACAGTTACTTCATTTTTTAAACTGTTTACATATGCTTGGCAAACTGAACAGCCAGCATACTAAAGCTGCCTTAGCAGGAGCATGCCCACTACCTGAATATAGTCTAAAACCTAAACAATAGTATGAATAATCATAAGGCAAGCTGGTTCCCTCCTCTCTGAATTTTACCCATGAAAAACCAATCTGCTCCTGTCAGAAGCCATGAAGATACATTTCCAGTCGAGACTGACTTTGCAGAAGTCGTCTTGGCTCAGCGCTTGGAGGTTTCCTTTTGAGTCACCCACCAGAGCTGCCACCTGCAGACCACCACGGCCCCTTCCCATCTTGGCTGCAAAAACATGCAAGATGCATGTTCAGCTCGGGCAGGTCTAAGCACTACATGGTAGACTGCTCTCTCGGGGAGATATTGTGTGGCTACCAGCTGTCAAAATCCCAAATTGCTCCCAGTCAAATTTGGTCTGGAGATTAATATTTAGGTGCCAGATAATTATGTTAAAAATGTTAGGACTTCCTCTCCATGGCCATTGGGTTTCAGAGGTATATGTTTAGTTTTGTCATTATTTTATCTGATTTTGCTGTTCTCCACCATTTGACATTCATTTGGTAAATACTTAACTCAAATATCTGTGATAGTAAGATGTTCATCATCAATTTTTTTCTTATGTGCTGAAATTCAAATGCCAGTTTAAAAATATCATGAACTGGCATGAGTAGCTGCAATACTTTTTACTGATTTTGTAGGTAAAAGCATAGGTTTGTACCTAGGTAGTATTATTCCAAGCCTCAGGATCCCAGACACGTGCCCTGTATCCATGAATTGCATGCATTTCAGCATGCCAAAAAGATCAAGAGAAAAGCTGGCACATAAACTTTCAAGGGGAACTGTGCCCATTGTGCAACTTTCCCTCTTTCATTCATTCCAACCAAATTGTTTCTCTTCACTGGCAGTTCTTGCTTTGTTGTTGGTTAAGAGCCTTTACCTAGGAAGTTTTGTGTGAAGGCCTGTGCAGTGCACTGCAATAACCACTTGCTCGGTTTGCTTTGTAATGTTATTGCATGATTAAATTAGTTTAAATACAGAAAGTTCAAATCCGTTGTCAACTTCAGGGAACTGACAGATGCAAGTACATTTTCTGAGTAACTATTTGTTACACAGTAATGGTTTAACTTTAGAAATAAAACTTTCAGACCCAAACTGAGCCCTGTTAGCAATACAGATTTTGTCTAACATACATAATGAAACCAGCAAATTAGGTCCCATGGCCATAAACCTCACAGAGGGAAAGCAAACAGAGCATGAATCAAAAAGCTTTAGAAGGCAGTAAACTATTGGTTACTTATAAATTAAGGCAAAAAAATCAAAGTATTAAACAAGTTTGGTTGTTACAACTGGTGTGCATTTAGAAGAGAAAGCTGAATTCAAAACAAAATATGGAAGTATAAGACTCCTAATTTAAAATAAAAGGTCCAGGCCAATATAAGCTGTGACAGAAACACAGTCATCAAAAGTTAGATCAAATCTTGGTTTTACTCTTTCCCACTCTATCGTTCACTTGTGCAATTCATCAGGGCAGTACAGCACGTACAGCATTGACACCTCCCATGCTGTGTTTGGCTCTCTGCAATTTTGTAGAAGCATGTCAGCCTTCACTTCTAATTTCTTGACCCTGTCTGGTTTATACCTTAGCATTTACTTTACTCAACTGCAGGTTTTTTATTTTGCCTTTCGTTTAAGAAAAAAAATAAAATTAAAATCTTTAATATGTTTTAAAATCCCCCAAATACCAGTTATTGACCTGATCATACAAGTATAAGCTTTAAACACACATATTGACCTAATTAAGTTAAAACCTATTTAGGGAGTTTTAAAATATATTTTATTGCGTCACGGTCTATAAGAACCTCATCGTATTCATTCACATTTAGTTTGTTAAATACATGTTTATGCATTTTTAAGCAGCCATTGTATGACTCCTTTGTAATAAATGCGGCTATGCCATTGACAGATTTGGCTGGTGGAGTTTCTGATCTAGCAGATCACTAGAACTGAGTATTCTGCATGCTTAATAACCTTTATTCCATGGATTTAAATCACCATGAAACTTAATGCAGTAAAGAATAACAAGAGATAAAATAATTTAAAATGTACGTATGTCATTAAACTCATATTTCAGCCTTGAGTTATTGAGTGCTTTTAAAAAGCAACTACCAAAAGTATCCAAGTCCACTCAATAGACTGAGGTCCTGCAAGTGGTTTTTATTTATAGGTGTACAAAACAAACTGCACAGCCAGTTTGTTACAGTTTGGGTGGGGGAATCTAGGGAACAGTGCCTTTTCAACTTAAAAACAACCAAAAGGATTTTGGTTTTGACAATTTGTAAAAAATATTTGCTCTTAGGCTGAAAGCTTACATGCCAAGTTTCAGCTTGGAACTCATTTTTACGACTCAGTGATAAAGCCCTGAAAACAGGGGTTTCAAGCAAGAATGCTGACACAGCCTTAAATACAGTGGCAAGAAAGGAGAAAAAGTAGCATTGTAATGCATATAACCTGTTTTTTCTCATGATTTCTTTAAAAAAAGCAGCTTGTTGCCTACCCTTAGGCATCAGACAACGTTTAATGCATGTCTCATCATACAGTCTTCCTACCAGGTGTGTGGAAAAGACTTCATATAGACCCTCCTCTGAAATGAAACCGGTAACTCAGGTAGAGGACACTGAATTATTTCCTGGTTTTTAATGGGATTTTTTAATCTCAGACATACAAGCTCACATGCTTTGGAAGGAACAGAAAGGCACATATCTTACGTCTTAGTCGTTCATTAAATCTTATTTTAGGCTACGGTCTGCCAGTAAAACTGAAAAAAAAGTAACGATGAGCTGTTTGTGCAGATTTAAAGTACAATGCAAATTACTAGGAGAAGATGATGTGTAAGGATCTATATTGTTTTTGGCTATATTTATACCCTGACTTTTTAAGGTGGCTTATTAAGTGGTTTGGAGTGAAAAGAGCTTGCAATGTCTGTTGCTGTAAGTGCGAGACTTTCTGCATTCTTTCATTAAGAAAAATATGTGATAAAGAATAGGTTTTTTTCCAAAAGCTGAACTGAATAAAGTACAAGCAGTTCAAACATGACAGTGCTTAAAAACTTTTTCAAAACTTTGCCAGAAGTTAACCAGTGAGGCAAACCAAATTTAATGAACAGAGAAACAATAGGATGGCTACCTTCTTGCCGAACAAATTAATTAAATATACACTATACTGAGTCTTAACAATGCATAATGTTATTTTTCTGTTGAAGCAGTGTTACATAACTGGAGAAACCCCTGGGAGGGTGCAGAGGCCAATTTAAGTTACGAGTTTTTTATAGCATTGGCAGCTACACTAAACAACAATTCAGAAATGAGAGATGTTAAAGGGAAGGGAGGGACAGGGCTCCCCTGTTTTCAGTGCTGCTCAGGCTTGGGCTTTATTTCCACCTTAAAATCTTTACCTGGCCATGATCTGTTGTTCCATTACTGGAGGGCAAAAATGGGAGGAATTGTCTGGGCTAAATTGCAATTAGGCAGCCCTGAGAGAGGCTGGCACCAGTTAACTTGGGATATTGGAGTGAAAAGGCCCGTAATCAGCCTTCGGTCATGTAGAACAATGCATAAAATTAAATTGACATTAATGAATAATTGTGTAATGAAAATGGAAGAGGAGAGTTAATTGCATGTTACAGTGAGTGTAATGCCTAGATAACCTTGCATTTAATGCTATTCTTAGCCCTGCTGCCAAGACTTCTACAGAGCCTCTCTCTGCAGGAAGTCATTAAAGCTGTGAGTAGATAATGCAGGCTCAGTGAAACCTAAGTGGCAACAATATAACAAGAGTTTCTTTCAGACCTTAGTGTTTTCAGAAAAAAAGGGCATGTTGAGGTAATTTGTACACATCGGAATGAAAACAGGAAACTCGGAGCAATCTATTTGTAGTTTGTCCAGTTCCAGAGAATTTTCAACCATTGTTGAGACCAAAGTCAATTCATATAATCAAAGACAAGACTAACCATCAGAGCTTGCAACACAGTAAGCATCCAGCTGTCTACAGCTGAAACTTTGTTTTGTTAATCGCCTAGTGCAGCAAAGGATACAAAACACTTGACCTTAGACATGACAGTGGAAGACGTCTTCAGCACTATCCTATTGACACAGCTGGTTTGTGCTGATAAATAAGACTCCAGAAAAGTAGAATTAAAAACTTGGTCTGTTTTCTCTATCTATGAAGATAACAAAGAATGACTGTTTGTATGTGCATGGATATTTCCCAAAACATTTAAACCTGTATACTCCATAAAACAAACTTCCCCATGTTTCTCTTTAAAGGCTTTTTAAAATCAGATTTTGGAATAAGGTGTTTGTTTGATTTTAACCTTTTGAATGTCCTGGCAGAGTTTACTCCAACAGATACTTGTTTTTGCCTTAGGGACATTGGTTGCCATCATGATGTTGTATTGATTACAGTGGGATTGTCCTTCAACAAATATGACCCTGCTTATAATGTAGACTTGGCAGTCAGGAATCTAAAAGGACTAGAAGGAATCTTGTCTCATAAAAAAAAAAAAAAACCAACCAACCTCAAAACAAACAATCAAAACTCCTGAAAAGTAAACATTTTCACTGTATAGAGTTTTGTAGTTGCTTAAACAATATATTTACATTTCCATTATTAAAAACTAAATAATTTCCATAAAGTCAGTGGTTTATCATTGCTGACATTAGTACTGCATTGTGATTAAAGACAAGTGTGAGTACTTAGTTCAGCAAAAGATGACTTTTTTTTTGAAAAATTATTATATTCTGGAGGGTATCTTCTGCTCGTGAACACTACACAAACCCATCTACTTTGGCCATGTGTATTCTGTGGATAGTTCATGTGTTACAAACTGATATAAGGAGAAGCATCCTGTTACATTTTGAGTCTTGACTGAGACTTGACTAACTCATCATCTAGATGAAATATATGAGCATTTGGATTTGGTCTCTGTAGATAGGCTATTGACCTGCAGTCATCTTATCCACTAAAACCGCCTCCAAGAAAAACAAGGAGCAGGATGCTTCTTTTTTTGGATGATAGCTAAAAACTTTCTGCAGTTCTGTCCTTATATTCTTTGGAAACGGTATGGGGAGTTTATGTTACTGCTAAGGGCGATATAAACCCATTGTTGGCTGGGATCCTGACTCCATGGACCTGAACAGGAGACTTGACAGAAACTGTAGTGAGGAATTTCATGGGCTGTGGCTACATCTGAACCATGGCTGTAGACAGCCTCTTAAAAAAAAGCTGAACTCACCAGTGGTGCCATAGTCTTCACCTCTTCCATTCAATTAGTTTTCAGTATTTCCCAGAAGCCTGTGGCTAAGAGGCAGGATGAACCACAAAGGCTTTTGTAAACTGCAAACTGTTAATAAATACTAGGTGGCAATGAAAGTTGTCTGTGAAACTGAAAAGCAGCATTACATTTGCACACAAAATGTTTTTTCCTGTGCCTAAGTGATCTGTGGACCTCATTGTAATGATATAACATAGACAAAGACTGTAACAGGTTTCCCAAAGGATTTAGTCATGAGTACAGTGCAGTGAGAACATGCACAATTAAAACCAGTGACATGACTAGGAGTTAAGAGAAAGTTCCTGTTTCAGAAGGCCCTTCCGCTGCAGCCTGCTCCTGGGCTTTTTGTAGCTTCCTCGCGGGTGGCTGGTGCTGACCGGTACCAGAGGGGCCCCTGGGCCAGCTGGAGTGCTACTTTGTCTGACATTACCGTTCCTCAGTTCCTGTTTTGTGAATGGGCTTCTTCCCATAATACACCTCAGAAATACCAGTCTGTAGCTGCATAGGGTGCCTGTCACTATATGAAAACGTCTGTCACTGAGGCAGACCAGACAATTTAAACTGACATATTTTCTCAGCCATTTTTATTGCAACAGTAGAATTTTCCCCTTACTTGTAAGGCTGACGAGCCCTTCAACAGCTTCTTCCTGTCTCATGTAGCCAGCACATTTGGCAGACACTCTCTCTTCCCTCTGTGGTTAAAACCCTTCTTGTTCACATCTTTGTGGAACTTCTGCTGTTTTTGTTACAATTACGTTTCCAGCAGACCCAGGCAGGGTGATAGTAACTCCACTTAGGAGAAAACTTTTGATTATTTTCTGCTAAGCTGTTGTGTATGATAGCAAAGATATCCTGTCCAGTGGGATTAACAGTTTGTACATTTATGATCCATGCATTTCTTTCTAGCTACTATGCTGTGTTCTGAACATTGTGGAAGTTGGCTTCACATGAAATGCAGCCAAAGTTTTTGGACTTAAGTGTCTAAATTCTCATGGATATAAGCAATCTGTTTAAAATGAGAACAACTTTGAAGGCAATCCACTTACTGTTTCATGATTTAAGTGGAATATTCAGTTTTTTGGGTATGCTCTGAGTCATGCAATGGCCTGTTGAGTGCATTTGCTGTACAGTCCAATACAGGAGTTGCTTGCTCTCAAGAGTATCAGTGTAGCATGGACGATATGGTAAATGGTATCCATATACTACACAAAAGTCTGTGAGTAGCAAGGGCAAATACCAGTGGTAAATCAAAGCTTGTATGAGTACTTACACTTGCAAAAGAATAAGTGTAAAATGTTGCCTTGGTGTGGGTGTTAATGTTGTCACAAGAGAGTGTGAACAGGCATACATGCAGACTGATGTCAATGGGGCCAGGCAGCCCTGTGACTGCAGGTGCGTCAAGTGATATGGGCCCATGTAAAAGCCTAACCAATTCTTGGGGGGAGCACAAAAGTCTTCTTTCCTTGCTCCCACAGATGCTAGAACACCCATGCTCTGAGGGTGATTAGGAATTCAGTTCAGCTGAATCCCATTTTAAACTTCAGTTGGGAATCAACTCCAAACTATCCCTGGTACTGGACTGATACTTAGATTTTTAATTCTTCTTTCAGTTTCTGCTTATACTTCACCTGGTGCTTACAGTGATGCATTATATAAAGGCCTTTTTTGTTAATTGCTCTGAGATATTTTTCCAACATGTGTCCCAGGCTCCGTTCTACATTTATCTTTCACATGGAATGCTTTAAGCTGTTCAAACAACTGAGCACAGAATTGTCATATCAGATTCTTTGGATTGAAAGAGAGTGGAGAACAGCTAAACTTCAGCCTTCTACTACTCTTCCCCTTCCACGGTAATTGCTATAAGGAAAATGGAACAATGAAGTCACTTACCCTTTTAATCTCTTTAAGGGAGCATTAATTTTTTATTTTGATTTTCTGCGTTCTTCTCGCGCAGATTCAAGGATTTTGTATAGTTCAGTAAGGTGGAGCTCTTTGCCTTAAAATATGTGGATGTAAGTCCATTTTTACTATTTGCTTTGTGCTAGTACCAGTACATTAGCCTCTGTGGATTTTGTTAATCCAGATTTACTCGTGTGAGAATTGACTCTGACCCAGAATGTGCCTCATGCAGTGCATTTTAAGGAATGGGAATATGTTTTCATGAATTCTAGCTGAAATAGATGTTGAAGCTATAAAGACAATATGTGAATCCTCTAATAAAGCCCATAATTACATTGACTAGAATTCAGTGAAATAGCTGAACAATATTCAGCAGAAATCTAATGTTTGGCAACTTTCTGGGTAGCATAAATCTGTATATTTAGCAGACGTTTTCAGCTTGTTGTCTTCTTTGTGTTTTGTATTCGTATTACGGAATTGATCTGACAACGCACAGACATAGGGTTTGGCTGAATTGCTCAAAATTATGAGTTGTAGTGGTCTTTTCCTAATTCACACATTATTCTGACCAGATGACTTGCCTGTTTCCTCTTGTGTTCAAGGCCTGTGGACTTTGCTGAAAGTCAAAACAAAGAAAAAGAGCAGTTGAATGCAATTTGAGGAGTCATATTAGAACAGATTTGTCGTGCTTTAACCCCAGCTGGTAACTAAGCACCTCACAGCCACTTGCTCACTCCCCCCTGCTGGAATGGGGGAGAGAAGCAGAAGAGTAAAACTGAGAAAACTCAGGATGAGATAAAGACAGTTTAGTAGGTAAAGCAAAAGCCATGCACGCAAGCAAACCAAAACAAGGATTCATTCACCACTTCCCATCAGCTGGCAGGTGTTAAGCCACCTCCACGAAAGCAGGGCTCCATCATGCATATGGGTTACTTGAGAAGACCAGTATCATCTCTTTGAACCTCCCTCCCTTCCTTCTTCTTCCCCCAGCTTTCTATGCCAAGCATGACATCATATGGTATGGAATATCCCTTTGGTCAGTTGGGGTCAGCTGTCCTGGCTGTGTCCCCTCCCAGCTTCTTGTGCACCCCCATCCTGCTCGCTGGTGGGGTGGGGTGAAGAGCAGAAAGTGTGTAAGCACTGCTCAGCAATAATGAAAACATCCTTGTGTTATCAACACTGTTTTCAGCAGAAATCCAAACCACAGCCCCATATCAGCTACTCTGAAGAAAATTAGCTCTATCCCAGCCAAAACCAGCACAAGGTTATAAAATGGAGGTGGGGGTGGGTTGGGTGGGTGAGGGGTGAAGCAATAGTGCTCCAAAGCATTGGAAAAGGGTTTAAGAACAAGGCAGGGTTTTTCTGTTTGATACATTGCTATCAGGAGTGTAAACCTTGCTGAAGAAGGCTGACTTGTTCATTTACTAGGCTCATTAAAATGAAGAAAATGAGGAGACATCCACTTCCTTATATAGCTCTGTTTGACAAGCATGTAAAGACGCTAAGGACTGTTGTATGTGATCACTGGGCTGTAAGCATCTACCATTCAAAAAGGAATTCTGGGGAGAAGCTGTATAAGACAAGCAAGACAAAGTATGAGATCCAAGAAAGTTTAGATTTGTAATTGTCAAGGTAACTGACCAGCTCAACAGGTTAACAGCACTTGTGGTGGGTTCCCTCTCGTGAGAAAGTATTCATTAATGGTAGTGGTTATTCTAAAAGTTATGTGCTAATTTTGGTAAAGGAGGTCTCAAAAGATGACCGCTGAGTCCGTGGCACTAGTGCTGAAAGCACTAAAAACACTATTTGAAATGCAAACAACTGTGGATGCACAGGCGCTGCAGATTAAGAAGGGCCCCTATCCCAGTTCTGCCACTGATTCCTCTGGAAAAAAAGAGCAGGTTCCTCATGAAAAGAATCTTATATATTCTTATAAGGAATATTCGCTTTTCTAGTAAGTCATACTGTGCCTAGATACTGGCAGTAATTTTTATTACATGTTCTCTTCTCTGGTTGGATAATCCTTTCTATTTTGCATGGACACACATTTGGTGAAAGATACAATTAAGAGAGAAACTTTTGTCTGATGCTTAAAAAGAATGAAGGAAAATTATTGTTATACTGATATTTTAATACAATATTTATCTAACATCAGAGAATTGCAAGGAAATACAGCTTTAGCTTCATTTTTTCACAGCTTTTACACAAATGTGGTGATTTCCCAGAACTGACTAATCAATTAAATGAAGTTTTCTGATCTTACTCATTTTTAATAGCTCCATTATTCACTGTATCAAAAAATCAAGAGGATGATAAGATAATTTTTTCTTGAAACTATGCAAGTTTCTGAATTAATTTAAAAGATACTGTACAAAGACATACATTGGTATGATTGAGGGGCTAAAGCTCAACCTTTATTATTCGAGCTTTCTGAACCCAGTTCAGTGGGACAAATGAATTACAGCGACAACTGGAACCAAAAAGATCCACAACTCACGTAAGCCATTGATTTCTCTGAGGCTAAACACTGCACATACCTTCCTACACTGAAATCAAGATTCTAGCTATATTAACAAATTATGTAGGTAAATAAACAGGTCATATAGCTGAACAATTCATTACATTAAGGAAATTCAAACCTTTCATTAGTATAATTATTTTAGCTATGTGAAAGTTAATAAAATACGATGCTTACAATGCCACTTCCCTTTTTTCTACAGAAATCTGTATGTGCTTTAATCAGTTTTTAAATACTTGAATGTCTTTTACATACTTAAATTACCTCACAATGAAAAAGTTAAATATAGTATGTCATAATAGTAATCTCCTTTGAGACCACATATTTTTTGATTTCACCTTGTTAAAGGAAAACTTTGATATGTTTTTCTCATAGGTTATCAGAATAAGGAATATGTTATACATTGAACAAGGATGGTTATCTTTTAGGCTCTATGTACATGATGATGTAATCTTTATTTAATAATGAGAACGGTTGGCTTTTCTGCTGTTGTGCAGTTCCTTCAAACTTACACAAATGATTACTAGAGTTTTTAATTGCAATGTTATAGGCAGCTGGAAATTCTTATTATCTCCTGAATCTGTAGCAATTATGTAGGATGCCACAGCAGTGGTAATTCAAGAAGAATTCTTGTCATTATCTGCCTGGCTTGGTTAAAAAAAAAGTGATAAGAGTGATAGTGCTTCATACTGAGAAAATGTCTGTGACTGGGTTGAGTGGACATATGCTATCTCAGGTTTAACCATTACAGCATGCTGTTACTCTTCTCTCCCTGTCTTCTGTACCTGTGGAGCTTGCTTACCTATTTGAATACACCCTAAACCTGGCCAAATCTGTATCAATGTTTATGATGTTCTTCTCAAATTTCCCTTTCCTGTGTTGAAATGCTGATAAGGTACTTGAGAATCAGCATCACGCTGCTCCTCACTGCTATGGGTAAGCTGGTACCTATCCCCCAAGGTTTGGAAGGTTGGTTAGATTGACTGAAGTGAACACAGCTCATCTATGTTTGTTTTGATTAGAAAATGTGGTCAGATTTGTGTACTGTACTAACACCAACAGAGGGAGGACTTCCTGTTCAACATTTTGCTCTATCTAGTATTGGTAGCTCGATTTGTTGCTACTAATTGGTAGTTATTTTTGCCTGGGCAGTGATTCAGGACAACAAAGGCAACTGCCATAGAGAGGGAGTGAGTCACTTGCTCATATATGGCTGTGCAATTGCTAAGATTTTTGACTACACTTCCCCACCACCTCTAAACATTATCAACCATACCTGGAAAAAAGCCCAGCTCCTATTTTAATGCCACCTTTTTTTCTGTTGTCACTTTTAAAATTTCCATTTCTGTAACACATACATCTTAAATCACAGGTCAGAATATTCTCTGAAGTATTTACGTGGTTAAAAAGATAAATGCTTAGTAGAATTTTCAAAATCACTGAAGTGCTTAAATCTCATTGATTGAAAGGGAAGTCAGGATCCAAACTTCCTTGGGTACTTAGGAAAATCCTATTCAGCGCAATTTGACACATTTGAAAGTCTGGCCCTGAGGGTTTGTGTTTTCTGGAGACCCAGAAACAAAAAAATATTATTCAATTTGCAAGACTTTGCCTCCAAACAAACTTAATGAGTCCTACTTTTATATCATCATAATACTGATATTCCACACACCATCACCTTCATTTCTTCCCTGAAAATTGCCTGCCAGTAGGTTACTTCAGCTCATGCCCCAGGAGCAACAAGTCTGAGATCCACCAGAGAGAAGTGTGAGAGTTAAGAGGGCTGGGCGGAGAAGCGCCCTCTCAGTATGTCTCCGTCTAAAGAAGGATGTTTTGTTCTTAATCTGAGTCAATGTGTGAACTCAGAACAACAAAGTCTTCAGTATCCAGCACCTCCAAAGGTTTAGATCTTTGGCATTTTAGGCCAATAATTTTAAGTTTAATTGCATACATTCTGTAATCATCCTACCTGTGAAATTGGGAAAATGAGATAAATTAAGGAAGATTTCATTCAACCCAAACATCTTGCTATTATTAACATTTTCTTTCTCAAATTAACCAAAAAGAAGCTGAAATGGCCATACACTGATTTTTCTGCTTGTTCATATTCCTTTTATAGAATTTTATTACTCTGAAGAGAATTAAACAATTACCAGTTTACAAAATCATTACTTTTTACTTTGTTATTTCATTTCTTGTGCGTTGTCTCTTGCAAGCAAATTAAACAGATTTTTAGCTGGCAGTTGGCAAGATGACATAGGGACAGCAAGAGTATAACGAGAAAGGAGTTGCTGATTCAACTAGGTGGGGAAAGCTAGGATTGCACCATAAAACACATGATACACCATAACACTATCTCATTTAAAGAGTAGTGTATCAGTTTAAAGCTATAACACACTGGTATGCTACTTCAAAAAGAAAAACAAACCAAACAAAAAAAAGCACACTGCAAAAGACATCTTCCAAAATTCTGGAAAAGCTCTTAACAGTGTGAACTATTGTGATCCAAACTACGGATCCAAAGACAGAGAAATTCCTCCACTGGTTAAAGCCATTGTTTACAATTATTTTTGTAATCTGCAGTCTTAAAAGAGGGCATATAAAGTAGAACATCCCAGCAGTTCTCTTGGGAATCACCAACTGTGAACCGAAAATGTTGACTCCTAGCCAATGGTGAAAAGAGGATGCACTTTGTCTTAGGATAACTCCAGGATAGACATTATGTTTGTTCCCATTCTCCAGTTAAAAGTTTTTTTCATGTCCTATGGCTCATTTCCATGTTTGTGCAGTCCTTTCAGGGACAGTGTGTAGCCCTTGCCCTGACACAAGCTGCCGTGTTTATGTCTCTCCATATTCAAAACCTTCATGAGAGTAACCTTGTCCCAAATAAGTCTCTAGCCTGGAAGTCTGTCCACAGAACAGGCAGTGGAGACCTGGACTTGAGCTACCCAGGAGCCTAAAGGAGAGGAGGGTATAAGCTACATTTCATCAGCATCATGCACTGTCTGCACTTCTTACAGTCACCTGGAAACCCTCATCTAGCCAATTAAAGGATGGAGTTGAATTGTTAGCAAATTATCAGAGAGAAAGCTCTGGAGAAAATTCCCCAAGAGGAGATAATATCAGAAAGTTTAAAGCTGCCCTCTCATTAAGTACTTTTTACTTGAGTTTAGCTGAGAACATCAATAGAGTGCTTATGAGGAACACTGGCACAATCACATATTACTTACACAGGGTGTATGTGTTTCCTGTCATATTTGTGGCTCATAAATACTTATGTCTCTTGATATTCCTTGCATAATATAGCTAGGGATTAATACGAGGACTATACAACTGCCATGGTGCCCAGTGGCATCTATAACAACTTTATGTTAAGGAATGTGTATACTTCGTTGTCTCCATGTAAATGACAAATGCTTCCTGCTTTTTTTTTCCCCATCTCTATTGTGCTTTAGCTGTGTCAATACTGAAATGTTTGCTCTGCATAGAGATTATTATTCCAATTTGGAATTTTCATGAGACCTGGGCCCAGGCCTGACCTTTCTTACATGAATTCTGGCACTACCTCGCCGTGAACGCTTCCTAATTGCTGATTACAGCTTATCATTACAAGAAGACACTTATAACCAGGGAATTGAACCAGTATGTTTGAATCTGTTCTGGGTCAGATCCAGCTGTGATTGAAGCTGTTTCAGTTGAGCTCTGATTCCAAGCCAGTAACAGTTTATTGTTCAGTTCACAGACAGCACAGGCCTTCAACTAGGATAAGCGTTAACCTCCACCTCCTTCCTCTCCATAAGCACAATTTTTAGTCCTGGATCTGTACTGGATGTTTTTCCAGTAGCTTCAATTTAGTATAGGAGACCATGCTGCTGGTGAGAAAAAAGTGATGCCAGGAATATACATGGGGCAAACACTAGCCAGAGGAGTGGGAATGATAGAAGGGTAAGCTCATAGACAGGTAAAGTCCCTTTCTCTCCCTCATAAAAACCCAAACCCATTGCCTGCACACATGTATATCTTCCTGCTAATAGGTATAGTAGTGGCGACTCCTTAGTTGCTGGAGGAAACTGAAGTTGGTGAGCAAGAGTGTTTTTCTGCATGAGAAACGGGAGCCACAAAAAGCCATTTACCTGATCTCACCTTAGCAGGTAGCCCACGACAGTAGCTGGTTCCAGGGAAGAAAGTTTCTGACCATCTGCTGGTGCATAGTGTAGCAAGGGAGAGAGGAAGGACAGACACAAGGCAGGGTGGTGGTTTTCAAAGGACTCTTAAAGCAAGCTGTCCTCTTGTTTCACAGAACCTGCCAGAGGATGTTGCTTTTCAGCTGAAATGCTGTTCTGAGCTGAAAAAGTCTTTGTTTTGCTTCACTTCTAGTTTTGGATCTGGGATCAGCAAAATTTCCAAAATAACAGCTTAAGTTTATTCCAGCTTTGGGAAATATTTTGAACCAGTTCATGGTTCAGATTTAGTTTGACTTTTGCTCATACTGGAAGAATGAGAACTACAACTTTCTTATTCAATCACTGACACTGATTTTAAACAAGAAACTGCAAAAATATGTCAGATGTGCTCTATTCTTTAGTAATTTCTTATTTATACTTAGTAAAGTCCGCATCATGGATGATTTAATCATAGTGGAAGCCCCTGACTTTGGCCTCAATGCTCTGAGAGGGCATTCACATGGGTTTTGGTATAAAAGCAAAGCCTTTGTGTCTTTCAGTTGCTCTCTTGCCTCAGCCAAATTTCTGCTGGAGCAGATTTCTTGTGAGGCATTCAGTTACATACAAGAGTTTGGGGGTGGTGTGCTGCTGTCTCTACATGGAGACCCTGTTTGAAAGTCTAGTGACTTTGTGTGCATCTGTGTGGTGTGCAAGGCCTAGGCCTGGCCTATGCTTATGTTGTTTCAGCTTGTCTTACTGAGTAACTTTTATCTTACTGCTAATGGTACTGGTTTTCACCTGAGATCATGTGAGCATTGTCCTAACCCCAGAACTAATGCAATCAATTCATGGTTCTGCTTTGGTTGTGATGTTTAAACTGGCTGTAGAAGGGACCCTGGGAAATGTATGCCACTGACTCTGACGTCAATCCCTGGTAAGAATGACTGTAAGTCCATTTCAAAGAGTAATGTCACTGAGCACACGGTATCAAACATGGCTGTTGGGAGTCATCATGGCTTCTGCAGAGGGAAATGCTGCCACACCCACCTGCTCTACCAGCATGTAGCATGTAGAAGAGCCAGTAGAGGTACTACACTCAGCTTTCAAAAAGCCTTTGGCAGATCTTCTCACCAAGCACATCTGCACTGATTCCAGGAAAAAGTTCTTTTACAGATTGAAATCTGGTAAAAGGATAGTAATCAAAGGGTAAGGACTTTCCAGGGTGGGGAAGAGTTGTCAGCATCCTCTCCCAGGGATTGGTGCTGGGGCGTGTTCTGTTCAACATTGTCATTACTGTCCTGGTAAAGGGAGTGAACAGTGAAATCTCCAAGTTTACCATTACTGTACTCACTTGGGTTGCCAAATGTGCCAATGGTGGGGAAGTCCAGAATGACATCAGAAAATTGAATAAATGGTTGAAAAGCTGGCAAAAAGAGCTTCCATGTAGATAACTCTAAATGCAGAAAAATCATCTCAACTGCCGATGCAAAGCTGAGCTCAGAACTGACAGGTACAACACAGGAGAGAGATTTTAGAGTCATCATTGACAGTTCTCTGAACTCATGAGCTTCATGAACTGTGACAGTCAAAAAAGCCAGCAAAATGTTGGGTATCAGCAGGAACGTTGGTACAAGATAGATAATATTATTTTTCATGGTATAAAACTTTGGAGCACCCACATCTCAATGTATAATTCTGGTCTCCACACCTCAAAAAGGACATAGTCAGCTTAGAGAACTGTCTTATAAGGAGAGACTAACAAGTTTTCAGTTTGGAGAGAAGAGGGGGTGTGGGGAATGATCAAGGTGAAGTGGAAATTCTCAAACTTTGCAAAACCATGAAGGCAGCTGAACTGCTGTTCACCAAATCTCACAATGCTAGAACTAGAGGACACAGATCAAAAGACAAGGAGGATCATTTCACAGTAGATTAAAGGAGGTGCTTCCTTGTAAGACAAGTAGTGAACTTCTGGAATTTGCTGCCATATGTGAATGTGGATGATAGTGAGACCACCACTATCTTCTTCCTAAAGTCAGAGATGACATACTTTCTTTCCTATTAGTTCTGTAGGCTTGCGGTATTTATGTCATAAGAGCAGAGACTGGCAGAAATAAGATTTTTTTTTTCCTATAAGGACATATGTTCAGCTGTTAAAGACAGTTTACTCTGTAGGGATATATACAGATATTGATACATAAGTATAGTTCACTCTAGCTCTTGCTTTATGGAAGCCTCCTGCCTTCTTACAAAAATATACCAACTCTATAACTCCCTTCTCTTCACAGTCTCCACAGACCATCTTCTGCCGAATGAAATCTTAGGATTTGTGGCCGCCAGCCACAGCAGAAAGCTTACTGACATTTCACCAAGTTTTTGTTATATATGACATTGGGGTTTTAAGCTGTGGTTTTGTTCCCTCATGGAGTGCTTCTGGAGACTTGATCATGGAACAGTTTGATAGCATCAGCAGTCTGGCAAATCTGCACCTTCTCCACTTGGACGTACATCTAGTCATTTCTCTCTGGGAGTCTATTTCCAAGTACATTGTGGGGAAAAAATGATCAAATACTGTCTATTTTGGTTGCTTCCATGGGAGCAGTAAGAAAGCAAGGAAAGATGCACATCATCTTCCCTGGTAGAATTTTAAACTACACCTCGAGGTCTGGAATAGGCAGGGGAGAGCAAGCTGTGAGCTGTTATTGTGAACAGGACAAGTGTCCTTCATGGCTGATCAGCCATCAGCTGGAAGAATTTGTATCCCTTATTAACAGTTGTTACTGGGAAATGCTGCTTCCAGGGAAGGCAGGATGCTCACCACCTGTGCTTGAGGGAGCATCATTAACTGGTACAAGTAATTGTCTCATGTTTGCTTTTCACCTTTTGCCACAGAACTTTGTGGTATTGACATGCTCTTTAAACCCAACTGCTTTTGGTCACAATGTCAACTCCTTCCACTTTTTGTCACCTCTGTGCTGAGCTAAGAGATGTCTTGGTGTTGCTTACCTGCCCAGAATAGTCCTACATGCTGTCAGGTCCAAGTCGGGCTCCTGCACTGTACTCTGTACAAAAGAGTGTGGTCTGTCAGCGTGTTGGTGCAGGCCAGTTTGAATGCATTCCTCTTGCACAGCTCTGGCTTCGTATCTGGGTCTGGATGTGATTCAAGCTGTTGGATTTAATTAGAAAGTTGTGTCTATTTTGGGGCCTATTTAATCAACTTAGCAATAGCCCTGGTACCCAGACCCTGTCCTACTGTCAGCATAGGTGCCTCCTGATAAATCTCAAAGTGCATTTTTAGTTACTGGAGAGCAGTTAAAATTAATATTTGGTAGGTTTCAGTATGTCATGCCACTAGCTGCTGCTGCTAGAGGTACATTAAGAAGAAAGTAAGTAAATCAAGGTGTAGCAAGTCATCTAGTGTTAGCTGGGATTTTGTGCCATACAGGGAGATGTTCTACTATAGAAACTCATGCCAAATGCATCTTTTCAAGTGCAGTTTATGCAGGTTTTGTTGCAGAATGTGTAAGAGATGGTCACTGCTAACATTTCATTTAGTATATATCTCTCTAAAAGCAGAAATGCTTTGGAGTGAAAGGGATAGTTGCAGTAAGTTTTCTGAAGTGATGCAGTTGGCTGGGAACCAGGAGACAGCACCGTTCCTTGCTGCTCGACTGCCCTGCGGTGTCAGCTGGACCACGTGGCTTCGCTTCTCTGAGTACTGTTTCTCCATCTGTAAAATGAGAGCACTTCAGAGCAATTAAAATCTGTGGGTGAAGGGACTCATGTAAGAGTTGCTTGTTTTATATGCTACAGTTAAGGTAAAACAGGCATGTGTACTGTTAAAACAACCTGTGCATCTAGGAATGATCTTTCTATCATTCATACTTCATCTCTCAAAAAGGTATCAAATACTCTATTAACATCATTTATAACGATCATCTACACAGGCAAAGATCTGTGTCGCATAATTCTTTCTTTGTCAGAATACACATCACCTAGCCAATGAAATTGCTAAGACTATGAAAAAAAAGAACAGTTTTATCCTCTCAGGGTTGGGTTGTTGGTTTTGGGGTTTCTTTCCTCTTAAAAAAAAACCAAACAGCTGGGCTATAATCATATTTGGGAAGATCTCAATGTCTGTAATTCTATCCTATAGCCAGAAGCTGGTCTACAGAAAGCTGTTGCTTTTTGCATACCTCTTGCACACAACACCACCACTCAGTCTGCCTTAATCATCTCCTCCAGCTAAAAGATTTAAAGATAGTCCCCTGTCTTAAGAAAGTAGGTATGTCAGAATGCCCCAACTTTCTTGTCTGCCTTGGTGGTGAGTTGGGAGGTCTGAGTTCCAGCTGATGCCTCAGACAGCTCTGTATTACTGCTTTACAATGAAAAAAGGGAAAGAATTGTGACTTTCGATCCCTGTTGTCCTTGATGCTAGTGCTGGGCACAGTGGCCTGTTAGAAACAACTGAAAAGAAAGATTTCATATTTATTTCCTTCCATATTTTATTTGTGGGGTAGATTTCTTGAATGTTAAAGAATATTAGATCATGGGTCAAGATTTCTTTTTTAATGCTTATTTTTATGTTAGCACCTGTGGGACAGAGTACAAGCTATTTGCAGAGCAGAAATCATAATTCCCAGTCAGCTCTCCGATACTTTGTATCAAGTGTTCATATTTGTCAGTGATGGTGAAAAGTTTAATGTTGAATCTTCTTACAGTAGTTTGCAAAAGTAGCTGTCCTCAGGAAAACTTATGTCCTGCATTTTTCAAGTTTTTCAGCTTTATTCTGACAAGTATAAGCGTTTTATTTACAGCACTCTCCTAATATATAGCACAACAGTAGCTTTAAGAGTTCTGGGGCTTGTGCATTAGTTTGCTTAATACAAAGTTCTGGAGACAGATTAATATGTTAAACTGTGGTGTCTTAGCAGTTATGGGCCATACTGAGTCTTTTCAGGCTGGAGAGGTGGGCCTGTAACAACCTCATGGAGTTCAACAAGGCCAAGTGCAAGGTCCTGCACCTGGGTCGGGGCAATCCCAGGGACAAGTACAGGCTGGGCAGAGAATGGATCGAGAGCAGCCCTGAGGAGAAGGATTGGGGGTACTGGTGGGTGAAAAGCTGGACATGAGCCAGCAGTGTGTGCTGGCAGCCCAGAAAGCCAACTGTATCCTGGGCTGTATCCAGAGAAGCGTGGCCAGCAGGTCGAGGGAGGGGATTCTCCCCCTCTGCTCTCGTGAGACCCCACCTGGAGTACTGCATCCAGCTCTGGGCCCCCCCAACATAAGAAGGATATCGACTGGTTGGAGCGAGTCCAGAGGAGGCCATGAAGATGCTCCAAGGGCTGGAGCCCCTCTGCTATGGGGACAGGCTGAGAGAGTTGGGCTTGTCCAGCCTGGAGAAGAGAAGGCTCCGAGGACACCTTATTGCAGCCTTCCAGTACCTGAAGGGGGCCTGCAAGGAAGCTGGAGGGCGACTTTTTACAAGGGCCTGTAGTGACAGGACAAGGGGTAATGGGTTTAAATTGAAAGTGAATAGATTTAGATTAGATATCTTCTTCCTGGAGAGGGCGGTGAGGCACTGGAACAGGTTGCCCAGAGAAGCTGTGGGTGCCCCATCCCTGGAAGTGTTCCAGGCCAGGCTGGATGAAGCTTGGAGCAACCTGGTCTAGTGGAGGGTGTCCCTGCCCATGGCAGGGGCGTTGGAACTAATGATCTTTAAGGTCCCTTCCAGCACAAACCACTCTAGTGGTACTAGTACTAGTGTGTAAAGGTCAGAGAAAATCTCCATTCCAGAGAAACACAGAATTTGTTCTCGGTAATTCTGCTACAAAGACAACCTACTGGATAGGTAATAGAGAATGAAAGGATATTTTATGATTTTCTTTTAAGTTAAATTACTTGCAAAAGTATATTAAGTTGTTACATGATAGGAAAAATGGTTCCTACTAATTTCAATGTGACTCTTGCTGGTCTATACAGAAGAAGCTGCCTAGGCAGACATCTATGTGCAAGGCTTTCCACAGGTTCCTTCTCCCGAGGTGTTATCTATTGACAGTTCCTGTGTGGTGGGAGTTTCTGAATAAGGTCTTACAAACCCTTGCTTTGATTTTCAGAGAAAACACATGAAAATCAAACCAGATTTCATCTTTCTTGGGTGAACATATAGTACCAAATAGCTTCAGAACTTATGCTTGCTGTTTTCCATGTCCATTTTGTGTCCAAATATCTGGGTCTAATCACACTACATCTAAATCAAGACTGAGAAAAAAGGGGTAATGGAAGTCATGTGACAGATGTGCACCCTCTGAGAGCCTAATACTGATCTGGACTGGTCAGGTTGCTCCGCACAGCGTAAAGCAGGGGAAAGGGCCCTCTGTCTGGTACCAGGAGCCCATAGACTTCACGAGTACTCCCCCAAGGCAGAGGTAGCCTCTGCCCTGGAGGCAAAGCTGGCTGCCCTTGGTGAAGTCTCTTGTATGGATGTAGAGAGAATAAAAGATGATGAAACTGGTGCTGCAATCCACCATAAACACAAGTTGTCAAAAAGGAAAGAGATGCACCAGGAATCCATCCTCTGATGTGCACAGGAAAATAACAGGGTTTTTTTAAGATGTCCATGGTATCCATTGTCAAGACTTCCTTCCAGGAAAGGAAAATGAAATTGTAAATTGGAATCATTTTGTGAAGTGAAATCTCAGAGGATATACTCTGGAATACTTTCAAGGAAAGGGGGTTGTGCCAGCTGAAGATGCTGCCCCATACGGAAACCGTATTTAGGCAGCTAGCACAATACACAGGCCATTCACAGTGCCTTCTTCCCTAGCAGAGTTGCACTCTGAAGGACTTACTAGGGAAAGCATTTTCCAGTCCTCTGCTATCTCTTTTTGAGTATGTTTTGTCCTCAGAAATAGTGGAAGGTTTATGGAAATTACAGTGAATGCAACCAAATAGTTCGTGCATGCACAATAAAGCAGTGATTGCAGGCACCAAGGAAAATTAGGCTCTCTATAACTCATGTCACTCTTTGCAAGAGTAGATAATTCCAACTGTTGTCCTTGACCAAATCTGTGCCGCTGAGCATTTGTCCAGCTGGCTGCTGCCTTAAACCCCAGTGCTGGCCCCATTCCAACGAGGAAGCGATTTCCATAAGCATATAATTTATAAAGTGCTTTGGAATCCTTCACAGTGAAAGATGCTATGTAAATGTCATGCGCTGTATTATGTTCAAGACATTAAAAACGTTTTTTAATTCTACTTCACCTATCAGATAAACTGAGGACAGAGAGCATGTTATACATTTTTGGGCCAAGGCAGTTTTAAAAATGTGTATGTATTGTTCACAGAGCTAAGCTCTCCTTGATGCTGCTGATCAGGTGCTAAAGCAGCAAGTGTTTTCCCCTCCCATTCACATGTCAGATCATGATTTGTACTTCGGCATCATGTACAAGGCAAGACAGCAGCTAACTCCATCCCCCCTGGAATCCGTAGTTTAGGGGCAGATTTAGTCCCCTCGACTGCTCATCTGGCCAGTACAAATGTTGCCATCAGCTGAAGAAAATCTTTCCAGGTATACAACCTTGTTTATACCTACACAGATTTCACTGAGTTGCTTATAAGATCTTACACAATTTTCTAATACTTTAGCTGTCTGTAGGACACTTTGAGAACCTCCTTTTTGGGTATTTTTTTGGCTCAAAAGAACAAGTGTATGAACACACCAGACAGATAAAAACATAGTCATGAGTTTATCCAAAGAAGAGGAGTGGTTTCTATGCTTTTTGTTATTTGGGGTTTATTTTAATCTCAAGAAAAGGTTGCCTGGGATTTTAAGTTTGAGATGGAAGTGTTGGTCATCTCTAATTCTCTGCAGTCTGCCTCCCTCCTGCCTAGCCATGGTACTGCTCTGCAGAACATCAAACATCAGAGGGCAATGGTGACCTGTGTTGTTTTAATCTCAGACTAAACGGTTCTTTTGTTTTGTTTTAAAAATGAGCCCTTAACTTCTGTAATCTCCATTCTTCTCCAGATCTTTGCAGAAATAAAATGCGTCAAGAAGGAGGAGGCATAATATGACAAAAGTAGTGGTTTTATTGAAAGAGAGCATTGTGGTATTTTGCTTTTGAAATGTGTTTAACACAGAGTTTAAGGATTGGCAATTTGTTTAAAGGAATGGGTAAAATATTTGAAACCGCCACTTTATTTAAACTATTGTGCCTCCTTCAGTAAACATTCAGTACATGACTGAACCCTGTATGAACTTGTGCTTGTTGCTGGTTAAATACATTCTGAGCCTAAATGAAAAGGGGCTGCTATTGAGAACAGGACAAAAAAGTTGCATGTGCTTTTTTTTTTTTTTTTTAATTTGCCCACACACAAGCTCTTACCCCCCAAAATACTGCGTTCACAGGATCTTTTATTAAAACACCGTTTTTTTTTCCTAGGCCTCAAAGTACTAAACTGAAAGCAAGCTGTTAACAGAAATGAGTAATTATTGAAGCTCTAACAGGCAGCTTTCATTGAAGTTGATTACAGCAGCCATATAATCACTTTTACGGATGCTGTAATCACAGTAGCAGGGAATGCTTGACTTGGTTCTTATTGTTTTCACTCGGGGTGGAGGTAGGGGGCCTGCAAGAAACCCGTTTTACCACCTCGGTACAATTTCTGCTGTAAAGGAAATCTACACAGCACTGAATGAAGCAGAGAATCATTTATTCTTTCTTTATTAGCATTTTCTCCTCCCTCACATGAGAGTCTGTTGGAGTCAGGAAATTGCTGTTATTCAATATGCAAGCCAGAGGTTGTAATGACCATTTGGGAGGGTATGACCAACAATTACAGCCCTTAATGAATAGGAGTAATCTAGTTGAGACTAAACACTAGTAGCAACTCTGGTGCTGTCTCTGGTTAAATTAAAAGAACAGCAATGCAAAGGAAGTTAACAAGAATTAATTCGTTAGATCGAACTGAAAACCTACTCATTAGTGATGTTATAGGCGAAGTAAAAGCCTATCTTCAGTGCAATTAGGTAGACAAATGAATTGTACAACTGACTGATTCACACCTGCTAACAGCTAAGGGCTATAGCTGATATGTATGGGATCCACTTTTTACAGTTCATGCATACTTGCATAGTTTAATGGATCTTGCATTCCTGAATTAGCCTTCATTCCTTCACATTTCATTTGTGTATTTGATCCAAACATCAAAGTGTTGCTTATAGATTCTGATGCGATGAGGCTGTCTACAAGACAGCTTTTAGAAAGGGCCATAGAATTATAACATCTGCTTAAACTGCACTGCCATACAGAAGGGCTCTCCGTTTGCTTCCTAGTTTTGGTTTTGGGTTGTTGTTTGGTTGGTTGGTTGGTTTTTTAACTATTTTAGGATTCTTGATTGTGTTGAAAGAGGACAGATCTACAGAGAAAGATCATGTAATCAGTTAAAAAAAAATAATCGCAGAATTCAGGATTTTGACACTTAGGTGAAGAAAATGATTGGGAAGCAAACGAAAAAGGCAAAATCTTTAGAGCTGTCGAGTAGCCATTAGGCACCTACAGGTCTCATTGTCATCACAAGATAGTGCATTTGCAGAGCAGTCTTGGAGATGCATGAAATGCAACCACAATAACAGTGATCAGAAGAACACAAAGAGATTTTTTCCTCTTCTCATCCTGCATTTCCTTTTCCTGCTCATGACATAGGCTTAGGCAAGGCCTGTGTGGGAACCAGCGAGTAGAACTAGACACAGCATCTGGCATACCCTCTCCTGTTCCTGCTGCCAAGTGGGTTGGGAGTCAGAGGACACAGTGGTTAATTTGTACACTGTGTCTTTCAGGGGGAAAACTGAGCAGCTACGTAGTGTACTCTGATCCCTCTTTCTGCTGATATATTCTTCATTCCAGGGTCTTATCTTGAAATTTTCTACTTTGTTAATATTTCACAAGGACCCGCAGGTCTCTCATACTCTGTGAGGCTGCCACAATTTCCAGTCAAACTCTGTTAGGAAGAAACCCATTTATTTCATTACCATGTGCTCATGTTGTGGACTTAACTCTTTTGGCCCTCTTTTGACACAGTTTTGGTCTAAAGTACTTTCATTTGTGAATAAGATTGCTCAAAAGCGAAGCAGACATGGTGGGAAATGCATCCGAACATCGGTGCTTTTTTAAAACAGACTTGTGTCTTTTAATGTCAAAGATGGGGGTTTTCTTTTCATTTATTTATTTATTTTTTAACTGTCTGTCTTAAGGAGAAAATTCCCATAAGGTGAGAGGGTTTGCCCTGTAGAATAAAGAGCCTCTCTGGCTTGGCCAGTTTCAGACTCTTGTTTTCATTTTAAAGGGGGAGGTTTGAATATAAAGTGCTTGATTTAAAGATTTTTTATTAGATCTTAACAAATGACATCTCTTATTTACACACAAGAGAATGACTCCCTAAAAAGCTGCCTGGATATGTAAATCTACCGGTCAGATGTACAAATAAAATGGATTTTTTGGACTGAAAACCCAAGTAAATGTACCTATTACGACAGAAAGACCCCTCTGAGTCCTCTAAAAGCTTTTTTGGTGTATGACTTCAATGCATGTTTATGGGTTTTTTTAAACAAATGGAGCCAAATCCAAGTTCAGTATAATTCTTCATATGTATATGTGTATATATATATATATACATATATATGTATATATATATACACACATATATATATATATGTATTTGTAACTCTAGCTTTCACCCAAAGTTAGGGATAGATGCACTACCCTTGTGCTGATGGGAGCTGTAATGATAGAGGTCACTGTTGCTATCCCATAGCTATTTCCATAGCAGGAGCAAAAGTCACAGTTGCTAGAAAGATGCATCTGAAGATGTCTGCAGTGAAGCGACACATTTCCCCTGTCTTTTGACTCCAGGCTCCAGCTCATGATGGGGTAAGACTTGGTACAGGACTGGGTCTCTAGGAAAATCTCACCTTCCAGTAGGCTTTCCAGGCACCAGCCTCCCCTGGAAGGGCCCACGGCTCCCCAACTCATGAGGAGCTGCAGGAAGCTGGGGGCTTCTTTCAGTGTTTTCCCTCCACGAGTCTCATGGGTGCAGCCAAGCCAAGTGAGGGGTTTGAGCAAAACTGTTCTGAAGTTGGAGAAGAGCATTTGAACCCAGTGTGTTTCTTATGTGGGGACAAGGCTGTAGTCACTTGGAAGTGGCCAAACGGATTTTTATCAAGGTTTGTTTTTAATAAAGTTATTTCCTTGCTGACAGGCAGGTTTTAACCTTCTGGAAAGAGGGGTTTGTAATAGAAATGTTGACACAACCTCCCTCTAGGGGTGCGGTTGCATTGCTGCAATAATAGTGTGTGGGCAATGCAGTAATAGGGCACTGACCCATAACTGACAAGAAGCAAGGCTCCAACTGCATTATAAAGGTCATTCTCTTATTTGTGAAAATGAAGTGTATTTCTTTTTGCTCTACTCCCTGAGTTTTCTGTTCTTCCTTCTCCCACCCCCACCGCAAATCCAAACACTTTATATTTTTAGTTCGCTAGAGTGTTGAAATTTTTAAGACTATTTTAAAAAAACTTAAGTACAGGGATTAACCCTGGCTGTTACACCAGCTAATCTGTGTTCAGCACAGGACACACACACAGAAAAAACCCAAACCCAAAAGGAAAGCCTTTGTTGCAGTTTCTAGGGGGCCTCCGAAGTTAGCTAGGGTAGTCTCAAGGTTGCTCTAAACTGCACCCGTCTGCAGTGGTGCTAATGGAGCATGCTGTGAGCCAGATGCAAAGCAAAAATGGCTCTGATTCTCTTCTGCATCCACCTGATCTCTGTTGTCACCTTCAGTAGGGTAGGCCTGAAGCTATGAAAACTGTGAGCATAGGAACTGAAACCCATTTGACCTCTATGCACAGCCTCTCCCAAGAAAGCAACCTGCAGTGATTCTCTCACCTTATAACCTTCTTCTTCCAAAGGTTTAGGAAGGAGCACGACACACAGCAGAGACCAAGGGAAGGGGCTGTGTGCTGCAGTCTGCCTGCATGGCACCATCAAGGTGCCTTCTAGTATCTGAGAACAGTAACCACAGTAGTTGATGTCATGAGACTGATTAAAACTAACTGCCCTGCCTGTGAGGTAGAACATTAATTGAAAATGTGCAATTTGTACAATAGGCAGTAGTTAATTATCTGCTTCTTTGAACTGCTTGGTGTTTGGGATGGCTCTGCCTATGGGGACCAGAGACATGAAACAAAGACACAGGCAGTTTGAATGCGTAGTTGATACCATTTAAATGAGTAGTAGCTGTTAAAAAAAAAAAAAAAAGCTTAATTCTTAATGTAATTTTAGATCTAGTTTATAGTACCACTAGTTGAGGTGCAATTGCCCTATATAGGGCTTGTTCTTACTAGGTTACACAAGATGGCCACCTTAATTTATGCTAAGCATCAGTATTAAAACCTTGCTTGCTCTTTAAACAAGTTCTTATCAAGTGAGCTAAGGTAAAATCATTTTCACTTAGTCACGGTATAGGCATTTATAGTCAAAGATAAGCATTTCTGACTTAACCCAGTAGAGAGCAGTGGTGTGTATACACACCAGACACATTATAACATTCTTTTAATACATAAAGCCTTGGTTACTACATTGGGGGGACCTGAGGTTTTTTATCCTCCCGTTTCATTTTGAGTATAAATACGTGTTTTCAGGCACAAGCACATAGACACCAATTCATACAAATTTAGTAAAATACTTTATTTATAGGAATTCATAACCCAATTCTTCTCTATTTTCATCAGTGATAAACACATGGTTTCTGCTGAGTGAAAAGTAAAATATCCAATAAACTTTGTCATCATTAGATTCAAAGGATAAAAGCACAAATATTTGACTTAAACCTTTATTTACTTCCTAATGGTAATTTTTATGTGTATCTCTCTAACTGTATCTGCCTACACCATGAGTAGTGTTCATCCATTGTTATCGTTGTTAAGATCACCACACAGTTAATCAATCACAGAAATTGTTTTATATCATATGCAAAAGATTATTAATGCCTTATTGTGTAAAAGCTTACCTAAGCTGAGGTTCTCAAAACTGAAACATTTAATCACATTTGTCATATTTTGGTTTTTTTGCTGAATATACGAGACTGGGTAACACTAATTAAAACAGTGTGCAACAAAGAGCGCACTGGAAATACACTGATGAAGAAGACAGATGCACAGAGAGTGACTTGAGTGGAAGTGTTCTAAGAAGTGATTTTGTTGGTAAAGGAAGAAAGATCTGTCCAAAGCAGAATTTCTGTATCTAAGGTCCTCAAAATGTCTTAGTAGTTTGAGGTCTGTGTTGGTTCTAAGCAGGAACTACTAATATACATCCAAAATCTCCTGAGATTTTGGCCCATGGCAACAAGTTTCACGTGAAACAGCTGGTCTAAGGTGCTCAAATACCACAGCGATGAGTAATGTGTGAGCCTGTGGGAAACTTGATGAGTGTCATGAAATTTCCGTTATGAAGGGAATCTTGAAATGGCAACCTGTGAGCGCTGTTAAATCTGCAGCTGAGCTCTACTCCTGCTGGTACCCTCCAACCCAAACCTTAGAGAGGACTGTGCTCTGCCGGTCCTACCGCTCAGAGGCAGGAGTGGGGTACAGCAGCCACATCACAGTCCTGGCTGCCTTCCTGCTCGCTCTGTTGTGTTACCCCTTGGCGCTGGTTCCCTGGGCTGGGCAGTGCTCCGTACGAAGCCAGCCAAGCAGAGTTCATGGTGCACGTTGGGGAAGGACGATCAGAAAAAAACCAGGGGTGATTTTTCCAGCTCCTGTGGTTGAGTGGCATACAAAGTTTTGAGGTTTTGTTGGATCTTCGGATGTTTCTGTATTTGTTTTAATCTACAGCTGGCTGATTTGGAGAGACTTGGTTGCTGGTCCCTGCTCCCTGAGTCAGCTCAAGGGGTCTCTGAACTCCCCATTCATGGAGGAGCAGGAGACCGGGGCTCGCAGGCGAGCGCCCAGCCCGCAGGCTGCGCAGCACGGCGAGCTTCACGCGGTGCTGGACAGGGTTATCGGTGGTAAAACAGCACCAGTGCTGGGCAGCGAGGTCCTGCCGCTCACCCTGCCTCTCCAGAGCCCTGAAGAGCTGAATGTGCAGCTGGTCCCTGCCACACAGGATCCCAGGGTGTGTGGGCAGCAGCTGCTAGTGGGGACGGGGGAGATGGAGGGAGGTGTCTGTGAAGTAAATCACCAAACTCACCTTCCTTGCTCGGGTAGCACGATGGCCTCAGCCCAAAGCAGAGCTCTCCCTCCAACGCGCCGCCAGCCAGCAGCTAGAGTCGCTCACCCCCTCGTGCACTCTGGGTGGGAACAGTGATGGGCCTGGCAGCAGGAGCTTGGCACACACAGGAGGGGAACTGCGTTCAGGCAGCTGCCGTTGCCCTCGCTCCTCAGCTGCTCCCCCCGGCTCCGGCTGGTGTCAGAGCTTTCTTCCTTTCCCCTTGCGCTTCCTCTCTGCACAGCATTTGGTAACTTGGTAGCTAATTAGCAGGCTAAGGCTCTGGGACAGAAGAAATTGAATCACTGGCTTTTTCTTTCCACAACCATGTGAGGCCATTACGGCAGTATCCATTCCCAGCACTGCACTCTCCTCCACTGCTGGTACAGGTCTTGGTGTGCTGATCAGGGGAATGGTGCCAGCAAAAACTCTCCCAGGAAAAGAGAGTGCTTAATTTTAATGTAAAGTCATGGCTGCACGGGGGACAATGCAGGAATGAGAATGAGCAGCCAGCAGGTGAGTGGTGGCTTAAGACTTCATGGAGCGGTGGCACTGGTAGGCTACTCTGTTCAAATGTAATGTGCTGTAGGGTCGCTGAATCCAGAGTTACCTAGTGTCATGGCAACGAATGAGTAATGCCGTCTGTGTGTATGGAAAGGGGAACTGTGCTCAGGAAAACACCAATTCAGGAAAAGTTCAGGCACTGATCCTGACCTCCAGGTGGCCAAAGTGGCTACTGCAGTCATTACTGTATGAGCAGGGCATCAGTAAGGGGGAGATTTTACCTTTGTGCTTATTATCATGAGGCTACACTGGGTATGTGTGTTCAGCTTTGATGTTCATGTTTTAATAAGAAGGTTAAGTGCAAAATTAACACTACAAATTAATTAAGGACTGGACAGAATGTTTTACAGTGAATGGAGCTTCACAAAATCAGTATATCAGAAAGATGATTGGGAGATAAAAGTCTAATGTATGTTCCAGGAAAATAAAAAAAATTCAGGTATCACACTGTATAAACTACTAGAGAAGGCATAACAAGGACCAGTGGCTTTCCAGACAAAACATGGAAGTCTAATTGCAAATAAGGCTCTCGCTTTTAACTTTGAAAGCTATTAAGCCCTGGGAGAGGCTAGAACAGAAAAGATTACACTCTGTAACCCTTGATTTCTTTTGCAGAAAACATCCAACACCTGGCAAGTAGTGCCATTCAAATGGAGTTAGCATTCCCCTATGTTCACCTTGATCAGAGGGTCTGACATCTGCCTCTTTCATTTAGCTGCTCAGAATTTCTCAAGCTGTTGGTGGAAAGCAGTCTTACACAGTGGAAGAGCGCTGAAGTGTGTTACTAAAAGTTCTTGTGAGTTTTACTAGTCTTAACTGTGTGCAATTCTAGCAGTTAACAGTTCTAAAGGATTAAAAGGTTGTTTGCCTGTAAGGTTTCTGGTTAAAGGAACTTTAATTTCCACAATGACATTTTGTTTCTTTGCAACTGGGACTTACAGTTTTATCTGCATGAAAATAGGAAAATCTTACAGATAATATGGGTGATTGTCTATGGAAACAAAACATGATGCAGAGTTACTACCCTGCAAGAGGAAGTTCCCGTTCTTTCTTTTATCAGCAGTTAATGCGATTATTAAAATGTTACATCAAAATTAGGATAAACATTGTCTGGGAAAAGTCACATAACTTCAGTGTGAGACTGGTCCTTTTTCAGATTTTGTTATGAGCATTTGACTTCTCAAATAATTTTCTAATTTTTTTACCCCTTGGAACTGTCTGTGGGAGGTTTAGTTTGTTTTTTCTTCCCTGCTCTTCTGTTCCAAGTTGACATTTTTGCAACTCTACTCTGGTGCGGTATATTAGCTCCACTTCTCACTGCTCCAATATATTTTGCTTGGGATAGACATGGATATTTAATAACTAGGGAAAGGATTCTTTCTAGATGCCACAGAATTGGATTATCATCCCATTAGGCATGAGGCCTCATGTAACCAGGGACACTTAACTTTTGACCTTTGTGAGAAAGATCATTTAATTTAACCGCTCTTTGTATATAGCTGAACCAGGTGAATCTGTGAAATTCTCAACTCAGTTTTATGTTTGTTTAACAAATCAGGAAGGGCTTTTAGCTGGAACAGCTGTGATTTTCATCTCTTTCGATACTATCCTAATACATTCTCAGATCCCTGTTTAAGATTTATGCCCCGTATATGGGAAGAATTGCAAGGAGATAGATAGATTAGATAGATTAGACTCAACTATATGATATGCCTAGATGTTTATCAAAGCTCTGTAATGACCGTATAAACCTAGATGATAACACAGATTTGGCTATGGCTCAATCCTTAAATTTAAAATGAAAATGTCATTTGAAACCCAAATGAAAGAACACGCTTAGGTACACTTTAACAGTACGCAACAGGTTTGGGGCAGATGTGGGTGGTATGTGAGAGTTTCAGGCCTCTCTGTCTGTACAGCAAATGTACGGTGGGCAACCCAGCCCGCTAAGCCTGTGTAAGTACAAACTGCATGGATAGGCACAGATCACTCATCCAGGCATGTGAAAGGCCTTTGTACTTCCTGAAATACGTCAGTGGTTGCCCAGTAAATCCTACAGGTTAGCTGACAAATTGAAAAATTTTGTTAACAGCAATTATTTGATTCATTACTCAAAAGCAGCTAAGGATATGTCCCGGTTCATTTGCAAGATCCAAATTTCCTTTGGGGATATGGGGGAGAAAAGGGAAGAGACAAAGTGACAAGCAAATTTATTTCTACTATCTTGGTATGTTTGTTTGCAGGTTTACTGGAAGTGCAGAGTTTTCTCAATGGTTTTCTCAATGTCTTAAGCACAGGCTTGTGTTTAGTAAACAAGTTACAACATTGTGGACAGCAATGTCATCCAAAATCCCATATATTAATATAAAAATGTGTGTAGATCTTTGTGGAATCAGGTACATTTCTTTGGGGTTTCCTTCAACTGTTTAAAATGCACTAAATGCATCATGTGTCTCAACAGAAAACATCATGTCCCCTAATTATTTACATCTATTTCCTAATGAGGAAATTGAGCTTTCTTTTCTGACTACCAGCAGAAGCTTTCTGGTAGCGTGCTGTTTAATCCAGTAAAGTATTTAGGTACATTTTCTCTGGGATGCCTCGTATAGTTCATAGCTTCACTTAGCTTCACTTACACATGCATCTGAACATTTAGTAAATGACAAATCCAATTCATATGGCCTATTAAATTCTTTTTGCTCTTATGAAATGAGCAGGAGCCCCATATGCCAGATAATTATTTGTCCATTCTGTTTCCATCTTAGTAACTATTAAAAATGTCCTGCAAGATTTTCCAAGGGAGAGCTTCCTTGTTCATGGATATGCTCTTCTTCAGTAATGAACTTCCCTGTGAAGTCCAGATACTTATACCTCAAAGCACTTTATTTCAAAGCTGGATCAAGCAGTGGAAGACATTTTATAAGTGGTTAAAAAAGGGAGTCTATCCATCTTTTTAAAATGCCTTTAGAAAACATTTACTTACAATATTTCAGATTTTTTCTATGTGAACAATCACAGTGCGAATTATTTCTTTTCATTTCCATAGATGCTTCGCTTCATGGTTACTTCTATTGTTACACATTTTCTTTCTGGCTTTTGAAAACCCAGCAACACATGGGTAAAGACTTTACCATTCATTCAGCCTGTAGCCTCCAGTCCAAAGCATTATTAAATGTTGTTCAAATGTTTTCAGATATGGTGAATTTGACTGAAATTAATCCCTAGAGAATAATTTCTCTAATGGACTAAAGGCTGGTGGCAAAGTATTATTTTGTTTCTCTGGTATGTGAATTTTGTTTGATTGATTTCCTAAATATTAAAAACTCAAATCCAGAGATTTTGGAGATCATTTGACTTATTTATAACAAATGAAACGAGTTTCAGTCTTCTATAACAATATCTCTCATAGTGCTACAGGATATACTATCTTAATAGGTAAGCCAGTAAAATATTGAGCTTCTAACTGCTTTACTTTCTCTTATTTTAAACACAAACTAAACTTTATGGCCTGGGTGCTACGTTTATCTAACTTTTGGCAAACACATGTCATTGCAGGATTGCAGCATGTGTTGGTAGAGAAATATAAATCTATCTTACAAGGGGCACATAGTGGTCTGCATGTGTACAAATCGTCTTTCTTCTGTTCTCACCAGGACCACCGTGGTCTTAGCTGTAAAGAAGAATGCTATATAGAAATTCGCCCTGTGTAATGGCAAGGATATAAACAAGTGCAACAAACTGCCTCATTTTAGCAGTAGAAGATGTATGAAAACACTTAGCTGTGACCATTTTGTCCAGATTCACTCTCTGTGAGTTAGCATGTATGCCTGTATCGGGTTCAAGAATTACAAATGCAGCATAAGCACAATACAACAACCATAAGCTTCTAGGAGCTGCCAGCATTATTTATTCAAAACTTCTGGCTGTCCAGCTGCAGATGACCCAGCATTAACGCACTCTGAAATTAGGAGCACTGGTTTCGTAATTTGCCTGTGCTGGATCTGAGTTTTCACAACATGTAGTTTACACAATAATACTACTTATAGTTCTTTCATTTTTCTACAGAAATTAATTGCCTGTACCACAATGATTTATAGTCAGACTGAACATGATTATTAATTTTCCTGATGATTGTACCAGTGGGCGGCAACAAATCTACTTCTGATAGGACCAGCTTTGAAATGCTGTGAAAACTAAAATGTCCATAAGGTAATAACAACTAATTTTTACCTTAATCAACTTACACTTTAAAAGAATTTAATATAGGGCACTTGTGCCTTGTGGGGAAACTTGTTTGAAACCTACTGTAAGGTGCTGAGTTATTTATGAGAATAATTATACATTTGTTACTTGAGTTTGTACTGGGAAATCAGGCTCTGAAATTAGACCAAAATACCATTAAAAATGAAGTCAATGGTGTGTATGTTAGAAACTCCAGCGATGAGGTAAACAGTATTTAACAGAGAAAAGAACAGCAGTTATCAGGAAATCTTTAACAGAGAAAAGAACAGTGGTTCTTAGGGAATATTGAAGCTTGACAAACTGAGCTCATACTTTTGGGCTCGTTTCTGCTTAGTGATGCCTTTGAGCTAGAGTAGGATCACCCCAGTGTTTCTCTGAGCTTCCTGATGACAGAGGGAAAGAGTGTGCATACAACTATCCCTCTGGACTGACATCTTTCCACATGACATGGGCTGCCTTCCCTTTCCAGACTGGTTCTTAGCTAAGCTGAGCCCTAGCCTTGGGCAGGCCTTCAGCCTGTGTCCCAAGCCGGTATGCAGCTGATCCGTAGGTGCAGTGTCTCTCCCTCCCTGGACAGGAGAGGTGGAGCTGGTCTCGCCTCCCCTCCAAAGAAACCCGTCAGATGGTTGCAAAGGATCCAGCTTAATGGAAAAGGGAAGGTGGGCAGCTCTGCACAGTGCTGCCTGGGCCTGCGGAGCAGTCGTGCACCAAGCACAAACTTTAATGGTCAGGCATGATTTCTTACTGCCGGGTGAGGTGCAGCCTGGTGTGGAGGCCAGCAGGGATTCCGGCGACACCACTTCCAGCCCTGATTTGCTGTCTGACTTTGGGAAAGTCACTTCATGTGTCTGGGCCTGAGTTTCCTTATCTGCAGAACAGTACTTCTTCCCCTTGTAAAGCACTTTGATGTAAGGGTGAAAACTGCTGCCTAAAAGACAAGTGGTGACTGTATTGCTCAGGATGGATGACAGTGGTGTGAATTTTACTTGTAGAAATCTATGCACAGTTTGCACACTGTCTGTTTTTCTCTTCCAATTTTGGACAAACAATCTGTGCAAAACACATTCCAGGCTGCAGGGGTTTGCAAAGCCTTGCAGTTGGGTTACTGTTTACACAGGTTTTGCAAAGTGTTTGAAACTTTACCTGTTGTTCCTCTGAATGGAACACAGGAGGACAGAGCTTGTTCTGTGGCTTCTCGCTGGGAGAGCTTGAAGAAGGATCACAGACCATGTATGACACAGTGTGATCAAATGCCAGAAATATTTTGTCCTTTTTTTCTTCCCGTGATTAGTGGCATTATGCAGTTATGCAAATAATCTGTTATTTATATCTAGACATATTATGCAGTTATGCAAATACTCCATAAATAATTAATATTTCCCACAGTTATTTGGGGGGAAATATTCCCCCAAAGCATGTACCATCGGCTGTTTAATATGCCGCATGTATTGTACACACTTCTAGTTGTGTTGTACGTCAGGTACCTAGCTCAGCGAGGCTCCCACACTCCAGTGCATGGGCCAGTAGCAGTCTTCGGATTCCAGCAGGGCTGTGGCTGATGTCTGGAGTAGGCTGTTGTCACGTATTAGCTTAGCTCCTCTTCTGCCTTCCCTCCATCTGCTTTGTTTTGATGTAAGCAATGGCGAAAGGCACTGCAGTCCTGGTGTTTGCTGCAGAGCACCAGGAAGGTGGTGAGCTCAAAGAGAATTTTTCATACTAACTACTTTTAAACATCTCTCTGAACTGCAATGCAGAGTGCAGCACAGGAACCTGAGAGCTAAACTGCCCAAGAAGAGGTGAGACCTGAGTGCTTTCAGAGCATGTAAGTTACGCTCCTAGACCTTAGAAGAGTGAAAAACATCCAATACCTTTTTCTTCTGGACTAGGCTATAGGGATGCCTAGCTGGAATGTGTGGCTGGATGCTACTGAATGCTCTTTAGTCACGTAGTGATGTTATAGGGACATACAGAGAAGGTTTTGAGGGATGTAGTAGTGGGAAAATATTTGGAAGCAGAAAATTATATGAGCTGAGCAAGCGAGAAGCTGACTATGTTCTGCCTGATCAGCTTCTGGTATGGACTGTTCAGGTGATACAGTATTTGCTTGATTTTAAACAAATTGTGCTGTTGCTGTCAACGTCAAAGCCCAGAGGAAATGCCTCTTTCGTGCAAGAAAAGAGAAGGAGGTCCTTACTTACAACTTTGTTTGCTTTTATACTTTTAAAGCCATTTTGGAAATAGTTACACAATGACAGAAACTCCCACCATTTCTTCCAAATCTGATTCTTCCTTTTAGGACCTGGAGTATATAAGGCGATAACAGAGAAAAAGCAAGAACAGTAAGGAAAGCACAAATAGTAAAAAGGAAGTAGCAATGAGATAAATAAAGAGGATACCACACAAAGGAAAAAAAATGACAAATAGAAAGGAGTCTGTGTGAAAAAGCAGAAGGGAAAGAAGAGGAATAAGAAAAGCAAAACAAAATAAAGAGTCCAGAAGGAAAACAGAGGGCGTGTCTAGTTGAGGAGAAGACTACAGTGAAGGATGGAAAAGGCATGGTGAGCGCAATAAATGAACAGGAATGGGTGCTTTGTAACAGGGGAGCAATTGTGACTTGAAAACACCTGAAAAGGTGAAAACAATGCCAAAATAGCTGGGGAGAAAGAAACTGAACAAAAAAGAGCATGGAAAATGCCATAGAATGTGCATTCTATGATGTATAAATTCTGTTAAGATTTAGCATGATTTAGCATGTTCATAAATGTGGCACTTTTTTATGTAGATTAACATTGCCCAGAGTCCTGTGTTGCCCATATCACTCTTTGGCCGTATTGCCTTTAAAAGCAGGACTGATTTCTTGGCTTAGTTGAAGCCAATGCAAGTTTTACCATTTATGGTAAATTTATGCATCTCTCCAGCAGCTCTCTTCCTCTTGTCCCTCCCCCTTCGCCCTCTCCTTCATACTTGAGTACTGTACTAGATGAATAGGCGCCATAATGAGTAGGACTCACACAGCTCTCACATAAAATCCAGCTTCCCAGTGTTCACAAAAGGTTATCTACTCAGGCTCTGCATATCTCCTACTATCTAATGCAGAATGAACACTCTGTTTACATTTCTCATATATTTTCCAATCTGCATAAGTCTCAGTACAGATTAATAGCCCTACAAAAGTTCGGCCTTCCATTCATTTTGCGTTAAGCCTTCTGTCTGAGGGGACACTTTGTATTTAATGGAGCCAAAATTCTTTTCCCATCATTTCCCAGTGAGAAAAGTGTAATCTGCATGCAACCCACTTTAGCAGATGGCTTCCCCTATATCTCATGTATAGAATTAAGAGCAAAGATGGCATGAACCACTGAGCTTGGCCCAGGCTCCTCCTAAAGTTCATTGGGATGCATGCATTTGAGCAAATCTTGCTTGATTTATGTTTCTGGGGGAAATCCAGATGAAATTCACTGGTTATGATAAATACAAATTAAAACAGACAAATTATCTGACTGAGCTTTGAATTTTGGGGTTGATTCAAGGCCCGGAGTAATGCCACAGATGTATGAAGGGGAATGAAGCCCATGTGAACAATAGAATACAGTACTTATTGTATTTTAATTGCACCCCATCCAAACCACAGCTCTGTCACCAGCCGTGAAGGAGAAGGTAGAGCGTGAGCTCTATGCTCTGCTCTGATTCTTGCTTTCAAGCCAGTGTCACGTAAGCAGGGCAACACCATATGAGTGCCCCTGTGTAGGCAGGGGCCACCAGGCACAGGGCACACTAATCATGGCTTCAAGCTCTGTCAGCACCCATCCTTTGGGAAGATGACAATGGAGGGTGTACACAGCAGCCTGGCTTTACACTCTGTGTAAGAGGTGCCTGCGGACGGCTAGTTAAACAACTTCCACCACCTCAGTGCCATCCACGACAGGATGAAGGGCACCAAGCACATCGTTCCTGCAGTGCAGGATGCTGACAGCCCAGCCTGAAGGAATCCAGTTGCTTTTTAATTTTAGCTCTAGTATTTCTTGCCATGTAAACAATAGCCAATATCTTGAGAGCGTGAGAAGAAGCAAATCATTGTGTGGGCCTGGTGGCAAGTTGGAGAATTTTGAGTTTAACAGGGACTGCTAAGCACAGCTGCAGGCACTAGAAAACAACATGTTGTCTCCTAGTTAGGCTTGTAAAGTAAAAGGGAGCGGTCTGTACACACCACTGTGGCAAAAGTCCTAATTTCTCTGCAGCCAAACATTTCTCTAACGTGCATAAAAGTCCCTGGGACATTTAAAGCAGACTTGTGTCCTGCTCTGAAAAGCCCAGGACTAAGCACAGAGGGACAGAAAGACCTTCCAGATGTTCTGGCAAGATGGTGTCTAGCTTTTCCAGGGAACAGGGGAGGAGAGCTTAATCCTCAAGATGTGTCTGTGGCCAAGAAGAAAGGTTAACCCTAAAGAGGATCAGCTCTTAGCTGCCAGCTGGGCCAAGGGTTGCCATTCTTGGGACTAAACTCATCTGGGCTGAAAGTGGAAGGATTTCTCTGAAGCCCATGGAAGCTATATCAAGTTTTCCAGCAAGTGAACCAGGGGTATTCTCTAAACTATGCGTGTTGATTTGTACTTTGTTATCACTAGGGATTAATTTTTCAATAACTGAAGCTTGTCCGTTTGGTTTTGGTCATTTGTGGTTTGGATTTTTTTTTGTTTCACTTTGTATGCTTGGTGGGAAGAATTAATGGTAATGCTCTTGAATTTTATAATTACTTAAAATATAAAGGTCATACAGAATATTTACTGATTTAATGCCGTGTAAGAAAAAAAATGTGCTGGGGAAAAGCCGAATTTATCTGGAAGTTCTCTGCTATGTTTTGTACTCATTTTCCTTTTTCTTATCCTCTTTGTTAGAGATCTGATTTCTAGAACAGGAGAGATTTCCTTGAAATGAAAATGTTTAAAGGAATCCACTAACCATTGTCCTTGTTAGTTGGAAATGAATGCTTATTGATCAGAAATATTGATCTAGCACTTTAGATTAAAACAATACTTTTGGTAGTGCAGTCAAAAGAGTTTAAAGACTAAAGTAAAAATGTAACTTCCACTGGCTACCAAGTGATCGATCGTAACTGATACCACTGCCTTGGAACATAAGTTTACTGTGACATCTCTTATCTGCACTGAAGAGTTTGCCCTCATTGCTTTGTGCATTATGTATAAATGATTGATGTCAGCTTTAACATTTTTTAGAAACAACTTTCATTGTCTCCCATGCATTTGCAGTACTGAAAATTACTTATATTAAAGAATTTCTCAGCCAGAATGTAGTAATTAGGAATAAGAACAGTCTTCAATAGCTCCAGCCTCCTTCTGCTATTACATCCATGTAGCATAACCCAGAAATACACAGTCTATGGTAACTCTTAAGTGGGTGTAATAGGCTGAATTCTCTCCTCAGTTCTGTCTTTACAACCTCATTCACTTCAGCAAAGGTGGGTAGGTGTGACCAGTCACTGAACTTGCCTTACAGCCCTTCTACCAGAGCAGATAGTGGAAAAAAGGCTAGAAACATTATAAACAAATCCTGAAACATTATAAAGATTGGATGCAACACTTCTACTATTACTGTTACAGGAAAAGGAAAAAAAAAAGCTCACATTATCTGGATAACGTAAGGAGGCTGAGGGCCTGTTGCCCATCAGAATTTATTGGGGACTTGATGCAAAAGTAGACAAATGAGGTTGTTAAGTGACCCCTTAACTGGAGGCCATAAGAGTTTGTGCAGCCGTGTGTCATGCCTGCCTCTAAAAAGCAATGTGAAATGCTCTGAACTAAAAAATCCTTGTGCCTGGCTTTCAGAGCAGCAGTCCTGTGGCTGTTAAGAAAAAATATGTGCCTGCTGGGACTGATAATAGCTGATCATCATCGCCTATCCCATTGCAATGCTCCTCAGTACACGTTATTTTTTCAGCAAACAGAGAATGTATATTTTGCTTTTACATGAAGCTAGATTACAAGAAATACTATGCTTACATAATAGTATAGTAATTCTTTCACTGCTAGCATATGTGTCTGCTAACGCAGAATCACTGATGACTGTATCTCTATATAGAAAAATACAAATATTGAATGAATTCATTCACTTGCTTTTCCTCGTAAGCTAAATGTATCTTTCAATGTGGGTACATCTTGCTAAGACCAGAGACACCCAATGATTCTCTTTCGACATGAAAAATTAGGAGAGAAGTATATTCAGCACATCAGAACCTGAATGTTTTCTCTGGAATGAAAGTGGGTTTGTATGTGTGTCTTGAGGCCTAAGCAACCCCAGGGCAAAATTAGCTTAAAAATGGAACCTCATGTTCATCTTCAAAATCCTAACCCAAGGTATTTCTTTCCTGCCTCTGCTCTGAGGCAGAAGTCGTTCTCATATACTGCTCTGTTATTTCATGAACTTCGCAATGGCCAAGGGAAGGCCCACAGAGGGTAGAGCAGTGATTCCTTAATCTCTTTACAAAAGCAAACTGAATTTAGAGCACTCCGGCATTTCATGGCATTGGAAGCAACTCTGGGTTTCCAAGTTGTAAACAGAAGGAAAATTTAACACTGGGTCTGATTCTTCACACCAGGCATTTCCCAGTGATCATCACAATCCCAGTATAAAAGCACTGAGACACAAATTCTACAGATTTTGCAGTATTTGCAAAGAAGTAAGACGTGACTTACCAGTAAATATCTGTTTGCATTCTGGTTAAGAGCAATCTTTCCAGCTGTTCAGGCAGGCCTGCTGATTCATACATTTCCCCATGTTTTGATTTTCATTTTAAGTCACCATTCCAGGCACTAATGTGTTAATTGTCAGGGTTGTATAAATTTTAGTAAAGCCATATTATTTTTGCATGGCAACTATTAAAAATATTTTTCCTCTTAATTTCACAAGGGATGCTGAGACTTTCATAGTTTCTCCCTCTTGCAGAAGGGAATAATTTAGATTTTCTTCCATCCCTGTCAGAAGTTGAACAGACGAACAAAACAGATTCTTCAGAGACAATTTTACACAGAGTTACATCCATCCAATTCAATTATAAATTAAATTGACTAACGAACCATAGCTCATTATGGGAATCAATTACTCAGAACTGTCTTTGGACCAAAAATGTGGAAAATAAAAAATAATGGTCATACTTCAATATACCAGATTGTCAGTGTTTGAAAGCTCTGTTTTTCTCTAGCTTGGCATAGACCATCGCCAAAAAGAAATGATAATCATTTGTTTTACTGCTCGTAGAGATGTTCCTGCTTTATGAAGACTAGTTAATTCTTGAGTTTGATCTCTTTGGGACCAGCACCTCAGGCTTTTTTGAGATGACAGGCTGACCCTGGAGTAATGTCATCACATGGGGATCTTTCAGATCAACTTATGCAAATGTATTATTAAAAGAAGCCACATCTTAGCCTCTGGTGCAACCCAAACAATGGTAGTGGAAAATGTTATGAGGTAGCATTGGAGGCATTTTCTTAATAAAATCATTCTTCTGACATTAGTTGGCATACCCCTCTGGAGTGTTTTTAGCTGAAATGTGTAGTAAAAGTAAATGTAATAAAGACAGAGAAATGAACCCTGTTAGTTTAAGACTGGTGTGAAATGATGATGAAGGATTATTTAAAGTCCCTAAATAAAGCCCTTAGTGCAGAGGAATGGAGGCATATGGAATAGCTGCTTAGTATAGCTGGTAGTATCATCTGGATAAAATACGTCAGCCTGGGCAGTATCGAGGGCAGCACACACAGAAGCGAGTGGTGGGTCGCTGCACCAGCACTCAAGGACACCTCCGACACTCCCCCAAAGCATCAGCCTGCCAGGCAGCAAGGAGAGCAAAGCTCCTCAAAGGCTTCTCCAGTTCTCCTTCTGCCATAGCTTCCTGTCAGCTGGAACATGGAGAAAAGCAAGTCAAGTAAAACGCTTTGTACAATTGATGTGTCAGACCCCAGTCGCTGAAATCTGTAACAGCTGATATCGTTTTCCTGATATCACTCAATTCAGCAGGAATAAAACAAAGTTTTTCACTGGTGTTTAGCTGTTACAAGACTTTGCAAAAGAGGTGATCGTAACCTGTGTAAAGTATGCTTTATTGGTTGGTTATTGAAAAAGCATTTCTAACTGGCATGTTGTATAAAATCTTGTTGCATCTTCTCCCTTCCCTTCCCTCCCGCAGGCAGGGCGGGAGGACTGCCTCTCTCATTAGGGCTGGCTGTGCTCTCACAGAAGCAGTTTTCATGAATGGGAGCAGGTCTGAGGGAAGGCAGGCTGGAAATCAGGCAGCCAGTCTTACCCTGAGTTTGCTTTAGGCTGAGCGCTTCAAAATGAGGCTTAGCTGGGAAGTCTAATAGTTAAGTTAATGACCTGTGCCTTCCTCCCCACCATTATTTCTTATAATCGATCAGAATTTTAAAAGCATCTCTCTCATATGCGTCAAATGTTGACTATTAATGAGTTGCAGAAATATTTTGCATTAGGGACGTGCTCACTAGAACACCAGTTTTATCAGACAGCCAAGACTTTTCCCCTCGGTAATTCCTTTTCCCTGCCGTACCCTTTTTTGTGCTGATCAGCAAAGAGTTTGAAATGAGACCGGCATTGCAGCCCGGCGGTTCTTGGCAAACTCCTCCAGTGCTTTAATTTTAACCAATTAGGAGAGCCAATCTTCCTTAGTTCAGGACTATATTAAAAGATATCACCTTCAAAGGCGGGACGTGCACACCATGAATTAGGGGTGTCCGGCGAAGGGGCTGCCCTCAGCTGTCGCCGGGGCTATGGCAGGCGCCCCTGCCCACCTGTTGCAGGCAGAGGGTCTCAGCAGCGGCGGCAGCTCCTGCGCAAGACCTCGCCGTGGCCCGTGGGGAATTTGCACTAATTAGAATTAGTTGTCCCTCTGCAGTCCGGCTCCTGACACAAATTGCATTCTGCAGCTTTTTGTTCCACTCGAGTTCACAGACAAAATAGCCCGTGCCATGTTTGAAATGAAGCAAGGCAATATGAAAGGGTTTTATGTAATTGGTTAATATACTTTAACATTTTAACTAATACCTGTAGTGTTGGTTTCTCAAAAAGAAACATGTTTGCTTTCTTCTTCTCTTGCTCAATAATTATTTACGATCGCACCGTGGGTAATTTTAATACAAGCTTCTTCAGGTGTCATTAAATCATTGTCGGGCTTGACTGCATGTGTAAGGAAACAAGTGACCTTTAAAGATGATAGTTTGAAGCAGAAGCCGTGGTAATGGGGAGCTGCAGAAGTACACACTGTGGTGGCAAGAAGAAAGAGACCTTTCACACTTATCAAGAGAATAACTTTATTGAATCATACGACCAATAAAAAGAAATTGTTTTTAAAAAAAAGTGGAAAGGGCAAGTAAAGGAGGTAAAGGGAACAGTCTGTTGATGAAAATACAGAAAAAGATAGATTGACAGCAAAAGTTGGGAAGTTTCACTCGCTGGTGGAAATGAGAAACCCTGCGTACCACAGAGGCTGACTGCATTAGAGCAGCTCAACTGGCTGGTGGCACATCTGCCACCCCAGAGCTGGTGGTGACACCTCGAGGACCTGCCTAGGGCAGTGGTGCAATGGGTAACAGGCCTCTCGCCAAGCACCGGAACTGAGATGAAAAGGGCAATTAACCGTCCTTGCTGGAATTCAAAGAAAGTCTCAAGAACTGCACCAGAGAGACAGGGAATCATGAGCAGCGCTAAAACACTCTTGGGTGTTCCTGGATGATGAATCGGGTGTCCACCGCCACCATCCCCTGGGATGGCAGAACACACAGGTCAGGCTGACAGGGAGTCTGTGGGCCCACAGCATGTGAGCAGGGCACAGGGTGCAGTACATGATGTGGCTGACATCTCCTGGTTCTGGAGAAATGTGGCTGCAAGAAATGAATGCTTGCTATCCAGATGCACCTGAGGTTCAGGACAAAGGTGAGCAAGCACGGGGTTTGTAAGGCATGCTCACTGTGAAATCCTAATAAGAGACTTTCACTCATGATGAAAATTTTTTATCTTGATATTGGTGGTGATCAGGTTTCAGAAGCATAATCAAGACTTAGAATATTCGCTTTGGTGTACAGGAAAAAAGGGAAGAGTAGAGCAGAAATGCCAGTGAGTTTTCAGAGTTGGTAGAATTAGAGCAGGAGAAATCCACACAACTGTGGTTTAGCCCTGTTTGGATTCCATATCCCTTGTCTGTACGTGGGTATTTTGTGGGTCTTCTATTGGTGGCAAGACATAATTTTAGATAAAATCATAAAAATGCACGGAAATGCTTTTCAGATGTTGGGCAACTAGCAGGCATGAGGGTTACTGTCAGCCATTGATGATCCCAAGTATTTTACTTAATGGATTTTTAAAAAATTTTATTTTTCTTTGCAAAAGAATATCCTAAGTGCTGGTGATGACTTTAACCCAAGTAAATCATCAATACCCACTATTACATTAATATATTAAAGATATGGGGGTTTAAATTGCTAATTGCTGGCTTGATCCTGATCTAATTAACTTCAATGGTAAATTTCTGCTGTTTGTGGAGGAAGTAGAGTAGCTAAGCAATAGGCCCTTCCTTCTGTCTCTATTCATGATATATCTCTGATATCATAATTTTCTTCAAATGTATTCATTATGTGAATTTCATTTCCTATCTACTATTTATTGACATTACATTCCACATCCTGTTAATACATCTAAATTCATTTATTAAGCTGTTGCTTAGTTATGATGATGGTATTTTGCCAAACCCATGCATTCAAACAGCATGATTCAGAAACCCTAAAATTATGAAACTAGGCTAAATCACGAGATTTGTATTAAGTGTATTCTGGCTCTTTTTATCCCTTTAGTGCTTGTATACAGTGTGTATATGCACAGTATATGCAGAATACACAGTGTGTGTGTATTCTGTCATTTTTTTCCAAACTTTTGTCTGTAACGAGGGCTAGAAATACCCTTTTTTTAATGATAGCCTTGTTATCTTGTCATGTGACTCTAGAAGCTCACCAAGTATCACAAGCCACATCAGTATTTCAGTAAAATCAAGCTCCCTCGTCTTTTTGTGGTTAGTCGTATGTCACACTCTGGTCGGTTTTTTTCTTGTTCTCATTGAGCAACCACACTCAGTATGAATAATCCTACATATGAACACCACATTCATTTCTGCATGGCTTTGTGCCGTTTTGAAATCCACGTCCTATAGATCCATACTGCAGAAATCCACCTCTGGGATGGCACAGTGATGAACTTTTTATTTAATTTTTGAAGATCTGCTTCACTGTAATTTTAAAACAGGAAGAAAAGCTGGCTTTTAAAAAAGAATATCTTTCTCTGTTTACTAATCCTTGTCCCACAGATATTACTCTATTGTCAATGAGTAAAAATAGATATGGTATTTGGAATTTTATGCCACTTCAGCCTGCCACCCCTTTGTAATCTCTCGTCAAGGAGATTAGACTGGGGTAGATGTCTGTGTACTGAGTAAATTACTTTTGCTACAAGCAAACTAGGAGGTTAACCAAATGCTCAGTATTGGCAACAACTGCTGACCATGTTAGTCATTACCACTTAGGAAACACAACGTGTGTTATACTATCACAGCAGCCGTGCCAACTCAGTTAACTCCATCACTGCCATTCTGCAAAGGGGGTGTATCAGCTGAAACAGTTTAGTGGTCCAGTTTTGCTCGCCTGTTTCAAAATATGATCCTGACACCTCCAGAGAGTCAGCAGCAGCCCAGAAGTTTATGTACAGACAAGAAACAAATAATTCTACTCAGGAGCAATCAGGGCCTGCAAGTGCAAATCACAGAGGCAGCAGGTGAGTGTACCAGGGTCACATGTGGTTCGGCCCCTTTGTTCCATACTCCCTCCTTTTCCCAGTGGGAGATGTAACACACGGAAAATTCAGACCCATCTTAATGCAAGTAATTTTCCTATTAGTGCCACATGTCCTATTTGGTGTTTGGTAAACCTTGTCCCAGCAAGTGAACCTCAGTTTTGTTTGGACAATGCACTGTATTAAAAGCTCTGTCAGTCCTCCCCAGAGGTTGAGCTCTGCCGGGCAGAAAGGAGGAATTGCAGTGCTGAAGCAGCTGGCTCAAAAAGTATTTTGGTTAAGAATAGAAGTTGCTAAATGAAGCACAGAGCAGATGGTCTGATTCTAGCCTTAAAAACACGAAGAACTCCCACTTGAACTCCTGCATTTTCAAAGATTCCTGGCCACAACCACATCTCATTTCTAATTCACCTATTTGGGAACACGGTAAAACTAAAACCAGTAGGCCCAGAGTCACAGAGCACCACCAATGCATCATGCTGTCTCTGTGTATTGTCCCTCTCCTCACCACACACTAGAGAGATTAAGGAGATAATTTTCAATGGGCAAAACACATTGTAGAATTTCATGGGTCACACTTAGTCCATTTGTTCCCCATTGGCCACCTCTGGGTTAGTGACTACTATAAACCATTCCTCTTTTTCCTTCTGCTGCTCCTCTTCTTCTTCCTCTTCTTCCCCCCCATCATCTCATAATGGGATCTAGGTATCCAAAGAACCTTACACAGGAGAGGAAAGAAAAAGAATTTTGTATTTGGTCAAATGTGATGCTTGTTAGCTTCAGTTTAGCTAATCTTCTGTGTGACCTTTCTAGCTTGGTTTTCAAGTAGTTGGCCTATTTTTAATGAAAAGCTGTCTGTTGCAAAACATGCTGCTAAAAGGAGACTAAAATAATTTGTCAAAATTGTATGAATTTGTAATTCATAATAAGCAACAGCAATTTAAGGAAATAGTTTTCTGCTGCTGACACTGCTGTCAAAATAAATGTGGGGAGGATAATTATAGCAATTAACAAAATAGTTAATTACACTTTGTCATAAGATAAGGTTTAGTTTGATTTCTGATTAGGAGTAGATCAATACCAAATGTCTCACTGTACATACCCGATTATTACTGCAGGGCTAGACCAAGTCATGTATCAGCTTTCCAAATCATGCGAAGCAATGGGAACATACTAAGTCAACAGCCAGCAGTTCTGTAGTTCCCATCCTTGAACGGGCATCTTCACCCACATAGCTCTGAATCCTTACATCGTATTCTGCTCTGCAGTACTCAGCATCCTGCTGCATCTGGGATACTTTTGATGAGGACAAGGGATGCTAAAAAGCATGAACATTCTCACTGGAAAGTAACGCTCTCAGAGGTTGTATGGGAAATTGTAGCAAACCTGGGCAGTTCAGGCCCGTGTAATATAGAAGGAAAAAAGCGCCTGCATGAATGGGTGACTGAAAATGAGATTCCAGTAAGTGTGAGGTGACAGGGTTTCAGCAACACTTTTATAAGTGGTCATGAGAGTCCAGCATTCTTTGGGATACCTGTCCCAGAGGAATGTGTATATGTGTTTTTCTCCTCAGCCCTGTGCAACCTATGCTTAGGCTCAAAGGAAGGTTCCAACACTGAGAAAGTGACCCAGGAAAAGCCTGCATACACAAGGAATTTTTTTTAACCAATTTCTGTACCGTCACTCAGAAATAAAGCTCTAAATCTAGGCAATTGGTCTACTTTCTTATCTTTCTCAGGCCAAAAAGGCTAAAATTGAAGATGAAAGGCAAATGTTGTGATTGTGTTAGGTGACAAGAAGTTGATCTAATCTATTGCTTTGCACACCACCTCCACCCTCTTCTATCAGCCTGTCCTCTGCATTCCTCAGTTCAAAAAGGACAAGAAGAGGCAGTTAGTCTTTCGCCTTGATTTTATCAATGACCATAAAGAACAGGATCTAGCAAATCATGTAATATTTTGTATGAGGATCAACTCTCATAGCCTAGTAATTCTGTCTGTTCCATGTCTCAGTAGAAATAGATTGGGGAAATACAATTTCTCAAGGGCAAAATACAGACTTCTGAAATCACCTCAGTGGCCCTAAGGTCTGGATTCCATTGAAAACCAAAGACATTTATGCTTGTAATACTCTTACATTTGGGACTTTACATTTCTAAGTCATATGAGTGCTTTTGAAATGGATACTGCCATAAGCCCAATTCTACTGATGCAACCCATGCAGACTCTTTACCTGATTAAAAATTGGTTCCAGTAAATTGAATTTTAAATGTGTCATTTTAAGGTTTGCTGACATTCGTGGGTCCACAATGGTATGTCATTGGCATTCCAGGCAACTGCTAGGAAATAGCCTGTAAATTGCTCCGGACAGCTGGGGAAGAGTGTTGACCCTAACTGATACGCGCTCCACCCAGCTCAGGGGGCTGATCTGGCTCTTGTGCAGCGCTGGGGGTGCGAGCGTAGTACAGTTACCAGCCAACATATGGCACGATGACCCTCAGGAGGGCAAAAAGAATATTCGCGTAGTCTGTGAGACCATCCTGTCTCAGGTGTTGATACAGGACAGTAGCTGAGAGGTTCACTACAGTTTTGATGAAAAAGGAGTCAAGATTTTCTTTTATTTATTCCTCTTGTCCCCCCCTTAGATGTATTCCACTCTCAAAGCATTCCACTTCCTCAAAGCACAGCTCTCTCAGAGGCCACGATCCTAAGTGTGATCTGATCTGAGGCTTAAATCGAGCCATCAAACCAGCAAGCAGCTGTCAAAACGGGTGTTCCCTCCCACCCGCAGCCGTGCCCTCCCGCTGCCTCCCCTGCGTGGGTACTGCAGCTCATGGGGCTGCACAGCTGAGACAGATACGGCCACTGATCCTGCTGGAAACAGCCCAGCCCAAGAGAAAGATTTCTCTCCAGCCAGGTTGGTTCTCTGATCAGGCCAAAGCATGGTGAGGTGAGCACTTGTGCCAGCATCACTGACGCAGGATGAGGGGACAAACAGCCAGGATCCTGGGGGAGGACAGGACTGCCTCAGCTTACACTGATTGATGGTCTATCCCCAGTGAAGCTGCATTCTCTTTTTGCACCCAAAAGGCTGGTCATACATTTTCATACTTTTCCAAACTTGAACCTTGTGGAATCCACTGTCATTACAACAAAGGTTTTTGCTAATTTAATGCAGACTGAGCATATAGGTAAAGAAACATTACGGGTGGAAATAGATAGTGAGAATAACAGGAACAGAAGTGTGTTTACATAGGCAAGATGTATGTGTGCCTGGATAGTTCTGAGTCAATTAGAAGGCTTTCTTTTGAAATAAGTAGCAGGAGCATTGAATTCAGTGTGAGGTTCAACATTGACTTCAGTGGGAGATAGATCTGAGCAATTGATCCTGTGGAGCAATAGTTAAAAGTTAGGCATTTTTAATGCAGTTCTGCAGCCATAGAATTTACCACATCATTCACCAGCTCCTAGAAAAGAGCAGGAAAAACAGTCATTTTCATGAAGTAAAATTTGTTTTGTGATCTGCCTGTTTTTTTCACAGATAGACTTCCAAACCAAAAACTCTTTCTGAATAAGTAAGCAATGTGCAAGAACAATACACCCTTGTGGAGCATTAATCCTGGAGTCTAATAATGGCAGTGCAGAGCCATTCAGTGGGGGCTATAGTTTGTCAGTATGCTTACCCTTCATTATCAGACATTTTCAGCTGCAGATATCAGAGTAGGAAGCTGAAGGGTGACAGACACTCACTGTCAGAGTTTGCTGGTTTGCAGATCCCCTCCATTGTTTCTGACATCAGAGAAGGAAGTTGTGTCCATTCTCCATTCCAAAATTTTCAACTGCTTCCCATGCTGTGTTGGGTTTCTAAACTCCCAGCATGTTGCCAGCCAGATCTCCAAACTCCCTGGCTTGTCCAGCGTAGGTATGACAAGCTTAAAAAAAAAAAAAAAGGATGACAGGTTTCTAACCAGGGATACGACACAGTCATCCCAAAGCAATGAACACAGAGTAGGAACTCTGCCACCGCTTTTAGGCCCAGCTGGCTGCAGAGCATAGGAGGCCTTAGTAACAGCACTGTGATGCTATTGCAGCATGCAGCAGGGCTTAAATGGTAAACAGAGAACAAGGAGAACTTCCTTTCCCCTCCTGTCCTCTCCCCAGATGTACGGTGTTTGGTTACTTAATTAATTTTAACAAGGGAATGACATTCCCCCTCCATTTGTGCCTTGTCTTGAAAGGATGCAATGTACAAATATCAGTTTCAGCACACGATCCCCCGCCAAAAAGAATGCTGGGCCAGATCCTGCCAAAACCAGTAGCAAAATCTCTTCTCAGAAAGAATTGGGATTGGTCCTTGGAAATAAATAGAACAGTTCTGGAGAACTCTAATTAATCTATGAGGTACTGAATGTCTGCAAAGTTCTTCTGAGAAACTAAGAACTGGGCACCTTTGCTTGGAGGTGCTATTTATATCTTTGTGTGCCTCTGCCTGTAATAAAAGCCAGCATAAAAACATATAATTAGAGCAGCTTCTAATTGGAATGGCAGGAATTAGGAGAGGAGGATAACAGATGAAGTAAAAAATACATAAGGACAAAAGCAAAGTGCTCTGTACACCACAAAAAGAATGCTGGTGCTGGAGTAAACTTTTATGCTGAAGTGGCTACTTAAAATTGATGGCCAAACAAAGGACAATTGAGGTGGGTAAATGAAAGGAGACCTTGCAAGCTACAACATACCAACATAAAAAATCCTCTGCAAACTGTACTGCCTTTCGGGGAGGGTGAGGGGGCTGATAAGTTTATTTACACTTTTAAAAAGCACTGCCAATCCTAATTTATCAGTTACTGTCTTGTGACAATTTATTCATTGTTCACCGTTAGAAGCTAGAAGTTACATAGGAAGCATGATTGGTGATAGCTTCTCTATTTCAATATGGTATAATAGAGATAACACAGAGCCCAAAAGCTCTACAGCTGCCTTTTTGTCTGCTTTGTCTCTTTTCATTACTCTATCAGAATCTTCATTTAATATAATCCAAAAAAGCAAGGTAATTGCTTCACTTATCAGTTATCATCGCACTCACATACTTATCATGTCAAAATTATTTATGTGGATGGCCAGGTTGATCTTGCTGCATTTAGAAGCTTAAAATTTGAATAACTGTTCTGCCAGTTATGTTATCAAAATTGCAGCATAAGCAATGAGTTTCTTCTTTCTGGATCTTCCAGGGAGAATAGGGAGCATCTCATTGCAGGCCTAGTTTACCCGTGGCTGAACACCGCTCCAAGGAGACTTACAGCAGTTCTGCAGTCTGGCACTGAGAGTGCTGGGGACAGGGTTTATTTGCTAGATGAACAGTAAATAAAAATGGCATGATATAAATAGAGACAATAGAGAGAGACATAAAGGGGCATTGTCAAGGTTGTCATAGGTCCCAAATTAAAATGATAATTTACAGACCCGTGCAATTCTTTCTTGGTTTGTCCCTTCTTTTGAAACATGTTTCATAGCTCTTTTTCTATGTCATTTTTATTTCTTTATGATTTTGGTAGATGGTAACTCACCTGTTTGAAAACCCCAGAGGCTGAAATAAAACAAAGCATGCAAGTTCAGAAAGTCATTTTAACAAGTTTTTTTTAATATAAAAGAAATTTCCTTCAGCCAAGCTCTTGGACACCTTCACAAAGGATAACAGAGAAAAGCCTATCACAAACAGATACAAATAATATAAAAAGGAATGTGCAAACATTTTTTTCAGCACAAGTGGTGAATTCATGGCATTGCTGTCCTTTCATCACGTTACTCAGACAGCCAGGAACCTCTTCACGATAGCCCCTCGCAAGCACATTGCAGACCACTGGACATTCTGCCACGAATGGCTTCCCTGAAAAATTAGTTATTGAAGGTGGACAATTTGTTATTAACCATTTGTCACTCTCCTTATAATGACTGTCCCAAAGGTTTTGGCTTTTCAGTAAGTGAGCAGAATAAATTCCAAGTGACTGTGGAGGCCAGTCACCCACACTGGACACTAAATTGGCCCATCACGAGACGCTGGAAGAGATCCTGAGCAATCCACAACACACAGAGTAGTATCTGTGCAAAATTAGTTTGCATCTATATGAAAAAGAAGGGAGGGAGGGATTTAACATTAGAGAAATCACACTCTTTATACATCCTTTGCATACAGAGAATGTTCAATCGGTTTTTAATTATAAGATGCTTTCTAACCTGTGTGTTTCCAGGCTGGGTTTGCTGCCTTGCTTCGTACACAGCAGCTATTGTGGCACCTTGCGCTAGTGGCCATGGCCAGCCATGGCACTGTGAGGAGAGAGGGGGCCAAACAGCTTTTAGCTCTGCATCAAGCATTGCACCACTTTAAACTGCCCTGTGTTTGGGCATTTATATTCTAGACAACCTGCTTATTATATTCCTGTTTTTAAGCAAGTGGTTGGATCTATCAAGAGACTGTAGGTGTCCCAGCACGTGAGCAAGCTCCTGAGTCACAGACAAAAGACAAATAGAGCTCTTTGGTGGCTATTGCTGTGATTTTTTGGCTGGGTATGAAACAATTCTCTATCACAGCTCCCTTTGGCAATAATTACTACAGCCTCTGAGACTTAGTAAATCTTGGGTAAAAGTCACAGCAGAGAAAAGGGCAGAGTTTGAAATCCAAATAGTAATTTCTTAATAGGTCGCAATACCAAAATTATGTGGGCTAAACAGAGATCCTGTGCCCAGCCCAGCACTCAGGATACTTTTATGGCTTGCATTTCAGGGCCTCAATGATGTTTCAACCCAGCTATTTTGTGTTTTTAGACTTCTGTGCATTTTATTTACCAGACACCTTAACAGCAGGCTTCACATTCAACACTCACCTCATGTAATGATCACTCATTCAATTAGTGGCAAACAGCAGAGAGTAATGTTTGTGATTTTTTTCCAATCTCTGTTCCCTGGGGGGTCCTAAAATATATTTTATAAGTGTATCCAGGCAGTCATTATCCAGATCATGTTATGGGTTTTGTAACTTCACAATGTATTTGATTGAAACATCATAACTCTTTCCAGGACAAAGGCTTGTAACATTACAGATGCAGGGAACAGAGAGGTCAGCAGTTGACAGCTGGTGGTTGGAGACACACAATCACAATATTCCCCAAGTTATTACAAAAATATTTAACTGCACAATGATGGAAGAAAGTAAAAAACCTAGTAAACATTAAAAGTAAACATAATTGTGGCAAATTTAATTAAGTTCTCTGTTGTCTTTGATGCGATGGCTGATCTGTAAGTTTCAATTTCTTTGCTTTAATATCAGCATTTCCTCAGTCTAAACCTTTTTGAGACATAGCATTTTATCTCAATTATTGCTTTTTCTCCATCAGTCTTTAAATATAATCTCATTTGCCTTTATGGATACTGTAACCCTTCTGAACAGCTTTTAACCTTTTTAAAAATCGCCTTGACCTGAGGATGCCCAAAGTTTTTTTCTTCTTCCTCCCTTGACTTTTTTAATGCAATATTGAATAATAGAAATTGGACAGATGAGTGATTTCCTGTCCAGAGACCTGCATGTATCGCTTAGGACGCTAGAACAGAATTTTTGTTTGAATAATAAAAAAATTAAAATACCTCTATCTAGCTTTCTGCCAGCAAAGAACCTTCAGCTTTGACCTCCATTTCAGTGACAGCATTGTAGCCTGTGCCACCACAATATTAGCTTTATCTTTTCACGGGAAAAAAAAAAAAAAAAAAAGCTTTCTTTGTACAGTAGCACATTAGCTTCAAAGAGCACTTACCTCAAGAGTCCAGCTCATCCTTCTGGTAAATTTAAGAAATACTAAGCTTAAAATTGTCTGTTTCAATCATGGATAATGTAGACAACTTTGTGTCTAAATGTTACAAAACAAGCTTTATGTCTGCTTTGTCTTTTGTCCCCACCCTTTCAGTTTTATTTCCTCATTTAGTATCTCACAAAGATGCAGGCTAATGGAAGAATGATACATGAGTACAACTAACCCTCCTGGAATTGGATTGTAAATGTAAAAGTTGCTGTTCACCACGATTTGGTAGCTGTGTGTGTCTCAAGTGGTGGGGGTGTGGGACAGACATGCAGTACAACACCTACAGAGTCAGTGGTGTGCTCTTTGCGTCGCCAACCTGGCTGAGCATGTTCAGTGCTGCGCTGGCCATAGCCGTGGTCCCTACATCTGCCTGCCCCGTGTCAGCTGGCATTTCGTTTCCTTGCTGACATGTGAGAAAAGTATATACACTTTCTGAGCCAGCTGGCACTGTGCAGGCCAAGCAGTAACACCCTGAAGACTTTTCCACAGTGGAACCTGCCATCTATACTGCCAGTGTGTGGTAAGTGGGCCAACTCAATAGCGTAAGGGTTTTCTGGTGCCCTCCCTTGGGCTATCATTCCAACAAGCATCCTCTCCTCTTCCTTTCCCACACACACACAGTTTGAGCATCAACATCCAGAAACTTGCTTTCCACTGTGATTACAATTACCTATCCCCAGCAGCGATGCTTATAATTGAACTATGGTTCATGAGAGCAAAAGGCTATACCTGTGAGCACCCTAATGTGTTAAACAACCACGCCAAGTAGCATTACATGTACCTCACAGCAGCTACTTAAACAGACCATCTGCCAAAAGAGGTTGGTTTTCTATTTTAAGTTCTCACACTTGTAGTTTTAAGGTAAAACAGTGAATTTAAGAAGTTGATGATTAGGTTCAACTACATCTTCCTAGACCCAGGCAGTAGCGTTATTGCTCAAAATAGAGCATGTTTAATAGAAAGTAGGGAAAGACTAGCTGCAGTGATCTTGCCCTGGATGAACACACACAGACACATGTATAGCTGAGGATTTACGTGGAAATGTCTTTATGCTGTTTGTGAATTATTTCACTTGAATTATGATTGCCTTGGATGATATATATTTTGAGAGTGTAACATTGCAAAAGTAAACTTTAACAAAAAGGGATATTTATTCTTCAGATTTAAAATTAATTTCCTGTATTCCTCTGTTTTTTTATCCTATCTAAGCTGTAACCTTATGAGAAGAAAAATGAGAAACTATTTCTTTACACTGAGACCGGTATCAGATGAAATATAAATGTAATGGCTTCTATAAATGTTAACCCACTGCAACACTCTATCCCAGAACTAAAGATCTGCAGACTGTTTTAGTTTAAGTTACTGTTCCTCTCCATGTTAGGTAATCCAATGTCATTTAAGTAAAATAAATTGGAACTACTCAAGGAATAAAAAGAGGTGAAAGTGCAAAATCTGGTTTGGATAAAAGTTTAATTCTTCAGTTCCAAGTGACATAGCCCTTACAGGAAGCAGAGCAAACTCAGACAGGAGTGGCCAAGTAATGAAGATGGATGCATCTTGTTATCAGCAAGCCATTTACTAGGGCTTGATGTAACCTTAAACATTGCAGATAGCTCAATGGCACTTGCCACTAAGCTTCTAATTAATGAATAGCAGGCCCTAAATTAACAATGTGCATTTACAGATGAATTCTGGGCACTCATTAAACGATGTTCAAATATCAAGCAGTAACTGTTAGGTTTATTCCTTCTGGATTACTGTATACAGTGTTTGTTTGCTGGGAGATTTCACAGGAGGTTTTGTGTGCTCAAGTGCTGGGAGCCCAGGTGCACTTCAGGAAAGGGTATAGTTCACTCAAGGAGGGCAAGACAGAGTAGCTGTAAACCAGGCATTGTAACACCTGTGCAGCAATTTAAGGAGGATTAGAATGATCTCCTATTCAGCCTTAACTGCAGTGGGGAAAAGGGCTTGATTGCTTGAAGCTGTTCTCAGACCTCCATTTGATATTTTCCTCCCTTGGAATATCCACCCTGGTGCCTTCCAAGGCTACCTGGAACAGTACCCAGGAGGGTTCAATGGTGGGATATTGTTTAGGAAATGACGAGTTCCTCCACGGCTCGTGTGAGTGTATTGCTATGGAAGTGGTCTTGTACCCAGTGTCCCAGCTGCTTGGTCAAGGAGACAAAGAGATAGGGAGCTCAGGGTGAAATCTGCACCTTAACATGTATGTGCCAACCAGATGGTATTTTAGAACAATAACAATGCTAATTATTTATATTGTCCTATTGTACATGTTGTGCTTTGGGAGAAATAACAGTACCACTGTAAGAAATGTAGCAGGCCATGTTGCCACATTTGCTAAGTCATATCTATATCAAATCAGAAGAAGTTTAAATCACCTACTGTGCTGAACTATAATGCAAGCAAGAGAGAATGAGCCTTTCAGAAATATTGGTGTAAGCTGGGATTGAGGTCAAACAGGCAAAGCTGGTTTAAACAAAGTCAGAATTGAATCCAAGGTCCTTGAAAAATTAGACAGACTGTTCTCTGTAAATGGAAAGACAACTATGATTTTCTGGGAACAGATCCTTTCAGACCAGTAACTTCAGAATTCAGCAACGAGAGGTTTTCTGTGTTACGAATGTTCTTGTTAATGTGCCATCAAGCTACTACCGCATGGGAAGTTAAATGAGACTATCTGAAAAAAGAAGAAAGAGGCTAGAGAATAAACGGGTCTTTCTGAAAGGCATCCTGCACATCATCTTATCCTAGGACTGTTCTGCATGGCAGAAAAGTTTTAATGCAATACCAGTCTGCTGTGATGTAAAATTACTAATATGATTGACATTCCTGTAGCATTACACACAGAAGAGAAACATCCGCTCTGAGCAGAGCTCGCTTTCAACTGCGCCTGAAAACATTTGGGGTTTTTGCACAGGCTGTGTAAGCAGAATCCCATGCACATTCCACATCTTCCAGTGCCATGCATCCAGTTCCATTTATGGGCAAAATAAAACACACACTCTTCTTTCTGTGCATCGTTCCCACATCAGCCTTTTCAATGTTTAATGTGAACAAATTTAGGAAAGGGGCACTCCCATAACTTAGAATAGAATCACAGAATAGTTTGGATTGGAAGAGACCTTTGAAGGTCATCTAGTCCAACCCCCTTCAATGAGCAGGGACATCTTCAGCTAGATCAGGTTGCTCAGAGCCCTGTCCAACCTGACCTTGAAAGTTTCCAGGGATGGGGGATCTACCACCTCTCTGGGCAACCTGTGCCAGTGTTTAACCACCCTTGTTGTAAAAAATTTCTTCCTTAAGTCTAGGCTAAATCTACCCTCTTCTAGTTTAAAACCATTACCCCTTGTCTTTTGGCAACAGGCCTTGCTAAAAAGTTTGTGCCCATCTCTCTTATAAGCTCCCTTTAGGTATTGAAAAGCTGCTATAGGGTCTCCCCAGAGCCTTCTCTTCTCCAGACTGAACAACCAGGGCTGTCTATTATCTGGCTTAAGAAGTTAGTGTCAAAGCATCCCAGGAGTCTCCTGCATTGCCTACAGCTTGCCCTGCTACTTTTCCAGCAGATGTTGGGGTGGGAAGTCCCCCAGCAGGATGAGAACCTGTGAGCATGATGCCTCCTGTAACTGGAGTAAGAAGGCTTTGCCAATAGGCTCCCTTTGATCAGGGTGCCTGTAGCAGACACCAACTATATGGTTCCCATTTTTGCCTCAGTCTCTGATTCTTACCCATAAGCTTTCAGCCTGCTTGTGGCTATTCTTCAGAGATAACTTTCCACGCTCTAGCCATTTCTTGATGGAGAAAGCAACACCTCTGCCCCTCCTCCCTTGCCTGTCCCTTCTGAACAGCCTGTAGCTGTGTATCAGTGTATCAGTAGCCACACTCCAGTCATGGGATTCATCCCACCAAGTTTCAGTAATGGCAACTAGATCGACGCTTTCCAGCAGCATGGTGGCTTCCAGCTCCTCCTGTTTGTTTCCCATCCTGTGTGCATTGGCGTAGGGGCACTTCAGCTGGGTTGTCGGCTGTGTCACCTTCTTAGAGGAACGCTCCTTAATCCCTTTGAGGTATTTTACTGTTGGTTCCCTGTTGCCTCCTATTATGCCCCCGGCTCTTCTCCGTAAGACTTTAAGTGTGCTGCAGTGTAGCCAGCATGTCTCAGAACAACAGACTGAAGACCCTCACTAGCACCCTGCCTCCCTAGCCTTGGTGTGTTACCCCACAGCTTGTCAGGGGCAGGCCTGATATTATCCCCTGACCCTTCAAGTCTAGTTTAAAGGTCTGTCAATGAGCCCTGCTAACTTGTGAATCAAGACCCTCTTTCCCCTTTGAGAACGGTGAATCGCATCTGATGCCAGAAAGTTTGGTGCTGTGTAGACTATCCCATTATTGAAACCCCCAAAACTGTGGCAGTGGCATCAGCCATTTAGCCATGTATTAATAGACTGGGCCCATCTGTTTCTTCCAGTGTTGCTGCCAACAACTGGAAGGAGAGAGTTAAAAATAACCTGTGTTCCAGATTCCCTTACCAACTGTCCTAAGGCCCTGGAGTCTTTTTTGATTGCCCTTGGACTACACATTGTGGCTTCATTGCCACTCACATGGATGAGCTGTAATGGGTAATAGTTCGAGGGCTGTACTAGGCTAGGAAGTTTCCTAGAGATGTCCTTGTGCTTCATACAAGCCGTTCAAAACCAACGTTGTGCAGATTTAAATTTTTTTTAAAAACAAGGTCAAATTTTTACTCAGTGAAAGAGTATTCTGTAGAAAAGATAACTGGGCTGGGATTTTGTCACCTGGATTTTCCTTTGTGATGTGTTGTTGGAAGATTGGAAAAGCAACTGTCTCATGTAGGTTTCCCAGCTTCTTTTATCTGTAGAGGACTAAATGCATACTATCCTGTACGTGTGTAAGGTGATGCTGTTATAGTATCTGAGAGTTGCTTTCTTTTATCTTTGAACAAAAAAACTTTATTTGAATAAGAAAACTGTATTATCCCTCATGAAGAGAAAGCTCTTCCTCCCTCTCTTTTTGACACTTCCTTACAGAATTATCTCTGAGGCTTTCCCGAGCATTCTCTCTCATTCTTTCTGCAACTATTTTGAAAAAAACAAATCCATAAATTGACAACAAGTACTCTTAGTTACCAGTAGGTAAGGTGACAGCAACTCTAGGAGCTTTCCTGTACTGTGAAATGCCAGAAAAATGCAGTGGAATTTATTTAGTAGGATGGCTCTTTTTATAATCATTATTGCCTATTAATAACAGTATGAACATCTTGCAGTCTTAATGTAGTTTGAAAAAAAAAGTCTAAAATCACAGTAAAAATGTTAATATGGGTTTCTTAGAGTTCTGAGTATTCATTCCTCTTACTTCTCCTGTACATGCACCACAATGTTAGTTGGCAGCACTCGAACGATAGTTTTGTATTTCTAGAACTGTCCTTACTCCCCTTTTCCAGTCACAGGAGCCAAGAACTGCAGCAGGGTTTGTAGAGGCACACATTAATTTCAGTTTAGTCCTGCAAGCTACATTCCTTTCTGAACATGTTTTAACCTGACATCATGTTCTTCCTCAGACTTCTCACAAATAAAGATGTGATTCATATAAACTTCCACTCTCCCCAAGCTCTGCCAACTCTTCATTTGCTTTTGGCAGACTTTGTGGGCACTTGTGATCCTAGAAATGAATGACAAAGTCAGCACCTTCCATGTGCTGTGCCACAGGCAGCATGGCAGTCAGGGAACTGCAGACCACACCACCCTTTCTGAGCAGTGTGTGCCTCAGAGGTCATGGCATAGGTTGTTTCATGAACAGCCATTACTCTGTGCTGTACAGGTGGTGCAGGGTGCTCCCAAAGTTGGCACAGTTCATCGCGGACCAGAAGAAGGAATAAGGTTGGGTTTTTTTTTTCTGTCAAAAGGCCTCCACACCCTGTCTGCTGCCACAGACCGCCTGGAGAAGGAGTGAAGGGCTCTCTTTTGTCCATATCAGGCTTACCTAGTTTTGTTGGGCATCTACATCCTTTGGAAAAGCATACCTATGGGTTGATTTTGATAATGAATTTATATCCCTTAATGCAAAGAGCTATGTGTTCTTCTTGAAAGAACAGACATTACTACCCCTGCCACTTTCCTCAGTAAAGACAGAGTTTAAAGTTATTGTCTTGTCAGGTTTATTCCTTGTTGTGTTTCTTAATGAGGCAGACTGTGCCATACTTTTTGGTTCAGAGCTTGGTAAGTAGGGTCTTCCCATAGGATTAATGCATGATTTTCTGTTGCTTTTCCTTAGAGTTGTCACATATCCCTAAGTGAAAAGTTGTCAGATCTCCCGAAAAAGCATTTATGCCTCCTTTATGGACATATAAATGCTACTAAACAAGATACAAAGCAGAGCCTGAAAATCAAGTGGAGGTGTTAAGTGAGGTGGAGATAGTGACCAACTATGTGAGAGTATTTTCCTCCTGAAGTCATAGTGAAGAACCACCCAAAGGCCTAAAAGCTGCTTTTGCATATTTTCAAGTATGAAAACTGCAATAAATTATCTACAAAAGAAGTAATGGAATCTGCAGTAGTAAGAGATCCCAGAGCTCTGGAAGGATAAATTCAGAGAGTGAACCAAGACAGAAAAAGAGAAAAGAACTCAAAACTAAAACAAAAAAAGAAGATGAAGAAAAGTGAAAAGGGCTGAGTGGTAGGTGCACCTTACAGAAGCTCTTCTGTCCTTGGAAGCAGTATATCATTTACTGCAGCACAACCATGATATCCATTTATCATAAAACCAATATGGGGTATCATGCAGACCATCTGTGAGTCTTTCCAAGGGTGAAACAGACAGTATAAATTGTCTCCAAGTGTCAAGGCAGAGAGGCCATGACTCTTGCAATGCAGCAGAGCAATCCTCTGGCAACAGCAACACAGCCCCCCTCCAGCCCTCCATCCCTCTTCCCACCCCCCAGCAATTTCCAGTTTAATTTGTTTGAACAATGAAGTTCAAATGCATGTAGCTAGGAGCCATCCCAGGTACAGGTTAGCCACTCCGTAGAAATTAATAGTGTTTGTAGCAAAGCCCTAAATGATGTGGAGAAGTGTGTAAATTAAGGTGTATAACACAGGGCTAATAGGAGAACTCTAAGTATGTGGAAGAGGTTGTCTTCTGAATTATGAGTTGCAGCAGCAATGATGTTACACCTGTTTACATCGGCTGAGGGTATAACCTAAGCTGTTTTTCATATATTTTTCCTTATTGCGGTTTACAGTGAACCTTGGAAGCCCACAAGTGAAATCTGCTTCCTTATATAAGTTATTTTTTCTCTGTCAAACACACTGCCTGGCATGTTACTGTAGAACAGTTCCAGTATACTAGGCTCCAGGCACTGCACTTCTTTAAAACATATATAACGCATTAAAAAGGGAGACTGTTGTCCCAAGGGGTTGGTATCAGGACATAGAGGTCTCATGTCTCTGATTCTCTCCTAAAGTAGGTCGGTTTTAGGTTATAGTACTGGTCCAAATCCAGCTGAGATCAGTAGTGAGATTACAAGTGGGCCGTGAGTAATTTATTTGCTTGTTTGTCCCATGTCTGTGGGCTGATCACATTGCCTTGCGCCTTTTTGCCTTTCACATTTGTTTAGCCAAATCTCTTCTAAGAAATGTTAATCCATCACATTATCTGATTGCTCAGCCTTATTGACCAGGTAACTCAGGTACAATCGGTTGCATTGCCAGATTGGATAAAAACCTACATGGGTCTGTCATTTGGGAATGTGCTCTGTAGGAATTACATCTATTGCAGATGTTGCTTCTTAATTTGTGAGAGCACTGTGTCAGCAAATATGTTTAAATCGTGAAATAGTCCATATATTTACAAAATATGTTTTATGTCACACCCAATGGGGGATGCCAAAAACACCCCAATTCCTGCCCTTGGCCCAATAGTCAGTATAACAGACAGTAATGATTTTACTTGAATTCTCTATTATTTTTTAATCGTTAGTGAAAGATCAAATAACAGCCCCAGATATAAAAGTTGAGACGGGGAACTTGTGGAGCTGCCATTAAGGATCTGACAGTCCTCTTTGCCCTTCCTCCCCCTCTTCAGTGCACGCTGGGCTCCGTCCTACACTGAATGCAGCCTTAGCTTTGTGCCACAGTGCTTTCCCACGGAGACTCCGCCGAGCGCAGCCCATGGAGAGGGGAGCCAGCATGAGCACTGGGGAAGGTCTTCCTATCCCCAAACCTCTTCACCCCATTTAGTTAATCAGTCAGGCATATGTATCTAATGGATTGCATCATGTCTTATTCATTTCAGTCCTGATCAGATCTCTAGCACAGGGAGGAAAGCTATAAATGTAAAAATGAAAATTGGCACCCATCTTTATTCTGGTCAGCACCTAGAATCCCACAGCTGGATACTGCAGAAGACCTAATAATCTTTTCTTTAATATTAGCTGCATACTGAGCGTACTCATAGGCTCAAGGCATCTTTTTCAGGCCCCTTTTCACGACTTCAGGCTACGGAAATGCTTTTACTCAGAGTTGGCATCCAGAGTGCCTGGCCTGCTGCCTCTGGTGCTGGAGCCCCAGCAGAGCCTGCCGGGAGCTGAAAGGGCAGCAGAGTGGCACAAAGTTTAGCGGCAGCATTCATCTGCATACTTTTGGAGCTGGCTAGTCAGTGTAAGTTCTCATCAGCCCTACCCAGGCACAGGTTCTTTGGTGTTTGAAAGGAGTGAGTTTCTAATATTCATGCCTTAAAATAGGGCCTAGGTTTGCCTTACAATAAGTGCTCAGCAGTCTATTTGACAATTCAAATTGAGTTGAAAAGCTGGTTCCTATCTTCATTTCTTTTGCTCAGATAATAGTTCTATTGTTCTTAGAAAATAGTTGTGTTTCATCACAAATAAACTACAAAATGTTCATATGGGTAGTAGAACTGAAACCCAGGTTTTGGATACAATTGGTACTTGTGTGCTTAGTGCTGGAGGTGGCCATGTTGCTGAAAAATTAGGTCTGTGATGCCAACCATATGACAATTAACTCAGCAGATGAGAGTGTGTGAATCCATTTCCAACCTGTTTTAATAATAGTATAACAACCAAAATGCTTTCTCCAGTGGTTAACCCAATATTAAATTTGCCTAGAAACTTGTTTACGTGCTTTTCTACTGGGTTTGTCTATTGCCAGTGCCATGAAGGACATCAATTTTCAGTAAGACAACTGCCTCCAGCACTGGGATTGGAAATGCCAATTGTAATTAAAACTTTTTTTTTTTTTTAAGCAAATCCTTTTTGCAGTTTAATTATGGCAAGAAACACTTCTTGTTTTGTGAACTTCCAAACGGTTGAGCTCAGCAAAACTGTTTGGCATTCAGCAGGTGAGTCCTGTCCCTGCTGATATCAGTGGTGCACTTAGTGCTCCAAACACAACACTGGATATTCAGCCTTAAATAAAATGTGAACAAACTGTACTGCACCCGGGTTAAATGCACTGTGAACACTGATTATTGTGACCCACATTTAATCCTAACCATGGGTTATGTATATTTTACCTCTTTGATATTTTTGCTGTAATCACAGTGTGAGTCACACAACCTATCAAAAGTGCAGATATAAACTACAACTGTTTTATGTGTTTCTAAACAATGAAAACAGAAAGAGAAAAGTAATCTCACAACAGCTAAATGTTTTCTATTTTCCAAAGGCTCTTATTGGTGACATTTCTCCCTGCACTGCTGTTTCTGCAATCACATAGCAACACAGCCCTTGAAATAACTTTCTGGTACTCAATATATAAGGTACAGCATTTGGAGAAACTGATTCCGCTCAAATGCCAGCTGTTTAAATGCTAAATGACATCAAAACCAAAAAGAAAAAAAGAATGACAGTCCAGTGGAGGAGGCCGCTTCCCTGTTTGGATGACTGAGTTCCTCCTTTCAGCTATTAGTCCTTTTTTCTTGAGTTTCAAAGAAAATGGCAAGCAAGTGGGTGTAGCAGAGTTAACTTGGTACAGTGCCTGACCATCTCATAGCTTGCCCTCCTACAGTCCTTCACAGGATTCAGCCTTGCTAAGACCCTGTTCTGTTCTCTGTTGAGACATGCCTGTAGCCTCCTCAGACTGTTTCTAAATATTGCCATTTCAGCCTTTAACCTGCGCGTTTGAGAATCTGCTTCTAGCAGTGCCCAGCTGGACTAGTTTCTAGAAAGCATCAATATATTCTGAGTCAGAAAAGCAACGCAGGTGAGACAAATATCTAACTTTCAAACACTCTCAAACTTGGAGAATTTCCCATCTTCATTTAAACTCTATGGTTTGGGCTTCCCTTCCTTCAAGAAAGCATCTGCATTTTTCTGAGCTGCCCTTTCTTTCCAAGTTTTAGGCTTTCCCTAAAAGCCACTCTTCTCTACTTCTAACTGGACAATAAATTGAGTGCTGTCCTCCTGCTGAAGCAGGAGCCTCTCCTTTGTGGTCTTCACCTATACCACTTCAGTTTCTCCCAACCAGCAAATCTCAGTTCTCCCTGGTGCCCGAGCAATGAGGTAGTTATCAGCTTGCTTACCAAGTGCTGGATAACAGCAAATTCCAGACTTTTATCTTAGACTTTGTACCTCTGTGTAGAATTCATGTCTGAGCATGCATAGAGTTTAACTGCTGGACATGAAGAGGCCCGGGGAAAGACTTCCACAGCTATTGAATATCTAAAGCAGCATAGTTCAAGGCAGAGAGAAGTTCTTGTCCAGTCAGGAAATGCAGAGATAACGGTTGACCTTACTGAGTGATGGAGTTGGCTCTCATGTTTGCAAGAGCAAAGCAGAAGTGGCCGGTGCCATGCATTTCAATGCAAAACCACATTCATCAAGCTCAGGGTTATTCAGCTCTACAGCCTGCCTTGGGCTCACCTCTAGAGAAAGATGGAGGCAGAGGGAATATCATTAAGAAGGAGGAATCAGAGGTTCAAAGGAAGTTGTTGAGAGACATGGAGCTGCATGTAATAAGAAGCAAGAGAAGGTAGAAAAGAGAATGCAGAGGTTATTGTTATTTCTTTAATGAGCAGAAGTTCTTTTCAGGATGGTTTACTTTTTGGAGACTTGCACATTTTGCAGTTGTATTCAAGTGTGGAAAAGGAAGAGGTCCTTTTTTCCCTCTTTTCTGAGCTCAGTGCATCATTCTCTGTGCTTTCTAAGCTATAAAATTAGCACTAGCAGCTATAGTACAAAAGAGCCACAAAAGGATTTGCAGTCCCAAGCCTTCTGAAGTCGGTATAGCCTATTACGGATAGTCCTTGTAACACAGCCCTGAAGGGAAGCAATATGCCTGACTGATGATGTCAGCTTTCAGTGAGAATTTCTTCTGTGCTTCCACAGCATGTACCACTAGATTGAGCATCTGGTGGAGACCACCTAGAAATTTTCTCATGCCAACAATTATTTTTATTCTATAAAATTTCTTGGAATTTCTCACCACAAGGTTTGTGGCCACCCTAAGTCTTAATGGTAGTGAAGCCAGCAGGACATAGAGTGAGGTCAGATCTCTCTTCCACATCAGCTTTGCCCACACAAAGATCGCAGGAGAATATGGTCATTATGGGCTGATTTTGAACAGGTTTTGTATCTAGAAAAGCAGAGAGAAGTAGAAGGTATTGTCAGTCAATGTTCACTGAAAAACCCATTTCTTCACTGCCCTGGTACATAGGGATATTGAAAGATATTGGTCATCATTTCCCCACAAACATAAGTTGTCTCCAGTGTCACTGGTGTACATCTGAAATGCTGAAATGAATTATACAAAGTCAAATAATGTAGAGGTTTCATTGTCACAGAGACATAAGGTTATTATGATAATAATGGCACTATATTGTGAAATATTTGCATGCCTTCTTCCATTCATATCAGCTGTATAGGATGTCAAGTACGTTGCGCTTGCAATAATTTTAGGAATGTAATATTTTCAAGTTCAGGAAGTTAACAACTTGGGCTTTTTGCTTTGCACGTCGTAACCTTTTATGTTATCATTTGGTGAGATGAGGTGAAGACACAGAGGCGCATAAATTGGAGACCTCAGGTCTGTGATTATGTTACTGCTGACCCTCATCACATCTAACATTACACTGTGCAGCACTGCTCACAGGAAAAAAACCACCCAGAGAGAGGAGGCGAAGTGTCACGTGTTCACTTGAGAATAGTTATGTTTTGATAGGTATAAGTCAGGATAGTTATGCTGAAGCCAGTGTTACATCACTGAGGATTTGGTTACAACATCTTCCCAATCTGCTTTGTAGGTTGAAAATCTATAGAGAACCAAGTTCATTTTTTGCTGGAACTCTTTATATAGCATAAATCGTACAAAGCAGCCCTAAAGGAGAAAGCCCTTCTTAATGACTTCAGATTTACCTTTTTCCTGCAACCACCAAAAGAGGCATGATGGTTCCTCCTGATTTCCAGCCGCCATAACAACTTCTGAATCAGTGCTGACGAGTGACCCGAACACAACCCACCAGTTGTACTTTGCGGCAGGACACCAGCCCGCAGGCAGCTGGCCCAGGCTCCAGTGAGCACAAAAGGGCTGTAAGGATGGCGTTTCCCACACACAGACACCTTCCGAAGCGTGATGGCTGCTTCCTAATGTGTGCTGTCTGATACCATGGCAGTCTTTTAACACAACAAATTGTTGTGGCTCTGGTGCTTGTCAGCTAAGGATATTTGGGAAAGGGGTTTCCTACTTGAATTACGTTCTCCAAATGCAGGACAGAGCCATCTGTGCTGTGATCTGTCCTGAGGAGTTTGTGAGCAATGATACGCGCTCTACAGCACCAGCTGTAACAGGGAATTACTTTCCCATACACCAGTATAATTTAATTCATGAAGCAGATTTTGTTCATCTGCTTTTTAAAACTAGCTGGGGAATCTGAAAGTTGATGCAGGCACACAAGCAGGAGCAGAATCCTTTAAGGCTTTATCTTCAGAGACATGGTGTCCCAACTAACCTTCAAGAGAATGAAGATTCACAGTGCCAGTGTCTAATAACTGTATCTCACTCCATTACAGGTATTTCAAGGCCATTCTCTGTAAACAGTGTGCATTGCTTTGTGTCTTAATCTGTAAAACAACCAAATATCTCGCTTGCAGATATATGTTAAGGTTTAATGCATCTCCTGACATAAAAGTGTTGCTCAAGACTAATGAACAAACAAATGTTTGCTTAAACCCCTTTGTGAAAGTCAAACAAGCTTTCAACAACTATTCATGTATTTATAGTCAGATGTGAGTCATCACTTAGGTGCCTGGCCCTGTGCTGTTAGCAGCTAATGCCAATAGTTTCACAGCATTTCTTTACTCATTTTTCACACTTTCTATCCCCCCCTTCCAGCACAATCTCCACCTAGAACCCGTCTAGAGAGTCTTTTGTCAGTGGCAGAACTGGGTCTCCTTCGGTGCAGTTTGGTCTGTAGTGGCAGCTGATCCACATGACGTAAGGGTGGCATTGTGGCATCCAACTCAGCCCCATGCTCCACACAGCAGCTGTTTGCTTCGGCACCATCCTGGTGATCTTGCTGACCAAGTGAGCTCAAGCACAGCTGTCTCCAATTTTCCCTCTCCCAGGCTTTCCAAGGGAGCTAGCAGGGGGGTCAGGCTCGGTGAGTATCCTCTTCCAGCTGTAGTGACTAATCTTCCTTCCAGTAGTGTATCACCACTCCTTTCTCAAAAGTTAGCATCTCCTTCCAAGCTGCCAGCTAAGCTGTTTGTGTGTGCACTCCCTAACCTGCCTCACTCACAATGAATTGGTTTATTCTGGACAATTCTAATACCAGGGCTTTGCTAACCAGCCCCCTGTCTGGGGCAGTGGCCATTTCAGCAGATATAGCTGCAGCTGGAGGAGTATGGACATCTCTACCCACAGACTCAACAGCATCTGGAATGTTCCCGTAGGATTCACCTTGCTAGTACATACCATGGACTTGGAATAAGAACAGGGATATATTTCTTGTGTTTCTGAGTGGCATTAAAATTGTGTGTCAATGCTTGTTTTATTTTTATTCTGCTACTAAACAAGCTGAAGGCTTTAAAGATATTTTTTGTACTGCTGTGTCAGAGGGGTCTACCCAGGATGGAGAAGAAAATCAATGTTTCAGGATTGTGTAACTGTGGGGTTTTTTCTTGTGTTGCTTGTTTCATTATGAGGAAGGAATTAAAAATCCCTCCTAGACAGTACTTAAAATATCAAAGTCATTGTTTAATGCCTTTGAGTCACTGTACAACTAATTCAATTGCACAGTGTAGTGCAGTTTCACGGTATGTGAAACACAGATAGTAGAGAGGAATGATTGGGAAGTTGAATAAACACAGTATTAGTTTGCAAAGTCTGAAACTTTCTGATGACTTCTTTTGCAATGATCCAGCACAACAACTCATCAGCAGAAGTGACAGCAGGGACTTGTAAATCCAGAGCCCCTACCTCCTCTACCTTAGTTAAGCTAGCTGAGCTGGTGCTGGCAGGAGGCTCTTCCCCCAACTCTGAACCAGCCCATGGAGGTGGGTCACGTCAGCACTGGCTGTCAGCAGCTTTTGGTGAGGCAGAAAAGGGTCAAAGCTCTGATAATGGCTGTAGCCTTGCAGGACCCTTCACCAGGGAATGAACCTCAGGTGGTCGGGGACCAAGGCAGCAGAAGGCTTGGCCACAAGGCACTCAGGAGGGCCAGGCACACCCAACCTGTCACCCTGGACGTTGAAAGTGGTGCTGTGTTGGTTAGCCAGAAGCATACGGGGAGCAGGGATGCTTGGTGCCAGGGCAGGGATTGCAGCTTTTGTGGCACTGTCAGCAAAGGGTCGTTTCGTGGTCAGCCTGGTGCATCTGACTTCACATCCAGACCTGAGAGGTGATGATACAGGAGGTCTTCCAAATATACCAGGGGCTAGTAGGGAAAGGTACAGATCCACCTGTCTGATTTGTGTGAGTCCTGTTGCCATCATAAAGCAGATCATCCCAGATATTTACTGAATTTATCTTTGTACCAGCTTTGTGAGGTAAAGCAGCAATGTTATCCCTGTTTTGCTAATGACAGTCTGAGGCACAGAGAGGCTTCAGCTTTGTCTCTCCTGTCACTTTAAGGGAGGTAGTGGCGGTGTAGACTTATCTGGGTTGACCCTCATTTAGCAAGGTGTAGCAATATTTTGCCCACAAAGTTTCTTCTGATGCAAGCTTTATGTGGGTAGAAACAACCAAACCTGGGGCCCTATCTGCTCTCTGAAATCACCGATTAGCCTCCTTATTAGCCTCACCAAGATTCCTGGAGCTACTATGCCCAAATTAGACATTCCCTGCCCCAGCCTCCTTACCCACCTGCAGTTCTCCCACTGAAGATGTCCACACCTGGGTCTGAGCTAGGTGTTCTCATGCATGCAAGTGCCAGAGCTCCAAACCAAGCATCCCCACCTTGCCCTTAATGCCAAACTGAAACTGTGTGGTTTGGGCATATCTGTGGTTTGTAAACCACCCTGTGGGAGTAAAACACACATCTGATCCTGAATTCCTGCTTTGATTCCATTTATTCCCACATGAAAACAAACACAAAGGAGTTAAGTATCTTGAAGCTATCACAGTCACCATTCAAATGTTGATGCTTAGTGTTTGCAACTGATTAGTATTGCCACTGAATCACAGTTATTTCCTGTATTAAGTGGCCCTAAACAGTGAATGTCAACATTTAATGACAGCAGCATTATTGTAGGTAGTGGCAGTTTGGCAAAGAGAGAAAGAAGGTAGGAGTGGGAGTAGGCTTTAATGAACATCCTGAACAGGTACAGATAGGAGAGGAAAAGTTATAAAAAATGGGAAGGACAAAGAAGCACACATTTGCTCGTAAAAGTTTCTGACGATCTAAAAGCCTCAGAAACAAATTTGAGTTTAAAAATGCATTTGAACAGTTACATACTCACTTTTGTACAGCACAACAATGGTGGAATGCTAATAACATTTAATTTCCCTTGACTTCTAACCTTCTTAACCTGCTGTGCTGCTAGAACAGCGCTGTAAATCAAAATATGCTGTATTGTATGGTGAACATGTGTATTGAGTCATTCCAGACTGCCTGGTGCTTTTTAAAAACAAAACTCACAATAGTGTTTGTGCTGTTTTTCATTTTTCATAGACCTTTCCCCTCAATCATGCTGCAACTGGTTAGGTTGTGTATTAAAAATACAATATAAAAAAGGGAGGGAAGATGTAGGGGTAGACATAATACCACAGAAAGTACAGCACAGATGAATAGGCCAAAATATCCTTGACATTACTTTCCCCTTTGTTCTAAGTGTTCTTCCAATTTCAATAAAAACAAATTGGAATATTGCCTGGGGTCTACTAAATCATTAGTAAATTAAGAATCTGTTTTTAATAACATTTCACTTGTAAATAATGCATTAATTGACTAGCTTGAAAGTTAGCTTGAATGTTAGAAACTCTGGCACTAAATGCGTAATGAAAGAAGTGTGCTGTTTGAGGAGGCTGGATGGTAAATGTAACAAATTAAATATGACAGTTGATATTTGTGAAAATGGTGATATAATTAGAGGACACCTGCAGCTGTTTTCCCACCAAAACAACAGAAATTAAACATGTATAAAGTATGTGTGTCATATTTTCTCTTGGCATATTTCTTTTGTTCTCCTTAGGGCTTCTTGGGGGGGGTCTTTCTATTTTTTGTTACCTTTTGTCAGGTCATATGTCTAACCACAAGAGTCTCTTTGTCCGATGCTACTATTTATTAGATCTATAAGTGAACATTTTGCAGAGTAAAGACAAAGAATCGTATTTACCAAGAGCTAGAAGTTGCTAAAGCACACCCCTGAGCAGATTTTAACCATGGGTGCTTGGGAACAGTCAAAAATTACACCAGGACTTTTCCTGTGCAGTTCTCACCTGCAGGTAGCTCACTCAGATATTTCTCCACTGTGGTGTTGACAGTCTTAGTAAGGATTTCTATAAACTAAAAGGTGATATGACGTGATTCATAAGCATTGCAAATGTGTAGCTTTTCCTCTTGGCATGTGTGCAGTTGAAAGAGAATGTAAGGCTGCCTTAGCCATCTCACAAAGGTGTTGAACACCAAGTTTCTAATGATAAAGGAAAAATGTGAAGTTGTTGAGTAACATAGGTCCCCATGTCATGCTACTACTGGGAAATTGTGAAGCATATTGACCGAAGATGGCCAAAAATGATAAATATTTGATCTGGAGCCAAAAATTCTGTGTATTTCGGTTCAGGGACTCTGTTCCATCTGTCCTTGCTCCATTCCAGTTGGTGTGCAAGAGAGCATCCTGCCAAAAGAGATAGGATTTGGACTTGTGAAAGCAGGAGTCTCTAGGCTGACTCTTTTCAGAGCTACAGCAGTAACAAGGCAGTGGAATTACTCTGGTATAAATAAACGGAGCCTATATGGTACAGCGAGTTTTACTTCCACTTAAAGCCATGTGACCATTTTGCCTGGTGTCAGAGTTAATGGGCTATGCTGTTGGGGGGGTGTGAAGCATACTGAAGCCACTACTGCTCCTGTTCCCATGTACTCCACCTGAGGAGGGACTTCACATCTTCCCAGGGTCACTTTTGCTGAGGTTTAACATAGAGCAAATTCCCCACAGTGAAAGGAAAAGCAAAACCAGGGCAAGGCAAGCAGTCCTCACCACAGGACTCAGCTCTCACTGGGGCTGCCCAATGGGGAGTTTTCTCTATGGCTGAGGCACATAGAGTGGTTACATGGGGGAAGTCCCACCACACCACACAACCAGCTGTGGATACTGTAAATCTTCAGCATGCCCTTTGTCAGCTGTCAGAAACACAGACATTCATAAACAAAGGAGAGTGGGAGACCGACATTCACTTTAAAATAAACAATGTGGACTTTGATTGGGAATGTGCTAACAGGATAGATATGAGCCATTTAAATAAACACACCAGCCAATTGTGTCAACTTTGCTTTGGGGGCAGCAATACCTTTGTTACTGGAGTTTGTATCTGTCTTGATTAGGGCCATGTCAAGCAGCCGTTGAGACTGACTTTGATGACAGACCGTACATGACACTGGAAGCGTAGTATCATGGAGACAAACTATGCAATGCCTGAGAAAATTTTCACAGCTCTTTCAGAAATGGCAGAATTCTTCCCTGTGGATGCAAATATATATATTTTATTTGTCTTAAAGTTACAGACTTAGGTATGGCTGCTCTTGCAGATACCTGTTGGTATGTAATAGCTTCCGTTCTACACCGCCTCCACTCAGCCCAACAAACGGTCTGTTTGCACCCTGTGGGTTCTAGGTGGCACACTCTGCATGCTCCCTTTGTTCCTGTAGTAGTGTGTATGGTAGTTATGTCAGAGAAGTCGTTTGCCACCTCCAAGGACAAGGCAGTAATAAGGTTTCACAGAAAACACCCTGCTTTTCTTGTTAGAAATGGCGCAAACACACAGCTGGACTGGTCCCACCGACTTACACAGCTTTCTAGATATGTTCCCGCTCAAGTTTATTTTACAGGCACTATTTCATGCTCATAATGTAGATCTCATCTAACGTGACGGCAATTGGTGATGGAATGTGATACACAGGTGATATAGAAGAGGTGCAGCTCACAGGGGCATGTTCCAAACCTCTGCAGGCTGCTGTGTCAGCAGCCACTCTGTGTGACTCCTCTTAAAGAGCGAGATCTTCACTGTGTTAAGGCTGAGAGGAGTTCTTACTCCCTCTAAATAACAATTTTGTTGGCCTGCTCCTACTCTCTCTGGGCTTTCTCATTGTTCACCAACCGTTTCTAGGAGGCAAATGTATCAAGGCCTACATTTCCCAGGTACAAGGTGTGAAGTAAAACCAAATCATCTACCAGATATTACAATAGTATCTACCAGAAGGAAGGAGTTACTCAGCCTCCCATTATCTTTCACTTGAACCAGACCTTTCCCAGGTATCATTCACAGATATCGAAGATGCACCTTTATTTTGGGTGTTTTGCAGATGTTGATCTTCTGAGTAGGTGGGGGATCCATTACAAATTTTTATTTATCACTATACGCTAACACTGTAGATACTCAATTTCCCTACAACCCCTCTTGGATTAAATAGCATCAGCAACAAAGGTGGGGACTCCAAAGGCTAGTGGCTTTTTATGGTCTAAGGGGAACATGCACAGGAAAGTGGTCTTCAGCTTGCTGACTGTAGATTTGCAGCAGCAAATCAGAGAGCCCAAGGCACAAGGAGTTTGACTACCCCTGTTTTAGTTTTCCAGGGACAAGTTTTTTGCTTAAATTAAGCCTGCTAAAAATGAGGTCAAGATTTGCCCTGGCAAAAAAAAAAAAAAAAAAAAAGCCCCTGCCTATGCCTGGGTAATATTACCCTGACTGGAAGGGTTTCTTAGCTACATAGAGCTACAGATCAAAACACAAACCTATTCATTAAAAAAAAAAAAAAAAAAGATAAATTAATACACCCGAACAGAAGGAAGGTGTGCTGGCTTCGTTAAATAAGGCGCAACTGGTATTATTTAATTAAAATCTAGAGTGCAGCTGTTAGGGAAAGATCTAGCCAGTTTTGGATAGAAAAATATGCCCTAATAATGTGTTTCAACATCATTTTGACACTAAACTCAAGAATAAGGTGAATGTTTTGTATGTGAATGCATATACATCTACGTCTGTGAGAGTAAGAGAGAGGGGGGAAAGAGAAATGTGTTCAAATACCTTTTCTTTATTGAAAGAAGCTATAAATAAAATTAGACTTACGTGAGCTGGTGGCCAGGAGGCTTCGAGGATCACAGTGTGTGCTTAGAGGCTGAGGACAAGAGGAGGTGATGCTGTGAACTGCTTTGCCTGTGCACAAGAGCCAGACTTTTCTGTCTTTTACCATCCAGATGTACACAGTGGACATTTCACAAAAGAAAATGGCTTTGTGCACGGAGCGAGAAATCATTTCAAATATACGATTTTTCCATTTTCTCCAAGAATGATAAAGATGCACTAATTTTCAATAAAGACTAGTTCTAGTCAATTGCATTGCTGCTGTTTCTGAAAGTTACTCAGCTAACATCTTGTTTTACTACCTAAAGCATAGCATTTGAGCTTTTCAGAGAAAGAATTGTATACATTAGATCAGCAGAAAAAAGTAGCAACTTTTAGAAGATGTTTTTGAGGAACCAGGAAGTTATGTAAACCAAGGAAACAAATACAACACTGCGGGAAGTTTGGGTGTCATTATTATGTTCTAGTTTAGTAAATATTTATACAACACTAATTTTGCATGACCATCTTCACAGAGTAAAATAGGCAAGTGGTCAGACCCATATTATACTCTGACTACACATACCTGTAGCCATACCCTGCTGCACATATCTGTCACAGGGAGCCTGCAGCGTGCAACAGATGGATATAGGAAAGGAGGAAAACAGGCAAAGGGAGAGGCAGGGAAAGGAGGTTAAAGAATAACATAACTTAAGATCGTTTTACTCATTACATGTCCAGTTAGAAAAGTACCATCTATTTGTAGTAAAAGAGGGTTTCAATAATATTTTGATAACACTGATGTTTTATTTCTGTTCATGAAATAATTGACATTTGTGGAATTTTACCCTCCTTGTAACATTTGTCCGGAACAGGTATAGATTTTCTAAGATTTCTTCTCTCTGTTTTATTTCATGGTTTCTGAATAGCTTTTGTTTGGTCATTCAGAGCAAATAGTTCACCTTTTCCTAGTTCACCTTTTGTCTACAAGTGAAATTCATGTCATGTCAAAATAGATTTCATTTTCTGAGAGATGGTGGTGGGTCCTCTGCTTTCTCCACGTCCATGGCCCACATCTGGGAGCTCTGGGTAGCAATCCTTGGGCTGAAATCGCTGGCCTTTCCCTCCCCAAGTTGCTCTGAAAGAATATGCAGGATCATTTGGCTATCCAGCATGCCCGACGTGGAAAGTAAGGTAAAGTAGCTTTCAGGGAGGATCTGAAGGGGAGGTGAGGAGCAATATTTGTAGCAGAGAAATATCCTCTTACTCCAGGGATACCGACTCAAGTTTGAAAGTCACAAAGATGAGAGTGGGGAAAAGAAATTGTCACAAAGTCTTTTTTGTCACTTGCTCTAGTTCATAAGAAACAGCAGTGCTGTATAAGGGAACTAAATACCAGAGGAGAGGGTGAACCAGAAAATGAGACAGCTGAGGGAGGAGGGCCAGGTCAGTGCCAACTGGGAGCAGGGCAGGCGAGAGCTAGCCAAACTGCCAAGTGGGCATAGCACAGTGCAGGCAAAGGAAAACTCCCTCCAAACTCTTCCATGGTTGTGTTGGCTTTCCTGCTATCATCTGTAAGACCTGGAGAAAGAAGTGTTACAGCTCCTGTTCTTCCCTGGCTGACCAGGTGCCCTCAGGGATCTGGAACCACGAGGGATCCATGTGTTGCTCGGAGCCATTGCACTGCGCACGGGAGGCTGCCACCAGAAGCTCCTCGGGCTCTGGTTAATACCCCTACCATGCCTCCTGCTCCTTGGGCACAGTGGACTGAGGTGGAGAGCCTGGATGCTGAATATGTTTGCTCTGGGAAATTTAAATTAGACCCTTGTATGTTATTTAAGACATGTTTTTGTATTTTATCCACTGCTTGAATCTCAGATGCTGAAATATTCACACAGCTCTTCATTCTTTGGGGAGCAAAGCTGAGTTTTTCCCCAGTGGCACAGTGATAGCTTCTGATCCGCCAGCCTCCCGCTGTCCACTGTCATTGTGGCTTACAGTCACTGAGTGGCCCGAGGAATAGCTGGCACTCAAGGACCCCCCTCCAGTGCCCATAACTCTGAAACTACATGACATCTTGACCTTTATGAAATTTCTTCAAGACAGCATTTAAAAACACCCAAATCTTTCCTGACCTTTACATTTTAGTAGAGGGTTTTTGTTTTGGTTTGGGTTTTTTCTTTTTTTTTTTTTTTTTTTTTGTTTTTTTTTCAAATTGATGTTCCTATATTTTTTCTTTAGCTGTGGCATTTTTAAGCTAGTTCAAGAGGAACTTTGCTTTGCCTTTGCCATCTTGGTTGAGCCCAATCATTAATCATAAAGGGAAAGCACTCCAGATTCAAACCTGACTTTATAATGTTTTTATGTTTGTGACATTTTCTCTCTCTCAGCCAGGGGGAAGTTCTTATCCTTTCAATTTAAAATCTGTTTGGTTTCAGTTTGACTCTAGACGCTGACTTCCTTTGTAGCCTCCCATCCCCATTCTCACCCCTGTTTCACCATGCTGTGGCTTGGTGATTGCACATTGGGTGTACAGATCATTCAGAGACTCTCCCAAGGGGATCAGTGATTGCTGCCCTGGATCATCAGGAAGCTGACCCCTTTTCCTGTGTGGGAAATCAAGGTGTCTTCAACAGAAAAGCCAATGTGCAATTTGACATTAACACACTGCCTAAATCTAGAATTAATCTGTTGAGTACTTCAGCAAAGCTGACTTAGTGTAATGCTAACACAAGAGAGGAATCAGTCCTGCCATCTTTACACAAAACTCTGAATATTTGGAAAACAAACAAACAAACAAACAAACACCTGACAACTTATAAGGAAGCATTCTAGTTTTTTCTATGGCACTTGCTCTTTTTAATGTAAATAGAAACCGTGTATCCTGCAGTGTGCAGCATTCTACTACGAGACCTGGCTTTTACGAAGGGAAAACTTTCCACATTCATATAGACTCTTTATCTAGTATAATCTCATAAAATCTTCCATGATATCAGGTAATTATAACATTCAAGGCTCATCGTCTAAAGACTCTGTAGTGGTGCTATTGGATTTGTTTATACGGTATTGTTCTGTTGCAAGCAGAGTAGAAGACCTCCACAGCTTTGTAGGCACAAAGATGAGTTCTGCTAAGCCTGTGTAAGTCTCTGCTCTTTAGGCCAAAAAACTGAAGGTCAGTTCAAAGCTGCTTGTTGAGGGAAACTAATCCTGCAAACAGTACATTCGCTGGCCATTATTTCCAAATCCAAACTATCTTACAGTCATGAAATGGAAAGTTTATGGGGAAAACAAATGCTGCATTTATTACTGTGATGCAACATTCATAAAATATATTTCATTGGGGGGGAGTTTACACAGGGGGTAATGAGATTTTTCCTTTATACATTATTTATAACTGCTTAATCCAGGTGCTGTAGGTTATTTTTTTATCCCTCAGTTTCACAGTTACAAAACACTTCACTATTTCTAATTTATTTCTGCTTACAATACAGATGTTCTCAATTGTGTCTCTAACTACATTTCAACTGTTATGATCACTTTTATTTGTTTGTGTCACTGTACACTTAGAGGTTGAATGTGCAGTACACAATAGTCAGGTTCCAAGCAGCCTGTAAAAAGCCTCTGGTGATTTAGTTACCAACAAATTAAACTATGCCTAACAGTAATATCTTTATCATTAGTGAGTTTAATCTTCAGATGATTTCCCTGCAGTTTATATTGCTCTGTGCATGGGCTCTTATATCTTCACATAAAGGTTTCATCCTTTTAAACAGCATTTTTCAAGATGACCATTTGGAAACAACATTTGGAGGAACATTTGGGTTGCATCCTCTAACTAAATTTCCAAGCTGTTGGTAACGGGCTAAAGAAAATGTGGTCTGCACTGAATACTAAAGAGCTGCAAATGTAAGAGCCTTGAAGGTTATGTGTAAATATTGACATTTTTATTTTATTTAGCATACAAAAATGAACTTGCAATGTTGCTTATCTGATCATACAGCAGTGACCGCATCTGCATCATCTGAGATCTATTCTTCACACTTCTGACTTTCATAGATGTTTCAAGAGTTTCCCCATTGAGGATGTTATTGATGTCCCTGATTAGGCAACAGATATCTGGGGATTGAGTGTCCATATAAGAACATGTCAACCAAGAGGCAACAAATGGAAGCAGAGAAAAAAAAATTCCTTTCATCTTCAAAGGCCATGTTATATGTGCAGATATGGGTCCCAATAAAACCATTAAGGTCCTTTCCTGAGATGTGTAATGGGACTTCAGGGCATTGAACAAACCAAGGTCTTTGGTTCATCCTAGAGGAAGCACAGAAAAATAACTGTAACATTACATATACCCCAGCTGTTCTTTGCACTTAGCCATATTGCCCTTTCCCCTTGAGTGTGAGTCTGTTGTCATTTCTTTTTTAACCAGAGGTTTCTGTGGAAACCTCAGGGTCTGCATATTTACATGTTTTTTTCCTAAAACACCAAAAAAGGCTCCGATGTGCGGATAATAAAGCTTGCAGTTCTCCAGGGCTGTTGTTTATACTAAATGCATTTATATGTTACGTACTAAGATGGTCACTGCACAGTTTGTGAATCCAAGGCATGAAACATGAGGGCCCCACAGGATTCCCCTTAAATCTAATCAGAAAGCCATGAGGTCTTGGCTGTTCACACCACAGGTCTGGGTAGCTACTTCATGAATGGCACTACAGTCACAAAAATCTGCAGTAATGGCTCGAGAACACACTAGTTCTCTCCCTGGGCAGGCTAACCTGAACACCAACGCTATCAGGAATTTTTCTAAAGTATCTGCTTCCCCTTTTTAATACTCCTAGTTCCTTCATGAAACCCTGGCATGCCGTTTGCATCAGCTGGCTGCCTCTTGTGCTCCTCTGGGGGTAGCTGGGAGATTTTTTTTTTTTTTATTTCCACATGTGAGAGAAGGATTTAATAAATTGCAGAATCATAAATTTTATTGAGGGAGAGGGAGGAAGAACAGTAACTTCTTTGTACTACATGGAGACTGTGTAATATACATAAATATTGCCTGTCTCTTTAGCAGATAGGCTAATTAAGAAGTGACCAGCATGGCTCTTGTTTGGTCATCCTTCCTGTTCTTGTATAAACTTCGTTTAATATAGTCTTCTTTTTACTTATTTGCCAAAGATTTTCTGACTCTCCCAGTCCCCTGTTTTTATTGGACACAGAGATGAGCCTTACCAAGAGGTGCAGTGCTCTGCCTACAGGGCTGCTTTACCCGAATTCGATGTCCCTGATTCACTTTTCTTGAAGAAAGCCAGGCACCAGTGTACTCAGGCCAGCATGCTTTTGGCAGCTCATGCAAAGTATGGGGAACACATGCAATTTGTCCTTTTTAGCTTATTCTTCTCTGTCCTGCAATAGAGTAAGCAGCCTTATCCTGTATTAGTCAAAGCTTCTGAGAAGCTGTGCTTCCAGAATGGTCCCGTAGTGACAGTGCAGCCCTGTGGAAATAAGAGAGACACGTGCAAATGATGAAGTCTGCTTCTGAGAGGGACGAACCCGTTTCTCTCACCAGCACAACATGACTAAGGGTGATCGTGGGGTTGCTGGTGGATGCATGTGTCCATATCAGGTTTGTGGCTTCTAGCTGGGCTCGTGGAAAGGCTGCACTGCAGAACTGACAGGGCCGTGGGACAGGGGTAGATTATTAACCTTGATGATCATCTAGTCAAATGGGCTGAGAAAATTAATTTCCCCATTTGAGGGGGGCCGAGGAGGGGGAAGAAGTGGGTAGTGGAAAATGCTGCAAGGACTGAGGAAAGGCTTTAAAAGGAGCAATAAAGACTCAAGCTTTTGGAAGAATCAGCAGCTTTGGACACAAGCGAGGATCAAGATGGAATGTTTTATAGCAGAAAGGTCCCACTTAATGGTGGGACTAACTAAGGTCAAAGAAAGTTGATGTGATGGGAGAGAGGCTCAATAATTAAGAGGAGAGCTCTGAATTTCAGAAAAAAAAAGGATGGACATTTTAGAGGAACCTGATGTTACCCAAAATGTTGCTGTGAATTTGGAAAATGAGTGTAGAATTTATTGGGTTTGCATTGACCTGTGTCTCTGTGCTATCTAAGCGTAATTTTGTCTGGGGGGCTGAGTGCAGCTAAGCTGCATACTATCATATTGCAGAAGAGATAACAAGCAAAGATCCTCCACCCAGTAAATATGCCAGAAGGGCCTGGAGCAGAAACAGTGCTGCTGCCTACCTATATCTAATAGAAGCTTAAAAAGTCACTTGATTTACTGTGACCTCCTTTTGGGGCTTGCATTTCAAGAAATACAGTCCAGCTGGAGAAGAGAGCAAAAAGAATAATCAGAGGTCTAAAAAAAAAAAATTGATCTGTAAGGAAAGATTGAATGATTTGGGGTTGTTTAACCTAAACAAGAGGAGTCTTAAAGAAGCTAATGTAGGTTTTCAACTGCATGAGAAATACTGCTCCAAAGAAAAGGAGAATAATCCTTTCTTATGTTCCTGGCGGGAAGTAAGTACCAATAGGCTTCAACTGCAGTAAGAAGGATGTCAGTTAATCATTAAGAAATACTTGTTATTCTGTTAGGAATCTGGTGGCATACTGCAGTAGATCAGACAGGGGTAGATTCTGTTACTGAACATCTTTATGAACAGGCTACACAACATCTGAAAGTAATGTCAAAGACACAGGAGGGCCCGTATTGACCTTATGAGCCTGGTCAACAACAGACTGGTGAACCGAAACCCAGTGAGCGCTTAGTGAGTAAATTCTAGCAAGAGACAAATGAATTTGGGTCACATCTGTATCTGGGTCTTCAGGATGAGGTAGGAGGTGGTAAATCCCTAGTGCATTTTGACAATGGGAATCTCTCTCAACTTTGAAAGCAGATTTTTGTCAACTCAAAACACTTTTCCCTTGCCAAACCCATACAATACCTTCATCTTATCTAGATAAAGCCTCAGCCAACTGGCTTTCATCCATGTCTTATCTCTGCCAGACACAAGGAAGCTGTAACATATGGCTTCAATGAAAAGGAGACGTAGAGCTTGGTGTCATCAGGATATTGATGACATTGTAGCCTATGCCATTTCACAATATCCTCTAGTGGTTTCACATGGGTTTTGAACAAGAAGGGTAACAGCAGTGGTACTTTAAGCTGAGAGGACTGGGAGAGAAGAAAACATTAATCCATGCTTCTGGGATCTTCTTGACAGAGATTGTCAGAACACTTCAAAGACTTTCTTCTCTCTTGTCAACCATTTTGCCATAGCAGCGATGTGTAACAGCAAACAGGAAGCAGACATCATGTCTGGACTTTCATTTGACTCAGATGCAGTGTCAAAGCACAGGGCAGATTAGCAATATTAGGTTAAAATAATGTGTTAAAGAATGTATGTGGGTTTGTATGAATTCAGGTAACCATATTGTGACAGAAATTTCCCACATTTCCTGTAAAATTGCTAACATCACTGATCAATGTATAATCTATTAACTGAAAGAATAAATTTATATGTAGATTAGGAATTGAGTCCTGAGAGCTGTAGAGTGAGAACGTTCTGCACTGCTGATCATCTGCGGAAGTCTCACAATGAGACCTGGCCTAATAGATCAGGGTGATAAACAAGTAATGGCTTAGTTGGTTTAATCAACCAGTGCAAGTAACAGGTGAAGTGATGTGACCCCTGTGTGAGAAAGGGAGAGTAGAACCCGTTGATAGAGACACAGAACGGGGGAGGAAGATATAAAATCTCACTTCAGTATTAACAATTACTCTGTAGGCAGACGTATCTTTCCCCGCAGGCTTATGCCCATCTGGAGCTCCAGCCTGCATTGTGCCAAACAAGATCTAGCTTAAATGCTCAGCCATTTATTTGGAGTGTATCGTTGGTATACATCTTTGGTTGGTATGTGGATTTGCTAATAGCCATTTATATGGTCGCTAGTCTTGAAAAGTCTTTGCTTCTTATTTAAAAAAACCAGATCATTGTATTGTTCAGGTGTCACGTTCTTTCCTTTCTGCCATCAGTGACGAGAAAACCGCACTGAAATGACTATATGCCTGTCACATGCCTCAGCTGTAATAACAGAAGTACTCCAGAATCTGGTTAGCTCACCTTCCTCAGCCATTTCAGCGTACCCACAGGGAGGGTATCCTGGAGGCCCCAGTGCACCCCTGGAAGACTTTTCAAAAATAAAGCCCTATTAGTAAGGCCATTTTACCTTTCTCCCTGCTGTGATATTCATGGACAAGACATAAACCATACCAGTGAAATGTTCAGGCCTGAAAAATGGTGCATTTTGCACCAAAACCACAGGGGCTGGCAGGTGCCTAAGCAGAGGAGGAGCTGGATGAGTGAGGTGTTGGAGTTGGTCCACGAACGTTACAGAGAGAAAGGGGGTTCCATGCACAGGAATCGATGTAGGATAGGAGCGGAGCAAATTAGTGAAATCCATCTTGTTTTCTCATAACAGGAATGCCAGCTGAGACGGCGTGATGCTGTGCAGTAGATTGCAATGAAAACATGCAGCTTGTGATAAGCCGACAGGAGCTGGACTGAGCATAAATAGCTTAGAAACACTTGTGGGCAAAGGCAAAGTTTCTGCTTTTGTGTTTTAAAGACATATTTGCTGCACTTTGCTTTTCAGAATATAATACATTATGTTAATGCCAGCAACTGCATAACACCTTACACTTCCCATGTGTCAATTTTCTGTCCTTATAGTTGTATGTTCTCAGGTTTTTGAGCTACGGACCCGATATAATTATCGTTAGAACTTTGTGACCAAGGAGATTAGACTTTCTCAGCACGACTAACTGTTTTCTCAAGACATCCTGGCTCCAGTGCAGTGACTGTGCTGACATTTGCACAGATGGGCAGATGGTGCCTGGGACATGTCTGGTTGTAGTGCAGACCTGAAGATCCTAGTTGAGGAAGCTGAGCCACTGTGTATTAGCCTGATTTATAAAAAATCCCTGCTTCTCAGCAAATGTAGCCTGTGTTATACTTGCTGCTAGATGTAATGGAAAAAAATGGCTAGCCATAGGAAAACAAGCTCACAGCTAAAACATATGATGAGGCCATAATGATTTATGTCAGATATCCATGTGTGCTTGTTCCATACCAACTAAAACTATTTAAACTCCTTGGGAAATATTGAAGAGGACAAACATCCACAAGTCGGATTGACTATGGGAGGTTTTAAGATATATCACAATTGATAAATTGTGCTTGAAAACCATGCAGTATGAGAACAAAAGCTGAAATTATGTAACTGGGACATGGTCTTCTAGACAAGGAATTTGGATTTTGATTTCTCTTTAGAGTCAATTGTATATGTGGATTAGTTCCCTCACTCTCGAGAGAGATATTGCATCACGGCTGCCTGTGGGAGTGAGTAGATGTTGTTGAGTACACTGAGAAATACAATCCTTCAGACAGAAGGAGAGGCAGAGTAGGCATGGCATTCTTTGGAGTACTTGGGACCACAGACTGATTCAGTGAAATCCAATTGTTTCCTAATTCCAGATCTGAGAACGAATCTTCTACAGGTAAGGGGCTAATGTCTACTAACTGCTGATAAGAACTTTATGTCCTACTTTGTGAATGACAGCTAACTAATTGGAGTGGTTTTCAGCTGGGGGAGTTGTCATGGTCTGGCCTGCTGCATCTAGGTGCCAGGACCCTTTGCATAATCTTTGCAGTTCTGCTACTGACTTCCTGCTACAGACTTCATGTTTAACTTCCATTATTTCACCTTAATCTATTTGCGAGAATCTCATTCATGTAACACCATTTTAGAAATGGCTTTTCATGGATACAGCTAATGGAACTTACGCAAGTAAAATGCTACTCCAGAATTCCTCTGATAAGCCATACAGACTAGAAAATTACTGATTTAGGACATAAGTGGGTAAGATGGCAAATTTCATCATGTGTTTGAAACTGGTTTATGCATATACTGCCTTTTTATCTTCAGTCCAGAGCATTACAGAAGCCTTCAGCTAATACAGCGCTCTGTTTGAAGGACCAACATCATAACAGTTTTTACATTCTTGCTCTGCTCTGCACTCATGTAGTCTGGGAAGTGCTCCATGGACTTCAAGGGTCAAGGCAATACTGCAATTATGTAGCATTAGAGTTATTTTTCTTTAGCAAAAAGATCTGGTAATGTAGCAAAACCAATGACCAAGGCCAGCTGTGGCATAAACAGTGATTTTACTTCTCAAGCCAAATTCTTAAATGCGGCCAACGAACCTTCTGTGTTCTGAAACACTCTTTTTTTAATGTTCTTTGTGTCAGTAGCTCAAACAAAAGAGTTGAGTGGCAGCAATAAGGAGAACTATTAGAGATCTTATATGTGGCATAGCTATTTTACTTTGTCTTTTCTTGTTAACTGCTTTTCCTGCGTCACGCCCTTTTCTGCACTTGCTTATATGGGAGCTGAAAATGGCCAAAGACTAACTATACTTACATCAATATACATATATAAAAGGACATTTGAATCAGTCACCTCTGCATATTGATTTCAGAAGTTTAGATCTTCAGCTAGGGCAGATGTAAACTTCTTTGAGGTACCAAGGTAGCTGAAGCAGGTGGGTTCAATGAGTTGGGTGTGGCAGCTGGGAGCAGAGCACTGAGATAAATGGGCATGTGCTGATTCTTGAGGTTAGGCCAGGGGAAAAAAAAAAAAAAAAAAAAAAAAGCAAGCTTTCTCAGTGTTGCTGTAGAGATATTTCTTGTAATCAACGAATGAATGTCTAAGTCTTCTAACACACACTTCTGTAATTAAACACCTAACAGGTGGGATTGCTGTGCCCGCAACCAGGCTTTCTTGTTCTGTGACTTTCTGGGGTCAGCAAGTGTCTGTACGATGCATGGGAAGTAAATTCTCAGCTGCTGTAGATCCACGGTTGCAGGTTGCTGTTGTTTTGGACTGTGGAGGAGCCCCAGCTCTTTCAGATCTGGAAGCAATGACTAGGAACTACCCTAAGACTCACCTCATCACATGTCACTGCACTGGCGTGTGCCAGGGGGTAAAGTAAGCAACACAGAGGGCATCTGGAAAGAGGGGAGAGAGGAGGAACTCAATTTGGCAGATGCTGGAGCACAGCAGGTTTTCAGCAGTTTATTTTGGAAGCAATTGTTTGTTAAATAACCATGCTTTAACTGCAGTGGAGTGTCTCCAGCTTCAGTAATATTTATTATTATTATTATTAAAGACAAAAGGGTACAACAGTTATAGGAGCATGATGGTTCTCCTAGCTAAGTTTCCCTGTTCATTAACCTTTGAGACATCGTGTGATTTTAGAAGGGCTGGGCTTTCAAGTGTTTTTTCCTGATTCTTGTTGTTCTCAAACACACCCATTTTAATTGCCAAGAAATTAAAAGAAGAAGAGTAGTGTTATCTGGTTTGTGCATAGGCTGCCTCCATCACGCTAGTGCATAATCGAAGAAAATATATTTACAGCTCTGAGAATTTGGGGCCCAATCCTGCAGTCTAGTCTGTTCATCCACTGCATCGCAAATGGGTGAGCCCTCCTCGGGTTTTGATTGGCTAACAAGTAGCATCCTGTAATAACCAAGAGGAAGTCTATGCTAGGATTTAGAGCAGCTAGTTTTATTGTCTAATAGACTAACTGTCACCCCGGTATCAAGGTATTCTCCTGAAATGACTGGAGCTGTATCAGTCTTACATTTCAGGTCCGAGATCATAACCAGATCTAGTCTGCTGAAAAATAAAGCAGATCTATCACTTGCTGGTAGTGAGGAATCAGTTATCCATATCTTAAATCTCTTGATGTCCAGGCTGAATTTGTACACTGTAAATGTGTTAGTTACATGGACTCCAAGGGGTGCTCTTCTAAATATGCTCCATAATGTTTACTAATAAGGCTTGCTCTTCTTGATGCAGCTTGTCCTCTAAGGGTGATAGACACTTCTGCACTAGCATTTTGTTCCATTCCTATTAAAACTATTTTAAGTTCCAGGAAGAATTTTGAACTTTTTTGTCTTCCAGTACTATTATAAATATTCACAAGTTCAGAGTTATGCTGTCTGTAACCACATACCTTTAAACCCAAATATTGGAGGTGGGATTTATGGGAGGGAGAGGTTAAGTTTACAGCAGGGTTTTCCGAACAGGGATACGAAGGTGTTGGGAGGGAGAGGTGAAAAAGCAAATGATTAATTCTGCTTCCAACACAGGATGTTGTTTTGAGGAGGGGAGAGGATGAATGGAAGAGGTCACTGGGAAGAGAGGCACAGGACAGAGTCATTTGCAAAGTGCTGGTTTACAGAACCTTGAAAGGTAAACGCACTTATTTGTAGGCAGTAGACTAAGTTGCATTGTCTGGCATGAACCGGCTCCTACTTACACTTGACTTCACAACGCTTACAGCATTCTCATTAAGGCTATCAGTTTAGCGGGGGGCGGCAAGGGAAAGAAGTCATCCCTGTTGCAGTAGTGCTGCCTCAGAAATCCCTATGCTCTGTGTGAAAATGCTGTGCACTTCTTGCTTACCAAGTGGGTTAAGTTTTTATAAGGGGACTCATTGTTCTAATGTTAAATGCCAAGGGAGCAATACCTGAAAGGTTTGAGACTGAAGCATCAGACGACACAATTTCCTATTTACTATAGGTGGTATATTTAGTAACTAATCATCCAACCTAATAATCTAAAATAGTATTTGACAAAAGGTCAAGTGTTTAATATTAGGGCTAGGAGAGCCATAAAAATCTATAAGGAGAAAGCTCCGTGAAACAGCCAGCCAGATGCAGCTCCCGGCTCTGTCATTGTATCTCTCAGTTCCTCCTTTCATTCTATAAAAATGTCACAGTCTCTTAAGCTCAAACTATTCCATACATTTTCTGCTTCTGAAGGATGTAACTCTATGGAAAGCTCAGTTCCCTGTTGCCAGACCAAACAACTCTGTCTCTGGAAGTTTCCTCCCTTGAAGTCTTCTAGAGCTTTTCAAAAAGTGTCATGGTTTATGGAGCAAACTAAAGTTCCCAGGAGGACATGGAGGACTCTGTATTCTATGGAAATTGCATTAGAATGCAATGAAAGAGACTTTTAAAATTAAATAATTGCTTTATAAAACTTAGCAGACTTTATGTTCCAGGTCTGGTAGCCAAATGGATCTCAGCCAGAGGGGCGAGAGGGAGTGAACCAAGCTGAAAGCTAGGGTAAATGGGCCCAACTTTCACACTGGTTTTGAACTTAACTAAGATGGGCAGGGGCTGAAAGTAGCCACAGTGTGCTACTGATATGTAGAGCAACCTGGGCAGCTTCAGCCATGTTTCAGAACCTCATTTCCCCTGTAAAACAAAAACAAAACACAGAAATAGCAACTGAGACTAAATGCTGTACTCAGATCCAGACTGCAGGACATATATCTGGTTTTATTGTTTATGCTGTCCTCCCTTAGCTGCTGTCTCTCTCATACTGTTCCCACACCCTGTTCTTCATGACTCCATGGTTGTTAGTTTATTTTTCGTGTCATCTTCTCATGTGCCTTCAGGGACCTCAGCTATTTTACTTCAGCCCATGGGGTCCCACCTCAGCTGTAGCTGTATGCATTAACGTGCCTCCTTGCTGCATCTTCTGGCTGAGGAAACTGCAAGGAGAAGTACTGTCATGGCCAGTGGAACAAACAGATGATGTACCCTGTAACTCATTGCTGTGGCGTTTTTTGTAAACCCACGTGGTTAATAGCAGGTTTCTCTTTTTTTTTTATTTTTTCCATTTCATGGATCAGCAAATATACACTGCAGGAATGGGGGTTATTTGGGAGAAAAATGGGACACACCTTTTAATTACCTTTTAATTCTCATGAAAGCATTATCATGGGAAGCCTTCTTACAACAACAAAGTGAGAATAAGTTAAATATTTTGTTTCAAAGGGATTATCCCTACCCAGCAGGGAACAGCTGGCATAAAGCGTTGATCCACCTCCCATTGCAAACATAAGCCAAACTCCTGTTGATTTCATTGGTACAGAATCAAGCCCTTATTAAGTCCATGACCAGCTTTGCACAACTTCTGTCCCTGTCTGCTTCCCTTACACATAGGCCTGACCATCTCTGACCCTGGACAACCCAAGCTGATGTGGGCTGTAGTGAAACTGAAGTAATTTTAAGAAGTAAATGAGTAAAATAGTGTGACGGTTTTTTCCAGATATGTTCAGTTGTGGAGTACATCCCAGATAGCCCTGCTAACTTCAGTCTAGCCCATCTGTCTGGCTAGCCAAATCAGAAGCAGCAAGATACACCCAGGATCTCAACTCACTAAAATGAGCCAGTTCTGTCTTTTTTCTGGATTAGCATGGTTCGCCTCTTGCCACTTGAAAAGGTTTGTTTTCTCGTAGTATTTTCAAGTTTTGTGTACAGTTACATTGCAATATATTTAGTAAAAGAGCACTGAAATGTGTTGAAAACACCACTCACAGATCTAAGAGCAGCCATAGACTTCTTATTCTCTTTCCAGATCATTCACATCAAGGCATATAGGTATGTAGAACTGTTTAGAGAACATACATTTAATTAGAAAAAAACCCCAGACATTAGTCAGGATCCTAATCTCTGACATCAACAGGCTTCCTGCCGTTAACATCCAGTCCCTTCATGGATATATTGCTTGAATGTGCTTCTGCTAAATGGCAAACCAGGCTGAAACTATTAGTGCCTAGAATGGGAAAAAATGTAATAATAAGTAATTGGGTTATTAAGCACCTTATTGTATGTGACAGTGAAAAAACTGGGGTTGTACCCTCATATGTCATCTAAAAGTTAGTACTATGAACAAGATGTTTTCATATCCTTTCTAATACTTTGAGATAGATCAAAATTTATCATAGCTATCTTCATTTTACTCAATTAATAATGAATGATCAGTGAAACATTTTGGAATAGGAAAAGCTAGATGATTCATATAACCTCTGCTGTTAAGTAAAAGTAGCTGTATCTTTCACACAATATATAAAAGCCAAGAAATGATGAAGGGAAGCTGAGGAGTTTTAATTGAATAGCACAGTTTGTGAGATGGTCATACAGGTTTGACTTTTGATAATCAGATTGAGTTTCATTGTTCAACATTTGCTTGAGTTCTCAAACAATGACACTGTCTTCGTGGACATTTCTTGGCACTGGAAGTCATCCTTTGATGATAGTGGTACGAGTGTGAGCATTGTGTAACTAAGAATAGAGAGCCAAATTCTCTGCTGGAATAAACCCCAAAATTTCTTTGGTGTCTGTTGATTTTCCACCACCTGTTTCAGCAGAGATGTTGGTTACTAAAAGCTGAAGTACAGAGACATATCTTTACCCTTCCGAATTGTATAGTCAGTGTTTGGAGACTTTCTTTATCTTTGCACCAGTGCACAGAAAGAAGTATAAGCTGATGCATGCATGACTTCTTCATATATTTTCTACTTTTGGAGCCTGTGAGTGGGGAATTAAGTGTCCCGTTCAGGTAAATTATTCTATAACAATTGTTGGTCCTATTACATCATTTTCAAGTGTTTAAGGCTTCTGACTGTGTAAGACTGGACATGCTGGACCACTGTTCTGGATGATACAGCAGTTCGTGTGCTTTTGTATTGTTAGGGCTACTTCTTTTGAAGTTTATGGCTAGCTAAAAAATTGAGATATTCGAGGTTATTCTAATTATGAGGAGAAATCGTTGGTGAGAGTCACGTACTACTTTTATGTAACTCTATGTATTTACAAAATAGAGGACCAAGATCTGTTTTTCTGACCACAAGACAAGTCAAACAGCTAGAAGAATAGAATAATTTTCTCTCATTGCCTGTGAGACCTTTTTCAGCTGGAGCCCATTCCTTATGCTCACCCTTGGCCTTTTGTAAGGATGCACTGTCTGCACATCCTGCTGCCTCTTGCCACCTCTGCAGTGCTTCTGCGGCTTTTCTTCCCACTCAGCTCTGGTGGCCTCCCAGCGCAGTACTCCGAAGATATGCTTTGCTCATGGTTCCGGTGTCTGATCAGACTGGCCTTGCCTTTGCTGTACAATGACACGTGCCTGCACTTTGCTTCGAAGACCAAATATCTTCACAGAGAAGCAGAGTTGTTCCTTCCTAACTAGCTCAACTGAAGGGCAGTGACTGTAACCATCAGCTCTGACAACTTTTCATCCATCCAGTCCTAACTCTGTTTTTTGTCAAAATTATTCCTGTAACTGCCTGCCATCATAAAAAAGCAAGTCTGAAAAGAAGTAAACATAGAGTGGTTTACAATTGTATACTAGGAATAATTAAACTTTTAGTAAGAGGCTTCTGTCATTTCTCTATTTTTACTCACCATGAGGAGGACAGCATGTTCCCATCTCTGTGGAGTCACATAAATGACTTGATTAAAGTGCGTGTTGCAGAGCCGAATCTGGGTATTTGGAACTCCCTTGCTGTTTTCTTAAGGTATTTGTATGATAGATGAGGAAAAAAAAGTCCTGTGCTTAGTTCATCTTGTTATGATGTAGATACATTTTCCACACATTTGCAAATAGAGCAAAGAACAAGAGTTCTTCAGCTATTTAAAGTCTTTGAAAGAAGAAAGGCAGTTTAGATTACCAGCAGCCTACAATGTGCGTGGCACAAAAATGTCAGTTTTAATGGCAAAGTTCAGGATAAAACTGTGTCAGCTAATTTAATCATTTACCATGAAATACCAGTTATCTTAATCTTACATGCAGTCCTTAAGACTGCTGCATATTTTTGTGTAATTGAATCCTGACCCTAAAAGGAAGGAAGCACGGAATTTGCTTTTTAGTGAACAGTTAGGCTCAAAATGTTCCTGTTTATAAATTGCATTTGCAGCATTGTCAGATATTTTAATACTGAGCAGCTAATATTTCTATTTTTTCTCTGTTTCATATTTGTTTTCCATGCTGTAGAAATCATATTAGTATTCAGTTTCTATGGAACTTAACCGAGTTCTCTGGAAAAAGTGCAAATATTGTTCCCAGAACTTAAGGCAAATAAATTAGTATCTAACCCAGATGACACATTTTATTCATGTGGTTTGCTTTCCATCTAGATACCTGATGTATTGCTTCAGCAGCAAATTCAACAAGGCCAAGATGTCTTCATTTTCCTTCAGAGCTGTAAGAGCAGTGCAATGGAAGCATTGGTCTTCTGTGGGCAGCCGGCGAGAACCCATCAACAGCTGTGATGAGCAGAGCAGACATGGGGAGACAGGAGGCGGCTGAAGCCAAAGAGGACCCACGCCTGGAGCTGTGCGTGTGCGATTGGAGCAGAGAGAGGCCAGGACCCAAGGAAATCCCAGCAGCAAGGGAAAAAAACAGATTGACTCTCAGTGACTCATTTAGCTCCTGGATTGGACAGATCTCTCCCCTGCTGGCAATTTGGCTGAGCATCAATGGACAGATACCAGGATGAATAGCTTAAAATAATTAGGGGTTGGGAATCTGCAAAACTGCTAGCCATCCAATTCTTTACTGTGCAATGAGAGGCACAAAAAAGAAATTACATTTAGGTTATTAAATATTAAGTCAGTGGATTTACCTCCATTTCATCCAGAACAGGAAACTGGCTAAAATTCAACATTTATATCATTGTGCTGTTGGCCTGTTTATCACTGAACAAGTGAGTGCCTTTTGGCAGGTCAAGCTCTTTGACACATGGGGCAAATGCGCGCTTATTTTCTCTCAAACAGAAGAATTAATATAATAATAATTAACACAGATGAGAACAGAATTAAAACCAACTACAGTCAAGACTTCAGTTTAATGCCAGGCATCTCACATTATTGATGTTCTGGGGCCAGATTTTTTCCTGTTGAAGGCAGGGAGGATTTTGCTATTGGCACTGATGGGAGCCGGAGTGGGCCTTGAATGCAGAGACAGGATTCCCTGTACTTTCTACTTAATGCTCAAAACCAGAAGCAACAGGCTCATTTAGTATCAGTAAAGGTCAGTTAAAATTATAGAGACATCCTTTGGAGCAAATCCTCTGCCTTGTATTTGCATATTTATGAACTAGAGATTACGACAGGCTATTCCATTTATTAGAGCAGCGTTGCTATAGTTAATAGTCTGTCAGTATTTCCATTATAAACCCCGTTTTTCAGTGTTTTAATATCTCAGCCATTTAAAATCACATCAGGAAGCAAGTTGGTCTTGTGTTGCCGGCCAGGTGCAATTTTTTACTTTGGATTATTTTCAATAATGAAATACTGTTCGTCATATATGCAAATGAGCCACAGCATTTCTGTTGTGGGGGGAGATAGCAAAGTGCGGAAGTTCATTGTGCCTTTGTTTTATTTTAGGAAAGAAGGGAAAAGAGGGACTTGACCAATCAGGTCAGCTGGGGCTTCACAGAGTGGTTTGGGTTGGAAGGAACCTTAAAGATCATCTAGTTTGTGCTGGTTTCAGGCAGGAACGAGCTGCTCTCCTACACAGAGCTGGCCAGCCCACAGCAGCTGAAGGATTTTGTTCCATTCCATGATCATCAGGCTCAGCGGTCAGACTGGGTGCATGTGCAGTTTGGAAGGCTGAAAGTGGCCCATGGGGGTGATCGTTAAGGCTTTTGGACTAGCTAGGTCGTTAGCGGCTTTTGTTGGTTCTTGGAGCTGCTCTCAGCAGAGAAGCAGATTCTTTAGTTAGTGGAGTTGGGGGGGTGGCGTAGTTGGGTGGTTTTGCTCTTGGGTTTTTTTCTCTGCTCAGATTTTGCTTGCTGTTTTAGAATCTGGCTGTGTAGGTCCACGGGTGGTGAGATGCTGTATCATATCTTCTATTTTCTATTGTTTTCATTACTTATTAGTATTAGTATTGTTAGTATCACTATAAGTTTCATTTATATTATTAAATAGTTCTTAACTTTTACAAGCTTTTCTTGGTTGGTTTTTGCCTCTGATCCTGAGCTGAGTAACTGAATGGTACTTAATTGCCAGATAAGGCTAAACCACGACATAGTTCCACCCCCCCTGCCATGGGCAGGGAAACCTTCCATTAGACCAGATTGCTCAACAACTCATCCAGCCTGGTCTTGAAGACAGCCAAGGATGGGGCATCCTCAGCTTCTCTGGGCAACCTGTTCCAGTGCTTCACCACCCTCTCGGGGAAGAACGGTTTATCAAGGAATTGCTTCAGAAGAAACACTGCTTCTCAGTGTGAAATCAGGTTGCCAGTGGTGACCAAGGTATACAAGGAGTCATGGGGGGAGCATGTCAGGTAAGAAATGAACGTAGAAGCAGAGCCTTCAGAAGTAATAGAAGCCCTGGTTACAAATTCAAGCCACTGGCCCCTTTTTAAGTGTCTTCCAGATGCAGAGAAGTGCAGTACTCTACTGACGTTATTGCTGATATTTGGGGTGGAGGAAAAGGGTTGCTGAGTCTCTGGGGAGGGAGCAGTTGTGAAGCTACCTTGCACGTGTCCGTGAACTGAGCAGTATTATTTCCTTCAGCAGTCTCACATCCTGCAGCTTCCAAACACTCTCAGTTTGCTTTCATTAGAGGTGTTGGTTCACTGAAAAATAACTGCCTGGCAGGGGCAAATGTTTAGACTGAAATACCAATTTTTAACTTACCAGGACAGCAAAAAGTTGCTCTTCAGTAAAGAAGCTGGTCTTGCACTATAACTATTTTGCCCCATGAAAAGAGAAACAGACCGTTAAGAAACTCTTGGGCAGTGATTTGTTCTCAAGGCCTTGAAAAATCACTTGTCACCACAGTAACTGAAAAGTTAAAAATCAAATTCATGAAGAGAAAAAAAAATTAAGTTATGTGCAAAATGTTTGTTGCTCTTTACTCTTGCCCAACAAACACATAGTTGGAGGTGGGAACACAGTCCATATTTCCCATCTTCTCCATAATAAAGATCTATGTGCCAAATGGGGACTTCAGGGAAACTAACAGTGGCAGGCCAGAAACACCACTGAAACATATACAATCCGCTAGGTGCATAGTAGCTAATAAAACCATGCCCTGGGCAAGACCCAGGACTTGGCCTCTGTGCCTTTTTTTGTGAATTTTGACTGCATTAAGATTAACAATAAGTTTATGAATTACATTACATAAACAGTTTTAAAGTACATGTAAGACATGGTTGCAATAAAAAGCCCATGATGTTAAAGTGCCCAAATCCAAATGGTGAGCCAGACTTTGCATTTGGCCTCTCATCTCCACCATGAGAACCAAGAGTCCGGATGAAAACACCTCACTCCAGGCTTGTGGAAAGTCTGTTCCAAATCCAAGTGGCTCGATCCCATCAGTAGCACTTTCTTAAAACAACAGTATTTGGGATATTTTTTCTGTAGGTAATCACTAACTTAACTTAAAGTGCATTTTCTAGATACCTTCCAGAATTGCCATTGTAAAGAACAATATTCCTTCTCCAGGTACATCACAGTGCTTTTTCAGCCAAAAATTATCTCTGGTCATGATAAGTGATCATAACTCAGAAGTAGGCAGACTACAGAAGTTCTAACTGTGTTGCATACAAAATCACATTGTTTTATAAAGCAGGTGTACCCCAAAGTAACAGTCAGGGAGGGAGGGTCTGCCAAACGTGTGTAAAATGTATGAAGTATTATGTGCTGTCTGCTGGAAGATAAGTCCACGCTCAGTAAACTGTCAGAACAGCATTGTTCACTACATGTGTTTTGGTTTTAATTTGCAGTGACATAAAGTCTTGCATAACCAATTTGAGTGCATCTTTGAATATAAAAATACTAATTATTATGTAATTAGTCAACAGGATGTGTGTAATTGTGTAATACCAGCATTCCTGGGTGTGGTTAAATACACAGGTAGAATGCCAACACTCATCTAGACGTAGTATTATAAAATTACACAACAACATACACCCTGGGTGGGTACTCTAATTATATTTTACATTCAAACAATGGCTACATTAGCAAAATAGAACTTATTCTTTTTTAAAATACCTTCCCGCAGGCATGGATCATAGTAGATGATGGTGATAATATTGCCCAAATACAGTATCTTCCATCTCCCAAGGGACCCAGACTTCTTCATAAACATAAAAAGAGGAGACCGAAACCAGGCATAAAGAGCCCTTCATCCAGTTGTGGCATGAAGCCACCCCAGAATGGATATATGACAATTGCTGAGTCATGCACCAGAATGATTGAATGCAGAAAATCAACAGGAAGAACTTTCTGTCTCACAAAGAATCACATGAGATTAACCAGAAATCTGACTAGAACTGTTATATTTTTATGACTTAACAGACATCTGCACCATTCTTAAACCATGGTGGAAATGGAACCACACAGTGAATCAGATTCTTCTTTGAACTTACCCAGGAAGAGGTAGGTTACAGCCATCAAACACCTCGAACATTTTAGTTAACTCTGATCTCAGCTAAGACTTACTGCCAATATGGTACAAAAGTCTTCAGCCCTCCCAGCTCAAACCTCCATGCCTAGTCATCACTCACTCTTCCCATGGTACATCTGCAGTGACTGACGGCCATACACTTCACTGGGGCCAGCGCTACAGACATGGTCAAGTCTGTAGTACAAACGGAAAAGGCGGATGGTTCTTTTACATGGCTCACCAGTATCTTCTCTCTTTTGATATGGATCCAAGGCAAAAAATCCAGAAGAATGGAAAGGTGAAAATTTCAATACCAAAAGGAAAAAACCCCTAAGCTGTGACTCACTGTAAATGTAAAATGTTGGAGCCTAAAGCTGGGTTTTTTCATGCGCCTGGGTGGAGAAGGGTGAGGTGCCCTCTGAGGATGATTTTATCTTTTACTTTTGAGTCTGAAGATCTTGGATGTGGTTTGGCAAATTCATAAAAATATTCATGATAAAGTTGAACTACTGTCTGGAAATGTTACATACAGAGATGTAAGAAAGCTTAAGGAGAAAATTGCAGATGCTGGAAGAAGAATCAGCAGTGCAGATGAATGAGGTTAAAAATTGCAGACAATTAGCTACTAGATGACTCTTACTAAATAAGTCATCAAAGACTTGACTACTGCTTCCAGGTTTGCACAACAATATTGGCTCTTTGGAGCAGCCAAAAAGATGTTAATTTGGCCAAAGTTTTATGAATTTGCTCTTCTTGTTTGAATTAACTAATCAACCAACAAGGCCAGTGTACACTCTCTTGCCATGGCTATAAAGCAGGGCCTTCATGCTTCTAGGCAAGATACTGTATTTATTGCTCAGGATCAAGGGCCCTGTGATATGGAAAATAAGCTTCTTTGTGTTAAATGAGAGCTACATGGGGGAAAAAAAACAACCTGAACTTGTCATGGAATCTCACATCTTATTTCAGCACTCGATAAAGCAGTTTGCTTGTTCAGTTTAATAGAGAAGCACAATTTCTTTTTCCTGTATGCCTCCACAGATCAGGTCTAGCTCTGATCTCATTTAGAATTTAATCCATGACCCAAAGTTAAGGGAAAATATTCCCATTGCTTCCAACAGGCATCTGGTCAATCTTGTACTGTGGTTTTTACTGAATGTGAATTCAGTGCTGACATTCTCCCAAGAAAAAGACTTGTAAGTGGTAAGAGATGGAAGTCTGTATGCTCAACTTTCCACCTTCCTGTTACTTGCTGCTGATAGGACCAATGCTTTGGCTTGGTAAAAGCTTCTTAATTTGTCTGGCCTTTCTGCAGGGTTGACGGGTAAAAAAAAGTGCTCACCTTGACCTTCTTTATGGCTACGTCTGGGCAGCTCAGCACAGTTGTCCTCTCTTTTACTGCTTGAGATTTACTTGTGTCCCTGGCGTGTTGTGATAAACCTCTGAATGTCACTGCTGTGAAGGTTTTGTTCTTCCCAAAGACTCTCCAGTGGTTAAGTGAAGGCAAGTAGGTTTTGGTTGGGTTGAAAAGCAGATTGTATGTGTCACTGTAATAAATGGAAATATGCAAAGTGTTGGTTGAATTTAACAGGAAATTGGAATGTTTGACTTGTCACAAGGCCAATTTATACTATGTGGATTTCTGACATTGCTCATAGTAGGTGAACCTCACCCCATGTTGAGGGCCAGCTCAAGGCCTAGTTATCACTTACATGCAATTTAAACTATCTTCAGAATAAGGCTTAAGTGGTTCATGAGACTTACACTCTCTATGCAGGAGTATATAAAAAGGAACCTGGTTTGGAAAACACTGGGGAGAAATACTGAAGTTTTCAACATCAAAAAGGCTAATTAGAAATGCTTTTCTTTTATTACAAATAAGCCAAGCATACTGACGTTAATTATATTAAATACTCATGGTTTGGAATAATCTATTGAAGAGCACGGATGTATACCAAATCCTATGCAAATGAGTGTGCAACTATTCTTCAGGTAACACACTTTTTTTTATAAAAATAAGCTGTGTGTTCAGGTTTCTTTTTAATGTGTAGAGCTTCATAAAAAGTCTCTCTTGCTCTTACTCATGTAGTGAGATAGCTATATCTATTCAGCACAGCCTAGCATGCATTCCAGGAGCTCAGAGCAGACTCTTCCCTTACCTGAGTTACTACTACTCTGTCTGCTTTCCTGGAATTACATCACTGTAACTAGGAGCAGAATTTGTTCTCCTCTGGTGGTAAATTTCCTTTGATTTCAGAAAAGCTAATGGAATTCATAAATGCATTTGTATTTTTCAGTTTGTGTCCCTGAGCTTACTAGTGACAGGGGTGTTTAAAGAAAGTGCTGTGACTGTGATTTGCTATGTTGCCCATTAGTGTTGTTGGTAGAGACTCTTAATAACACCAGGAAGAAAACTTCATCTATCCCTTCTTTTACCCTGGCTGACTATGAAGAAATCCTCTTACTTTTGATAGTGTTACTTCATGATGCAAGAGTTGTATGTCAGGACCTTGACAGGCAGACTCAGCAGGCTGAATTACTCCACCCCAAATGCTCCTATAACCCTGCCCCATTCCCTGCTCTTTCCATCTTAGGCACTGCCTCTATACAGTTGAAAGAAACTTCACTTTCCAGGTCAAATTGCCCTACTGAATCTGCCAAATATTTGTCTAAGAATACCCCTTAAATTAGATGAGATGTCTGGCTTACATAGGATGTGCTCTGTGGTCATGGTAGATTGTCACCTGGCTGGGCTCTGGTGGGACTAGCAAACTTCCTGGACCCTGCTCCACAGTCTCCAAACTGTCCTACAAATTCCAGGGCTTAGCACTTTTGCTTTTAGAAACCCCCATCTGCAAGGGACACGTTGGTAGTGAGCAGTTATTCTCTCTCATCACCAGTAGAGAATGATGCTAGTGCTGGTTCAGGTTCCTTGAATTCTCCCAATCTGCCTAACAATCCTCTTAATGTTTCACAGGTGTTTCCAGAGCTACTGTGCCCACACAAGTTCCAGAAAGCTCATGGTAAAGCATCGGCTTTCACCTCTCAGATTCAAGCCCATTAAAGGATTTGAGAAAAACTATTCAGTGCTGTGTGCAATGAAGAGCAAATGTGATCCATTCAGGTGAGTTGCAGGTACTATTTCAGACCTCTAAAAAGTAGGAAAAAAATTATTTGTACTCTAAAATGATAACAGCCATCTCTATGTATTCTCGACAATTTTCAACAACTGGCCTCTAGTCTAGCTTGAAGATTTTGGTAACCCCACCAGCCACCAGCAGGTCTGGACAAGATTGCCTAAGCCGCAAATTTCTGGGAGGGTAAATTACACCGGTGAAACTGTGGCCTTTGACCTGTTCTTACACTTCTACTTCTGAACATCCAGTAATGGTAATTAACAGACACAAAATATTGGAATGGTTGGATTTTTGTTCATCCTAGTGTGCTTGGTCTTAGGTTTTTATGTTTACATTGTTTTCAGTAAGGGTTGAAGGCAGACAGCTTCTATTCTGATTGCTCTGCCGCATGGAAAACAGCAATTTATATTGACCCTGGTTACCCAATGGCACCCTTTTACAAAGAGACACCCCTGAGACACGGATCCATTGCATTGGCTGACATGATAGAAGCAGCACTTGCGGCAGAAGCCAGCTTGAAGTTGCACAGGTTTTAGGGGCAACTTAATGCAACAGGAGACCATCAGTTGGCTGTGAAGTCAGAGTGAAAGCTTTTATACATAATTTAAGCTGTTGGAGGGGCAGATGGTTCTGTTAGTAACTATTCCTTACATACAGATCAGCCTCCTAAACACTTTTTTGCATCTGCTTTGGATGAAAATTATGTAAGAAAACCCCAAACCCCCGGGCTTTTGCCTTCAGTGTGCAGTCAGTAGATTAGAAGAAAAGGAGCTGTTACACCCGTGAAATTAAATTTGACTCAAAGATAATTTAGGGTGATAGTAAAGGTGAAAGTTCAGAATCTTTCTGACCTAGTGTGATACACATACAAAGCGTATTGACCTGCTGTCTAACTTTTTTGCTCTTGCTTGAAACCTAAAATTTGGTTTCAAATAAAAATCGATTCCTACCAGGTTCATATAGTACAAGTACTTTATTGAATTCTGACTGAAGCAGAGTGAGGGCCAAGTCCTGGCCCTGTGGCTTGGGGCCAAGAGCATTTTGCAGGATGTGACAGTTTCCAGACCACAGGCAACTCTGACTTTGAGGGAAGGTGGAGGAGGTGAGCACCTAGCCTAGAGGGACATTACAGGCAGCAAAAAAGCAAAGTCTCAAGTGGAAACTATGTATTCCTTTCTAGCAGTAATGGTTTTCTGCTGAAATTTTCAATATGTGTTGCTGGGATGAGTGGCAAATTTTTTGGCCACTCCAAGGCAACCAGATTAGGGGTGGTCAGCTTTGCACAGAGAAGCCAAGGCTTCAGGGAAGATGACAGCCGGATGGGAGACGCAGACATGCAGGGGCAAGGGGCAGGAGGAAGACAGGCTGGCTCGTGGAGGTGGCGTGGCTGGCAGCAGGGTGTGCAGGGGAGGGAAAGAGCTGCTGGTGGGTTACAGGATTGGTTAGGATATGTCTGGAGGCCATAAGATTGATGCTGAGCGTGAGGTGCTGGAGTCTCCTGTCTGGAAAGAATATGGCAGAGGAGGAGAGCAGCAAAGCTCCTGGGGTGGCATTGTGGGGGTACTCAGGGAAGATCAGGGCCCCTTCTGCACCCACCCCACCCCAGGATGAGGTGACCTGCCTATAGCTTCAGGACTGAAGGGGAGCAGTGTCTCTGGGTTCATGGTATTATTTCAAAAAAGCGGGAGAGAAGCCTAAATCTCTTACTGTTTAACTAGGGAAACAGCAGCCTAACAGTGAAGAAAAAGTCCTTCTACCTGCCTCCTAAAATCAGCTAAGCTCCAGTCTAAGGTTTTCCCTGGAGCTTTCCTGGAGGTTATCTCTGCCCCATGGGTGACATCCCTGCCTGTGCTTGAGCCTGATAGGGAAGTGAGAGTGCCAAGCACCTATGAGCAACCAGGGGTATCAGTGAGGGAGGTTTGTGCTGGTTAATTAGCATCACTTTGATGGTTTCTGCAGCCCACAATAACCTCCACAAGACCTGCAGTGAAGGAGAGGTATTTGGGGATCTATGGCAGAGGCTGGAAGCTGATTTATTTGAGCTCTTCTTTCTCTAAGCATCGAGTGCATTGCTCCTCTAGCTCTCTTTAGAGACCATACCATCAACGATCCAGGCTGGGCAGCCCTGTGTCAAAAGGAAAGGAGCCTTTTGCCCATCACTGTCATATAAATCAGGCCCCAAATCTGAGCTCTGTAAAATGTGAGAAAATGAGAGATTCGATTATCCATATGGATCACTCTGGATTTATTCCAGATTGCTTCATTAATAGCAATCAAAGACATCACTTTAATGGATTTTTTATCCTCAAAATTATGATCATGAGGAATTTGTTCTGGCTATTGATTTTGAAAAGGCTTTTGATTCTCTTCAATAGCCTTAACTTATTTCAGATTTAGGTAACAGTAGGATTTGGTCTTAAGTATGTTAGATAGGTCAATCTCCTTTATTCAAATCCACAGTTATGTTAAAACTAATGACCATAGTTTGAGGATGATTTATATACTGGGGCTTAGACGGGAGAGTCCTTTTTCTCTGATACTTTTGCTGTTACAGAGGAGCCTTTGTTTTGGGAGAAATCAGTGTTTTTAAGGGAAAACTCAGTGATGTTTTCTATTCTGCCCTTAGTTGGAGAATATGTTATTTTTTTAATGAAGATTTTTAGATATTATGCTGGAAGTCACTGAATGTTCATGTTTCTTCTTCGTTAATTGGGGTAAAACTCTTAAAGCCATTAGGCGATTTAAATGTAGTTCTATTTGAGCAATATCCTTTATTGGATCCCCCATTATCCTTTAAACATCTTGGTGTGCAAGGGGATAAAATTAGAAAGAATTTGTTTGCTTTAAATTGCCAGCCTCTGCTTGATAAAACTATTAGCTATTTAGCTAATTGGACTGCTCTTCCATTATCATTAATTGGCAGAATTGATACAATTAAAATGGGGGATTTATCTAAAGTGTTTGTGTTTTTTTCTGAGGTTTTCCCATCAAGTTCCCTAACATGTTCAGGGAGCCTTACATTCTGCAATTAGTTTTGTTTTCAGGGTTGGAGGTAAATTTAAGATTAATTTTGAAACTCTGCAGCTTCTCATAGAGTCAGCTGGACTGGCTCCTGCTAGTTTTATTGTTGTTTTTGGCTGCTCTGGTACAACGTGTTGTTTCACGATTTAGACAATCCCCAGCATTATGCAGCTGTGGAGTGTGTGAGGCAGTGCAACCACAGGCTGAGCAAAATCGGGCCCTTGGAGCACACCCCCTACTTTGTGGAAGGTCACGGCAAGGCTTGCTCCCAGGGCTGTGTCCTGCAAGGTGCTAAACACCCATTATTCCCTGACCCACCAAAACATTTTAACATGGCCATAACTTTTAAGCACACGTACAGGCCCAGCGACGCCAATTAGCTTACTCATACTAGTGAAGTTAAACAAAGGCTCTGCTTGGTTGGGGCCACAGTAATCATCACCTTGTTGGTTTGAGACTCCCACATGAAACCATTGCAAAATAGCACGTTCTTCCTCTTACACCTTGGCTGTGCTCTCCGCTGATGCTGCCCTCCTAATAAGCAGAGGGAAGGCACTGGGTTTTGAAGAGGGGCTCTGCCAATCCTTTTCTTCCCCTGCAGTCAAAGTATCAAGAAACTGCACCCTCTGTTTGTCCCGTCCCTGGTGGACATTCCATCTTTTTTAGGCTGCTAGTACAAATCATGCTTCTGCCTCCTAACACTATGATTCATGTTGGCCATTAGCCTCAAATAAATTAATGGGCCGCAAGAAAATGAAAGCCAAATCACACCTCTATCAAAAGAAGTTCTTATTGACAACCAGGGCCTCTAGTGCCAGTATTAGTCATCTGGGCCTACCTTTTGCACCAAAGGCTAAGAAAATCAGAAGACAATTAATTGTGCAGGACCAAGAGGATGTCACCCCTCCCATACAGCTGGCCAGTGTGGGCAGTTTCTAAATCACACCATGAGGGCAGTGCCTACATCACTGAATACCACCACTACCTCTGTTTCATCTCCATCATAATTTTATATAGTTCTGGGGTAGCCACATTTGTTCTTCACCACCCAAACGTGCTCTTACACTGGGACTTCCTTATCTTGCAGGCCATGTAGAGCTGGGTTGTTGAAGCTTGTTTAAACTTGTTGTTTAAACTTGATTAAAATAACTTGTGCCTAAATATAATAGAGTTTTATGCAAAATATTTTTTTAAATGTTTTATCTATGACATATATGCAAACATAATTATATATAATTGTAACTAAAAAACCAAATCTGGTCCATTCTCTTAGGCATGACCCAATATATATGTAAGAGGTATGAACACTGGAGCAACCTTGATGCCATACTGCTCTGCTTAATTTGAGTCATTGGAGTTTTTAGACTATACCAAAGTCATTTCATGAAACGCATCATGCTTCATGGGTTAATCCTGATTTAGCTGTGATACTTTTCTTTTGGGTATTATCTAAATTGTTTTGCCCATCTCTTCTTCATTCATTTTGTCTGTCATGAATATCATTCTACATGGGTTTCTCTCATACATTTATTTGTATTTAAATTATGCATCTCTTTAAGGAGATAGACCCATCAAGTGATGCAATACCTCACAGCACAAAGAATGAGGCATTGTTTACTTTTGCATAAAAAGCCGTGAAGATAGAGCACAGAGTTTATAGGATGCTAATGAATTATTCAGATGTTTGACCTTAAATCAGACTCAATCCAACTAAGCTTTGTAGCCAATGGAATTGAAATGTAATAGATAATAGCTCAAGAGCCAACCATATTGTAGGTCTAGCTTGCACAGCTTGTCCCTTCTTGGCAACCTCAGCTGAGCACCTTTGCACTGGGTGGCCGATGAAGTACCTCATCACAGAGTCACAGGGCTGCCTTCTCACCACCTTGGGGACAGAGCTTAGCGTGGACTGAGGTTGAACTGCTGCTCCAGGTCTTGGGATGCTCCTTCCAGGGAGAAAGAGAGCACTCAAGTCTCTGGAGCTAAGAACCTGGCATGTCTCATGAGCGCTAAACTAACTGTAACGAAAGTCACCTTGGGCTGAGGGGCCTGTTGTAGCTCCCTCAGGATGAATGTGCACTCCCACCAATGCCATTGGAAACCCCACACTCCCACTGACTTCCCTGTGACTCAGGGAACGAGGAGTGGGGAGCAGAAACAAAACTCCTCAGAATAAGAGAGCTAAAGACAACTACATGGCAGTACTAAATGTACTGATCCTGTGCTGATTTATATTTCTGGATTAATTACAGTAAATAAGGACCATCAGGCTGGTGTTAAACTCACATGAAGGCAATAAGAAACAAGCCCAGTGGGAACAGAGGAGCTGCAATGCAGGAGCCAGTCCTCCCTGTGCAACATTTAAGGTATATTAGGTTCAAAACCTTCTTAATGCAAGCAGTGCTGCTAATTTGCTTCCATCAGCTGTGAATTTGGTTTATTATCACCAGTACAAGAGCAATCCAGAATAAGGGACATTCCTGGGTTGAAACATTTCAGTGGCATAGCAACGCCTTTTCCTCATTTGAAAGTGGAGATATCACTCTGTATATCATTAACTAAGACAATGGTAAATTAATACAATAGCCAAGTAATAGTGCTGTAATGCTTTCACGTATGAATTGGAATGTGAATACTGAGCTTTTCATTTCATGGTTGAAAAATACATGAGTTGACCCAAATATTAATTTCTGCATTTCAATCATTTACATATCATGGGTCAATAATCATTTCTTGCACAAATGACTTTTCAAATGAGAAGCAGTATATTGTAGTGGTCTATCATATTTACAAACATCTCATTGTTTTCCCAACTTAGCACTTAGTATTTAAAATATACTGGACCAGATATTGTTTGCCAAATACAATGCAAAAATGGCTCATGTAAAATGCAGAGACTATTTTCTTTTACTATTATCTATAATTTATAGTGTTCATAAACCATGGAGTGGCATGCCCCTGCCAGGCCCAGGCTCCCACTTTCGAATGGGCATGGTTTTCCAGCAGTAGTTCAGGGGACCTGACACCTCCCTCTGCTCTTTCCTGACCTTAAAAATGTCACCCCTTAGAGAAGCAATCCCTCTGAAGATCCAGCACTGTCAGAAGGGTTAATGTTGGGGGTTTTCTGAGAAGTTTAATACATCCCAAGGTCTCGTTACAACATGCAATGACACCCAACAAAATGCCTAGGGTGTCCTTTTTCAATTACTTTACAAAGCTAAAATAAGGTAAATAACCTCACTTTTTACTTACTGGTATTGAACTTAGTGCATCATTTTGGGCTGTTCATTGTTTTCTCGTATTCCACCCCTTTATTAGCCAACATATCCCAACAGAAACCTTGTGTCTTGGGCTAAATAGCGTTCAGGTTCTGAATTAATCGGGGACTAGTGCAACATATATATTCTGCCCAGCAAGATGAATTTGCACATCTGCCTTTTCCCCTAATTATAATTTCAGAGGTTGAATGTCAACAGCATATGGGTATATCCTCATAGAGGCATGCAAACACACACATACAGGCACACACGCTGTACATTAATCTCTCTTGGCTTATCTGTTGCTGTCTTTAATTTGTATACTTCAAAATTGAGTGGTGAGGTCATTTATTAGACTGTTTCTGTGAGTTTTATGTAGTGATAAGAAAGCAGTAACATGCAATTTGTTTTTATAGAACTCACTTTTGTAAGTATGATCTAATATTTCCTTTCTTTAACTGAACAGTGAGGAAGAAGCGCTTTCAGAGCTACCTAAGAGTTAACTGGCTACATTTCAACTGTCACCATGGTCTTACATCTACATAGAGATCGGGAGAGAGCCAGAGAGATGTAAGTACAGCAGGCCACTGGGAAAAAACGTTTATAAGTAGAAATTTCTCCTCAGAAGCCTCAGAGCAAATCTTTCCAGTTTGTCTTGATTTTTTCTTTCCCTATGTTTTAAACACAATGTGTGGTGGAAACGATTGTTATTATCCAAAGGACCTTACTTGCTGGCTCACTGCATCTCTGTTTATGAAATGCCATAACAAAAGTGAGCTCACGCTTGTGTGCTTCCAATGCGTGATGTTCCTGTGTGCCAGATGGGCACTTTCATGACTGTATGAGCGTGGATTATTTCATTTCCTACATCTGGGACTCCAAATGGCTGCACAGAATGCCACAGGAGAGAGGCACAGATCTTCAGCTGGGGAAACCTACCTTCACAGAGGAACCAGCTACATCAGAGGGGATGAGGCAGAGAAGCCCCGAGTGATATCTGAAAGTTCACATAAACCAGGGCCATAAGGGAAACCTTTAGAACCAGGAACAAGACAAAAATAAACAATAACTAATGCTGGATGTCAGCTGCAGAGAGGGGGGAGGGAAAATAAACCATAAGCAGTTTCTTGTCTGGCCACAGAAGATGTGTTTGGAATGCTGTTTTGTATTTCAGCTCCGAAACTCTGCTGTGACCTTCAGATATCGCTGGCTATTACAAGTTCTACAGATAGCCAGAGAGAAATATCCCAAGGAGAGCTGGCATATACCATGCCACCCTAGTTAGTGTTGACTGTGTATTGCTCACAGCCCATTCCAGAACTGTGACCAGGCAGCCTTGTAAAAACACTGTAGAATCCTACAGTAACAGCGAGGAATGCTAGTTTGTCATCAAGCTATTGCAGGATTTGGGGTAATTACTTGTTTGTTTGTAGGATAAAAGGGTTCTTTCCTTTTTTTTTTTTTTTAAGCTCAAAACAATGAGAGCAGATCCTCAGTATAGTGAGGACCTGGCTCACTACACTTTTGCAGTATATACTGCATTTCAGAGCCAGCAAACAGGAGGAGATGGTAAGAAGAGACAGAATACCCTGTCCTATATGTTTGATTGAATTAGCTGTAACAGAAAAAAATATAGTTAAGCCAGTGGCTTCCTTAAGATGAAAGAGAGCAAGCCCCCAAAAGAGAACAAATGCAAAAAGTAATGAACAAAAGAAAGTAAGCACTTGTGACACAAAGTAAGAAAAATAAACAGCAGTTGACTTAACTATTTTGCATAAGATATTTACAAACCACAGCATATTACTGTTTGCTTTATGCATTTTCACATCCTGCTCAGTTTAAAGCAGTAATTTTCTGCAAGGACAACAGAGGGAAAAAAAATGCTTTACACTGCTTATATTAATTACATTTTTTCATTACCCGTCATGTTTTCTACAGGCTTGTGTATTATTACTGTAAAATGTAATGAAACAGAAAAAGAAAAAAAGAATGGAATTCTGGGAAATTTTCCAATTCTTGAAATGCAATGTTAATTGAGTGCTATTTTTAGGTCATCACAGATAGAGCTGAACCCATTGCCATCAGCGTGCAGAACGGGGACAGCCCAGGTGCAACACAAATTGGGTGAGGGTATCAGTTGCTACTGATGGAGAAAAAGGCAGAGAAACTGATTCCCCAGAGGGGTGGTTCTTGCTGGGTTTGGAGCATTTTCTGTTTCCTGATGTAGAGCTCTCAAAGCAGAAATGAAAGGGAAGGGTGCAGAGCTGGCATGGGTCCAGGACCTACTGTGACCATGGGCACTCCTGAAGGAGACCCGGTGACTCCTATGACAGGAGGGCAGAGCAAATGAAAGTGAGAAGCTCTCTCTGGTTTGGTGGCTGACTTCCAGCTCTGGGAGGGAGAGCATCCTGAGACTCAACATAAAGTCCCCCAAAATGTATCAGAAACGTGATCCCTTTAATTTATAGATCTCCTAAAAGGCTGCCAAAAATCAATTATTTTAATTTGTATATAGTGCAGCCATGGACTGATTCAAGTTCTTTTGAAGTATTTTTAAACAACCATTGCACAGAGCCATCCTCTTTCCCATATGCAAAAAATGAATTGCAAACCACAATTTCTCACAGTCACTTTGATCGCGAGAAAAGACACAGCGTTCTGCAAGCAAATCTGAGGCCCCCCACTAAGTCCTTGTACTGGGTACCTTTACTGTTAGTCCCGGGAGTCAGTGTAGCTCTACCGCTCCCTGTGTTATCTGACTCTTCTCCAAAAGAGTGCAGGGAAGGTGTTTGAGCCAACAACAGCTTGTGAAGACCAGAGGAAATAGTTATTGGTACTTGTGGGTGGGTGGAGGTTCCCTTTGAAACAGGAGAAGTGGAAAAGCTTTGGTGCGCACGTACCAATGCCAAAATGAAAGGGGAGAGAGCATCCCACATGGGGGAAGCCAACATTATCTCCTCAAAAGGTGTTCATTTTCTGTATTGCACAGCATCACTATAAAAACAAGAGCCTAACACAAACGTTTTAGCATCAATCTAAATCACAAGGTAACATGTTGTGGAACGGTTGAGGTTAACCCAACCAGTTTTCTACCCACTTTGGCCCCATGCATGTGACAATCTCAAAAAGCAGTCATGACCAGATGGTAGAATTAGGACATCCAGTTCTTCTGTTTGATTTGGTGCTACTGGAGAGTTCTTAACCAGCCTATAGATGTGACACCCATATTGTCCCAGGCAATCACAGACATTTAGTGCAGGATCCTAAACAAAGACACTTAAGTACCCAAATACCTGAGATTATCCGTTCCCTTTTACCTTGGAACAAATAGCTTGCATTCTGGCCTTTTCTTTATTCACTACAAGCTTCTTTGCTTTTCTGTGGCTCTGTTAGTCACTTGAGGGTCAAGGCTCATCCTTTTTCCAGTCTTGGCTCAAGAATCCCGAATATGCCCAAGTGTCACATGAAACAGCAGGCATCAGTGCTCCACTGGGCGTGGCAGCGTGGCTCTCCTTGGTCTGTGCAGTAGCGTGGGTCTCGGCTGCCGTGAACTTGTCCTCACTTCTTGCCTATCTTCAAATCTCTGCCTTCCCCTTAAGTCACATAAGCTGTAATTTATCAAAAATACCACCTCAGTGCATTCCACTTGTGTCTCCCCCCATTCCCCAGCAGATTTGACATTGGTGTAGAAGCGTTACAGATTTGCCTGGCAAGGCTTAGATGGATAAAAAAAAAAAAAAAAGCATTGCAAAATACAAACTGTACAGTCCGTTTGCTCTCCAAACATCTCTAGTGCTAAGATAGAAGTGATAAATCGTAAGTATAAGCCAACACGATTTTCTTTTATCTGACACATTGAATTAAGACTGTTGCGCTTATAGCAAAATTGACAAACTCTTCCTTTTAGGAATGCTGCATCAAAGCTATTAACTTTTATAGTCAGAGACCATTTAAAGCCAAGGCAAGGCATGTGCATTAGCACACACTGCCACACGCCTGCACACAAGGCATATGAACTGTGGTACTCTGCAGATGAAGAACGAAATCCTGCTCCTTTTGACTATGCTTGTCCTGCCTCCAGCAGTGGTGCCAGCAGCTGGACTTCAGTTAGCCAAGCCAAGTGGCCCCAGCTTGTTGCAGCCTCACCATGGGCCTTAGGGCATTATTGGCTTGTTGGCACTATACTTCACTCAGACCAGTCTCAAGCCTGACAGCTAACCCATACTTTTGTGCCTCACCATTACAGGTTCCTTTGTATATTTAGATTAAATTAACTCCCCTCTGCTAGGAAAATTGATCTGGATCAACAGCCCTTCAATTGAGAGTCACAACATTTTTCCACAAAGGACCCAGTTTGCTCTTTCACAAGGATTCAGTTCTCCTCAGCAGCCCAAGTTGTTCTTGCAGGCAGCAGTCCAGAAACAGCAGGGCTCCTTTGCAGACCAGAGCAGGTAAATTTTTTGTAGTGGCATGACAGAATCAAGTGGTGGAGGGTATAAAAGGAACAAAGGGAGCCATGAATTTCACAAAGTCTCCTGGAGCATTGACAGTCTGATCCAAGCTAGCTGGATCCCACTACACCACCACCTAAGGGGAATGGCTCCCATGTGAGTCAGCCCCTTCAATGCTCAAGCTACTGGGGAAAGGGCAATAGATTAGTTTATTCCAAGTCAAACCCACTGCATAAATCAGGAAGTTGGTATTCAAATGGAAATTCAGACTTGAGATAATGTCCTAGGATACATGTCAGCCACTGATTTTCATGGGAGTTTTTCCATAGCTTTCACCAGGACCAGGATTTCATCTCAAAGTTTTCATTTTTCCACTTGATTAGCTGGCACCTGTCCTCTATTGAAAGACAGTCACAGTGCGCCTGAAGAATTGCAGTAATAAGCCAGTCAAGGAGGCTTTGCAGGATGGACCCATGGAGACTGCAGTCATTTGACTGGATCAATAGGTGGGATTTCATCAGAGAGAGGGGATTCAAATGTCACTTTGAAAATTTCACTTCAGTGTGTTCATTTTCTGTTTCACCTGTGTTGGGAATGGCCTGTAGATTTAAACTATGGCTCAGAGCAGGTGAAATGAGGATCCATTAATTCTTATGAAAAAAGTGCCATTCCAAGCCATAGCCCTAACATAAATGAATTTGGCATGTTCGGGAGTGGACCATCACTTCCATGATGAAATCAATGGATATAATTTAAGCTTTGGTCAGATGAGGCCTCAGGCTTGCAGACCATGCACCAAATGTTTATTAGAGTTTAGAAGGTCAGATAGGTACTGACTGCAGCCCAGCGCTTGCAAAGAGTTTAGTTGTCTCTATACGAGGAAGCAATAGGCAAGGCTGCTTAAACATGCTTCAGGTTCTGAGATTTTCAAAAGCCTGTGTATTCCCAATGGCAACAAGGAGCCTGGAAGCTTTAAAAATCTGAAGCAGGCATGGATATGCCTTCAGAGGTGCTCAAATATCTGTTGAGATCTGCCTCTAATTTATCCAGCAGCCATGTCCTTCCAGGTTGTGTTTGGAACCACGAGCGTTTTACATGGCACTGCTCTGCAACCTCTGCTCCTTTGCATAGCTGCAGGGAAAAAAGGAAGGAAAATGTATTATGGACCTCAGCCGACATGAAATGCCATCAGCAGTGATGTGCTAGCCAGGATATTAGAAGATGCCATTGTATACATCAGATGCAGAACCCAATTAAGCTGGTGAAATTGCATTTTCCAATTTAAAGGTTTTGCAGATGCAAAACTTCACACCCTGCATGCCAGCTTCTATGTGTCCCATGTCAAGGATCTGCACTGCTGCAGGTGAAGCATCACTGTTAGGCTACATGGCCTGCGTGCATGGGCTCAAAGGCTGTGTCTGCTATAACATTGGCACCCAACTCACAATACACCCAGGAGGACCCAGAGGCTGAACTGGGTGTCCGTGGTCACACATGAGCCTTTGAGATGTGCTGGCACGTGACCTGTGTGGTCCCCTTTCAGTTCTGCCCAGGCTAGAGTTGAGAGGAAGCAGTGTTCTCATCCAAGAGGATGGACGTTTGTGATCTAACCGATTAACTCTGTATTATCTGGGAGGGTGCTCACAGGCAGACAGTGGAATGCTTCTAATCCCAGAATGACCTGTGCTGCACACACACACAGTGCTGCCCCTGACCCTGCACTCCTGCCAGCCCAGGGAGAAGAGTGAACTTTGGAGCCATCAGCTCTGGGCATCAGGGATTTTGAAGTAATGAGAGAAAAAGGTGACTGATTCTCCACTCCATTTTACTGGTTGCATGCCAGTGAAATGCTGCTGAAGTCAGTTGCACTGCCATAAAACCGAATACTATGGAGCAAGTATCCAGCTCAATATATTTAATGTCGATAAAGTTAATAATGTTAATGCCAACAGAATCCAGAGCAGCAGGCAGGACTGACCCCTGGCCCCTCTGATTTGACTCAGTAGATCACACTTTAACCCTATTATTTTCCTCAAGTTTTTTTTACTTTGTAATCTTCATGGGTATCATCAGAATAAAGTTCACCTCCCAAGTAACTCCTCAAACCCAAGCATATCCCTGTTTAAATATTGAGATTGGGATATCATGCTTAAATGGTATCCTTTGAAATGGGGCACTGTGCATAAAAAGGCCTGCCAGGTTCCTGTCAGAAGGGTTAGCTGAAGACTGGGGGACTGGAAACACTGACTGCAGCCAATTTCTTCTATTTGTTAATCCACTTTGTCCAAACAATATGGTGCATTTAGCTCTAAATATGTCAAATGCTCCTTTAGGAAAGAACTTGCAAACCCTAAAATCATCTCTTAAGGTCAGATTCATTGCCTGAGCTCAAGATTATTCTTCTCTGCACAAATAAACACACAAACACACACCTGGGTGCTTTGTTTGCACTGCAGGAAGTGTACTGGGATAGAACTGTGCTGTCTGTGGAGCCCTGCTTAAAAAGCCTGGCTTTCTGATAGCGAAAGAGTGCTGCAAATGTTATCACGTTGTTGAGAGTGGAGGAAAAAAAGTAAGGATTATTATCCCAGAATGTAACCAATCTAAAAATAAATTGGCTTCATTTTCACCTATTGCAGACCAATGGGGGTAAAACAACTTTAATTAGTGTAGCAGGACAATAGGAATGAAATTGGCTTGGTCACAAGATTTTTGCAGGATGACACTGATGGTATTACTATCCAACTTCAAAGATTTGGAAAGATGTGGCTGCTAACACTGGAGAATAGAAACCTGTTTTTCATCAACTAGGCTGGCCTGACAAATTAAGTCTGTGGAGTCATTAGATTAAGATAAGAGCTTATCTTCTAGACTGACATTTATTCAGAGGTTTTTATGCCGCTCAGCTAGTAATTAGTGCAGTTGAATTTTTAACACTGTTCTGTCCGATCATTTGACAAATTTGAAATCTATACAGTTTTGGTTAAAAAAAATAACTAAAATCCAAGAATACAAAAATGATTTGTGTGGAAAGACTTTAATTTCTGCAAGAGTTGAGATGATGCTAAAAATCTTCAGGCAGGTCAGAAGTGTTTCTGCTGTTGACTAATTTCCATATGCAGATTGAGAGGTCCCTGAAACTCAATTTTTAGGCACTAAGCAGCAGATATCTGTAGCAAATCTGTAATTTCTTTCATACCCATCTATTTTGTAGTTCTGTTGCTTTACAGGGGCAGGAATATGGTGAAGGCTGCACTCCTGCTCATTTACGTTTGTCTGACTCCTTCACCACTCAGGTTGGGATTTCAAAAGGTTTTTTCTCTCATATGGCTGATTTCATGGGATAAGATTTATTCTTCCTGTTGAATTTTCTTGTAATAACAGATGGATTGTTCCACAGTAAACCAGTGCATTTTGGACACATGTTTTAACACTGCTTTAGACTAACAAATCGCACTTTTTTTTAAACAGCTCATTTTGAGTAACTGAAGATCAGAATTGGATTAATAATTAGTAATTAAGTGGATGAGTGTGTGTTTATGAACTTTGATGGGTTTTTTACAGCTACATCCTGTTATTGCTATTACAGCATTTGTTTTGTCCGAAGTGCAGCCGTCTCAGCATCAATGGTTGTTACCTTTAGAAATGTGGTTCATCCAACTACTTTATTTCTGTGATTACTGGCTTGCATTAAAAAAAAAAAAGCATAGACTCTAGAAAGACCCAGACAATCTCAGCTTGCCTGCTGGGAAAACAGACCGTCCTTTACATTTCACACCTTACTGCCAAGACCCCTGAAGCCCATGGAGTCACAGCCCCAGGGCAGTCAGTTGCAGAGGATGGCTGGTGTTGCCACACACCCGTATTCCTGAGCCCAAAGCATCAGTGTTAGAGGGGAACACGGGCCGTCAGGCCAGCTGGGACCAAGGTCTGCATGCTGGCTTTTTGTGTCCACTTCTGCGGGTTTGGATTTTCCTGACATTTATAGGACCCCAAAGCATGAGAGAAGTTAAGCATCTCAAGCACAGCAGCTCTTTCATGGTGCTGCCAGTGGGAAGGGAGACAAGAAGCAGGGAGTGATTTTAGAGTTTTGCATAGTCAGGAGTGAAACACCACTGCTCTTCACTTTCTGAGCCAGATTCGTGGTCTAGACCTGCCCTGACTCCTGTTTCAAGGCAGATGCTTTCAGCCCTCTGTGATGGTAAGAGCCCTGATACTTACCGCTGGAGGTGTGAAACCCTATGTAGTGAATTTAAGCTCCATGACAATCACTGCCACCAGGCACCCCACCATCCCTGGTCTGCAGGGGAGACCTCAGCTTGTGATCAGGACTGTCTAGAGGTGGAGATGGAGACAATACATGTGGTAATGTTCATAAAGTGGCCTGGAAAAAATCTGCATCAAGCTGAGCCACTTGCATCAATCCCCAAAAAGCTTCAAGTACTGTTTGGCAGACAAATGTTTTCCCCTCTAAATGTTAGCTGTTGCCTTTGCTGTCCCCCAAGTCAAAAATCCATTGAAGTCTCAATGTATAACTCACCTCCCAGCTGGGGAGGTCCCGTTCCTGGACCTTGGGTGAGCGTGAGGGGAAGACCCAATTTCTGATGTCTCTAGGGAGGAGCATGGCCTGAAGAGAGGGAAGGGATTTAAATTCAAGCTTCCCAGGATTTGTGGCAGCAGCATCCCTATTTTCCTGGGTTTGTTTACTTTCTTGTGTCGTGCGTTGCTATGTTGTACGTTGCTGCAGAAGCTGGATCATGTCAGCACTACTCCAGCAAGCTCCAGTCTGTTAGATAAAAGGGGAAAAGTTGCCATCGAACGCACAGACACAAAACCAAAGAAAGCCCACACCTTTGGGATGAAAAACAGCTAATATGGCACTATTACCATCTCCTTGTGATGGGCTGTGGAGACAACAACATTGTCTGTCACAGCTGTCCATCAACAGTGGTGACTCCTGGGGCAGTTCCCTGGCCCCAGAGCAATTTGAGATGCCCCCTAGCCTGCTGCCCATCCATGGGCAGTCTTAGACACTGCCGCCATCCTCCTGTACATCCATGAGAGATACTATTGACCTGCTGCACCTTTGCCTTGGGTCAACAATTTAAAGACAACTGCTGCTTGATGGTGCACACAAAAGGAATTATTAGTCTTGGTTCTGGCCTAAGTGTCTGGAGACTGGGACCTTCGCTGGCCCCACACAGAAGGCCAAGGGCTGACAGAAGCACTGGCAAAAGAGAACTCCCAGCAGGTCAAGGGAAGGGGCATTTCAGACTAATAAACTCCGTTACTACGAGGAGAACTTTGTTCAACTTCTGATGCCAGAAAGAACAGCCTGGACTGGCAGGTAAATCTCCCTGAAGATAGCAGAAATAGAGGTTAGAGCACCATATTTATCTCTGGGTACTTAGTAAATAGTGAGTTACTGCAAAACAGAATTGGAGATTTAACAGCAGGGAGGTGTCACTGAATGGCAGTAACAGTACAACCATGCTTTACTCTGCCTTCCATTTGCAGAGTCCTGCTCTCAGGTGGATGATTGCCCTTCAGCATTTGGCCAAGGTCAGACAGGTGAGGGATAATTTTTTCTCCAGTTTCTAGTGTTCCTAAGCAATCTTTAAAATTAGAAAAAAGGGTAATAACTTCTTTTAACTGGCAATATGTTTTCAGTGTCACCAGAAACGCTGCCTGACAACTTAGACATTGCTCTGATTTTGTTTTGATAGCTTTTGGCTTCTAAGTTTGGTACAAGAGGTACTCATGCCCCAGAAAAAAAAATCAAATGTTTGCCCTTTTTAACTGGATTCCATAGGCTGAAATTTATCCATGGTAAATGTTTCACAGTACCATAAATTATGCAGCAGGTTGCACACAAACATCCTTTACTCTGTGAAATGAAGGTGAGCACTCAGTAGCACAAGTACGTGGTGTAGCCATCCAGCTGTTTGTGTTTCCTCCAGGACTTCAACACTTCTCACAAATAACTACACTTTACACTTCCGTAACACACATCCTGTGACCCCACAGGGCAACCGCAACGGTGGGGTAAACACCTCTATTTCTATTTTATAGGTACTTAGCACTTCTGAAATGCGAGCTCAGGGCAGGTTGTGTTGAACATCTGAGCTTAGAGAAGTCTTTCTGGAAAGCTGATGGAAACTATGTGCTCAAATATTAGTGGTAAATCAAGTGGTTAGTGATCAATGCGACTGATGGAAGGTGGGCTTCCTCACAGCTTGTGGAAGTCCCTCTCCAATAGCTCGGGTTTCTCCCCATTTTGTTCTTCTGTTGTGCAGTATTCATTAAACCCTTTGCCATGACATGCCATTGCCTGTGTGCCAAATCCTGAGCAAATCACATCCTCTGTTCTTCTGTAGCAGATTTGTGAGATAATCTATTATAGATTAATCATTTCAGTCTTATGGTGCAATGTCAAAAATAAATTGGGGTTATGAAGCTGGAGGGGAGCCACTTGGGGGGTGGTGTGTTCTCATTGATGCTCCTTATTTTACTTTGAAAACAGTGTCACAATGAGATTTTCGAAGCTGATTGTTACCCTGTGGAACCAAATCACAAGGTAAAAATGTTGTGGAGTAAGTTTTCATCTCCACAGATATCAGCTGAATGATGAACTGGAGATTATTTTCGGGCTATTTCTTCCCTCTCCTCACAACATGAAACATAACTGGGCTGACCATTACATCTCTTTAGAATAATAGATGGTAGAAAAATAAATAGAATAAAATAAAAGCCAACCCCTTTTAAGGACTGGATATCTGCTGGAGATGGAGGTATGCAACCCGGGAAAATAATACAAGCCAGGAATAGAGCCAAATATACTATATGAAAATATTAATTTTCATAATTTAAAATATTCCCTGCCATTTTATAAGCTCCCAAGTGTCAGGCAGTGAGTAATTTGCCTAGTACTGCGGTCCTTGTTACATTCCCAACTGAATCATAGCAGGTCCTTGGTGTCTGTAAACCAGAGCAGGGATTAGTGCATTAGGAGAAGCTATTCTCCCCCTTAGCTCCCTGATCTGCAAACAGATCCACAATCCTCTCTGCACTGGGTATGAACTGAGAAATGAGACATTTAGTTCTACCTGTGCTGCCATGTGCCATCCACCTAGACAGCAAGGCTTTATCCTGCCATTAGTTATTGAATGCAAACCTACAGTGACTTCAGGACATACTTGGCCTTCTGAAGAATGGCAGAATATTGCAGGGAATACAAGGAATGGGAAAGTACTCTCTTCGTTTTGGTTTCTTTTGCTTGGGTGCAAAGTAAATCAAACCAGGTTCCATGCTGAGTGCTGTATCATATAAACCTTCGATGCGATATGTATCCAATGATTTGTTTTTCACTATGGTAGCTTTTCACAATCCCTAAGTCAGATGGAACGTAGAGAGATTTCCTAGCTTGAAATGCAAAACGATTTTTTTTAAGATATGCTGGGGATTTTTTCCATACCAAGAACAGTTGCTGAAGAGTACAGCTGCAAATATGTGCCAGAGCATATTCACTAATGATTTACTCACAAGATGTGATGGTAGCTAGAGTCCCTTACAGAGTTCTTCTTAGCAATTAATGCATTAAAAGTCTGCATTCAAGCAACATTAAGACAGTGGTAATGAAATAACCAACAGAACAAAATGACTAGCATAGTGCAATTCT
>CM050656.1:17267500-17480000 GCA_027574665.1 Rhynochetos jubatus | reverse complement strand
TCACTGTAACTCAGTCAACATGATGGCAGTCCCCAGCCCGCTGTGAGCGTGGCAGGATCTGTGCAAGGGGCAGGGGATGAGCTGGTCAAAGTCTGATGCAGATTTGGACTTGCATTCCAGAAAAGATGTCCCCAAAGGGACACGCTTCCCCCAAAGGAGCTATCAGGTCACACTGACACCGTTGCCGTCTAACATGGATGTTTTTCAGCCTGTATCAGTCATCCATATGACCTGCTCTTTTCATACCATCTTCTCACCACAGGGCTGAGGTTCATACGGAAATGCTGCCTGTCTGTCAGTGTTCCTACCTGTGCCTGAGGTGGGTACTCACTCTCATGTGAACTACAGACCACTGATTAAATGTGGTCCTATACCGCTGGTGAGTAATCACAGCACACCGGTTTGGCCAACCGTGTGTTCTCACTGAGCCTTGTTGTACTGAGCAGTAATTAAAAAGTCATGAGTCCTATTTAAATATAGGGCATTCTGTCCTAAACTTCCGAGTGCCCGTGGGTGTGAGTAAGCTCACTCTCTGAGGATGTTCCCTGGTCTATGTACATGCACCAGCTTCATCAAAAAGATGTAGGAAATGCCAGATCCAGATATATGAATTCTGTTTGGTTTTGGGTTTTGGGTTTCTGGTTTGTTGGTTTTTTTTTTTAATGCGTCACTGATCAGTCCAGAGAAGGCAAAAATTAATAGTAATGAGCTAATTACCAGCTGCCTACACAGAGAGGTCTTGTAGGCAAACTCCTTCTGCCCATTTGCCTGCTGGTTAAACCGGCACTCTAGAAATTATAAAACAAAACTTTTTTCCCCTTCATAAACATCTATCAGCATCACCTTTATATGGCCCACAGCACCAACACTGCCTAGCTTTTAAGTTCTCAAAATCCAGCCAGAATCTCCCCTGGCACATTGTAACATGTTTTACTAGCTCGAGCAGGGTAAAACACCGGCGTCTCCTCAAACGGATGGCTGCCGAGCTCCAGCAACCTCCGCGCGAGGACGGGCACGCCGTCTGCGTGCCTCCCGACGTCTGAAGCCCGTTCACAACTGCCAACCCTTTGAAAAACCAGCCTGTTTCTCTGATTGATTCACTTTTTAATGAACTGGGAAAGCCTGTGAACTTAAACTCTGACACCTCCACCTCCCTCCCTTTCTAGCCATCCCTGCAGCAATGTACTGATTATATTTCAAGTTATTATGGGATTAATACAGCTGCCCCTGGTGCCTCTTTCCCCTGAACTTCATCAATAAAAGTTGTGTACTACTCTTACTCCAGCTAGTTCAGTTTCTCCCTGAATCGCTCCCTGTTACCTGTGATGTGTCAGCAAGGCTGTATCATATCAGCCCTTCAAAGCTGACAACGCTGCTACCGTTTAAAACCTACTTGTGTCACGGCCTTGCATAAGCTTTGTGTATTTAAGAGGGCATCTTGAGCTTTGCTATGCACCGCATCAGCTCCCTAAGTGGGTAGCACATACTGAGCGCTACTGAAAATAATGAAAAAAGATGATCCACAATAAATAATAATAATAATAATAATAATAATAATAATAATAATAATAATAATAATAAAAAAGAAAGATTGTGCCAGTGTCATCTTTCTTTGAATTCACAGTACAAAAAAATACTCGTCACAGGCGAGTTCAGTAGAAGGAAAAAAAGACGGTTGGACGCACAGCACGTCCGGCATTTCTTATAGAGTACAAGCTTTAGGTTTACTTTTTTTTATTGGTCTTGTAGGGGGGGAAGGGTCTCCCAAGAATTCTATTTTCTAAAACATCATTAAAAATGTAATTAACTGGCTTATTCTTTGGAAAGTCTGCAATTGTTTACAAAAGAATTGCCATACAAGCTGCCACCTTTGACTGTGCTGAAGCGGGAAGTTACGCTCTTGTTTACAACTGTGCATCAATTCCACAATATATTTAGTTTTGGTACAAGTTACATATAAAATTCTTACTGAGCTTAATGTTGCAGCAAATAACACATATAGTAAGCGCGTAGGATTTATCACTGGCTGTAATGTCGTAGCACATATTCTAAATATATATGGTGAATGATATATACACACGCACATGCAAACAAAATGGAAATATATTTAGTTTAAGAAGTGATGAATTGTGTTTGCTTTCATTATTCTCATTTTATATGAAGGAGAACGGAGATCAAGCACATCCATGAAAAGGGTGGCTGGTTGGGATCACATCTATGAAGCAACACGCTCACCAACGAACAGATTAGAGAAGAAACAGCACTTTGCTACCCCTGGCACGAGAATGGAGGGGTCCCTCAGGAGTGAGGGTTAGTGGGATACAAAGAAATCCCATAGAGTCCCAAGATGCTACCAGAAAGCATAAAACATCTATCCAGCTAAAATACTTCCCCAAGATGTTTTATTCAAACTTCTTTCTTAAAGAATGAAGTGACAATTTTCCCCTTTAAATTCTTTTTTCTTTTTTTTTTCCCCTTTTGGTCTCTCTCGTAAACACAGAGGCCAGAAGGCTATGCTTAAATAATTCATTTACAAATTTGCAATATCTTTTTGAACTATAGCAATTAAACGGAAAATAGAAAAATCAGCTCAGCATCCTGTTTGGATGTAATTAAAGGTATAATCTGTTCCATTTGAATACTTCAGTGCTTACTCTTCTTAAAACAACAAATAAGAATAGTAGCTCATTTGCAATATGGGTTTTTTTTTTTTCAAGCCAGCTGAAAAGACTAACTGATGAAGCAAGAATAATAATTTTTAAATGTGGCATAAGCACAAAAATACCAACTGCAGCTTTTGAGTGATTGCAGCAGATCCCAAGTCTGATGAGAGTTCAATAGCAAGGGGTATAAGCTTTATGGTGGAACACTGAAGTCTTCCAATATTTGGTATCAGCTTCTTGATATGGCTGATATAATTACCTATCAAATACATCAGTGGGATGAATATCAGAGAACATCCAAAATACGTAAGTGGGATGCGTATCAGCTCAGTCTTCTAGGGGCTGTTTGATCTTAAGGGGTTTTTTTCTAAGAATAAAAGACAAATAGTGCATTCATCCCTCCTTTGTTTTCCAGAAGCAGCTGATGATTTTACAGCACAATAAAGTTAGCCTATTAATGGCTGGCTTATGAGTTTTAGCTGGATTTTTTTCCCTCCTACTGGACATTTCTCCACTGCTCAAAGAAATTGAAGTCAGGTGTAAAGTTAATATCTGCCTTGTTCATTTATTCTTCTGTAAGCAATCAAGATTTCCCCAAATCACAGGGCAATCTCTTGCCTTTCGAGAATGAATATAGGCCCTGTTCTCTCAATTTAGTTTAACAAAACAACTGGCATAAGTTCAATGGAACCGATGATTATTCTGAGAGGTTACGGCGAACCACAGAAGTTGTTAGCGAAAAGCTTGCCTGTAAGATCCCCTAAGAGGAAAAGTATATGGATATTTCAGAAAGTAATTAACAGCGTATTCCAACAATGTAAGAAAGAAGCATCGGCTGGTTTAGCTGCAGAAGACCCTGGCTGCAGACGGACAGCTTCGGCTTGCCCAACAGCCACCGCTCCCCTAAGAGGACACGGTGAGTACAAGAGGGGACCACCACCACTCATTGCATCTGAGACAGGCACCGGGGCAGGCTCTGTCTGCAGGGCCTCTTCTCACTCTCCACTGGGACCAGGACCCTACCAGTAAGAATAGCTTTTCAAAATGTCTGTTTTCTCTCCTAAACAGATCGCTTGCTCAAAAAAAAATCCTTTGTGGCAAGAACGTCTCAAGCTTAGTTTTGGGCTTAATGCCATGGTTTGTAGGACTGTTTCAATAAAATTGTTGAGTTTGTTTTGTTTTGGTTTTGTTTTTTTAATGTTAAATACGTAGCAGTGAATAAAAATCCTAAAAAGCAAACCTTTTTTTAAAACCATTTTTAATTATTCAAAAATATCGATTTTCAAATTCAGCATTTGTAAGCTGAGGGGAACATCTAATGTAGCAAGGAACAGATTTAAACAGATAAAATAATTACAAAAATGTAAAAGTGATATTACACATGGAAACAAACCGGCACTATTGCCTACGAGGCCCGTATTAGAACAGTGAATACGAGAGAAGTTTAAGCTCAAGTTTTTTGAAAGTTGCTCAGCACCTATTAAGATTTCCAGCCTCCCTGCGTGTGCGAGGTTTGCTGTTTGACAGCCCAGGCCCTTTACGGGGCTGGTCCTTCAGAGGCTTGAGCGCCCACACAGCGTCTCTCGAGCATCACACTATTACGGGACAGCGCTTGTTCAAGTTACTGAACTTTACATCTTTCCTGACCTGGCTAAACGTGACGTGGTATGGTCTGCGCCTGCCTTTCCAGCCACTAAAATGCTGCAATTTATTACTTTTAATACAGTAGCACTGAGAAGGCTCATTAAAACACCAAAAAACTCCTGCTCTTGTGGTGCCAGGCCCTTGGTTGCCCGTCAGTGGCCAGAGGAGAGCAGGGACAAAAAAGTAGCATGAGCCACCACAGGCTTACACCCCAGGTACCGGCTGAGAGCCCATTGCCCCCCCTTGAAGCATGCAGCCTCCCGCCCGCCAACACATTTCTGTGAACCTAATGCTAGCACTGCTGTTAAAAGAAACAGAACAACGGAACCGGCATTGTGAAAAAATATCCACAAAGGGGAAAAAAACATCCTCAATGCAGTTGCATCTGTCTTCAGTAACCAGGACTTTTTTCAAGCCTTGGGCTCAGACATATGACCAGTCCACTGTGGGCCAATGAGTTACTGTCAGCTGGCCCATTTGCACTGAGGTTGAAGCACAAGCATTTTACCTGCCGGGGCGGAGAGGCTGCACATGCTGGGCCCCGTACCATCGCTCACCATCTACCCGGATGGGTCACGCTTCAGGACTAGGACCCAAGCCATTTGATGCCCCAAGGAACATTTCTGAAAGACAAGAACCCGTTTCTAACCGAAGCAACGCTTATCTCATGCGTGCCACAGGTGTGATGTCATCCCCTCTGGCGAAGGAACGAGGATGTCTACAGCCTCCACTGTGCAAAAATGCAGGAACTAAAGTTAACATGTCTCAGCCTTTGTTAAAATATGGTGATAATTAAGAAATATAATTACCACTACAGAGTTAATGCCTTTTTGAGTTCTTACAAACAAGTTTTTAATTTGCACCAAAAATTTGCATTTCAGATGTCAAGTCAACCACAAATGGCTACAAGCTTGGCAGGGGACTCAAGGCGGGGGGGTTCTGCCAGGCTTGGGGGCAAGGAGCACTCTGACTTCCTGGGATGTCACAGGCGAGCAGATGCCAGCCAACCCCGGGTGCGCACAGGTAAGCCATCGGATTGCTTTAAACTGTCTTATCTGTTGTACAAGTGTGAAAATAATAGCCGTGTCAGATAAACTTCTGCTTTTTATTAAAAAAACCCAACAACTTACAAGGTAATTGATTGCTTTCTTCTAGTCTTTTATTAGCTGCGATTAAGGAGATATAGTAGCCCTGTTTACACAGTTCTAACAAGTCAGGACCTGCAGTACGTTATTGGCTTGCGGCCCACAACTTGCAGTCCATTCTCAACAGAATCAATCTGAAGTTGAAAACATCCCCTGTAGGAAGCGTACACATCCCTGCTTATACAGGACCAGAAAACAGTAATAACTTCAGGTCCTGTAAGTTGCAAGTTCAACTTACAGTGATCAGCCCTGACTTGTCATTGCTCTCAGCATGTTCATGATGAGATCAGAGTGCTCCACGGAGGACTCATACCTTCAACTTGACGAGGGACATAGGTGAGCATGTTACGCTGCACTGTTACCCGCAGCTCAGACCCTGCAGAAATGAATGGAGAGCTCCTCACCGTTTAACACGCAGCCAAAGCACTGCCAACCTAAAATGGCTGATCAGTAATACTTTAATTGCAGTTTCATAGAAACAAATTGCTATTTAATTGCAATAAGCTCTTCTGTGGCTTAGCTGGACGACAACAGGCATACACCTGGTACTGAAAGTAACAAGCAGCGACAATGGTTATCTGGTACTTCATGCACAGGAGGCTCAGGCAGCGACATCAGACCTAGAACACATACTTTCACACTCAAGAAATATAATACTTTAAAAAAAACCTATACGTAAATGTTCGGCTTTCAATTTTGTTATTTTAATACAGCTGTTCAGAACATGGATTCTTGCAAAAAGCCTCACACCTGACACAGAACTACCAGCCAAAGAATGTGATCAAATATTTAAATTGAATCGAACTTTGGAAATGCCTGATGGTACTTGATAGCAAGTCATACTATGCCACTATGTGATAGTGGCTTTTGAATTTTATCTCTTTTACTATTTACCCTAAAATTAGATGATGCACATTCTATCAGTGTTAACTAACAGGGAAAACCAGAGACAAACACAGTGTGGTTAATATTCTAAAGATGTGACTTAATTTCATAGGCTTCATTTTGGTAAGACATTCTCATTTTATATTTCATAAGATACTGCATAACCTGTTAAAATATTTAAAGATAAATCATGCAGGACTGAAAAGACAGTATCTTGTTGCAAACAGAATTTGGTTTGGAAAGGCTTAATGTCCCACTGCCTGCCAGGATGCGTAAATCTCATAACTAGACAGCTGGATAGGTAAAAACATTAAACCCATTTAGAGGGCAATCTTTTTACAAAATTGTTTCATTAATAAGAGTGACAATTTACATGATTGAGACGTTTAGATGCAGTATAGACGGAGCATTTTATCCAGGTTCACGAGGATGATTTCAGATTAGTAGTATTTCCTTTTGATTTTTTTTTAACAGCATTCATTTTTGAAAGTGAGGGAAGCTCTTACCGAATGATTATTTGTATGACTTTTCAGCAGCACTGAATGCAGAGGGTGTATTTCAGCCTCACTGGAGCAAATGCATGTGATGATACAAGGTGAACAAGTATATGTTTTTCCTTACACATCGCCTAAAAAGGTGATTTTTCACATAAGGACAAATCTAAGCATTTCCAGTAGTCTTCCATCCACACCTACTGTCCCCATTAGAGCCTGTTTTATTGTCTGAAATGCCTCTGGTTTCAAGAAAGTGTTTTACCTAAAGCAAGAATACTACTTAAATATGTTCTATTGTATATTCATAGCTCCATTAGTCCTCCTCCAATTTAGCACATCAAAGCAAAGGCTTCATCACTTGCATGTGGATTATGCTAACATGAGTGACATTTGTAATCTTATAGGTCTGCAACTTAAGAAATGCTTTTAAAGTAAGCTATTAAATAGGTAGCTGTGCTTTACAAACGAGTCATATAATAGTTTATTTAAAGCCGTTAATGAACTTCAACCTCTACACCACTAAATGCTATACTACATTACTTACTAGAAGTTATTAGCTATCTTCTTAACACTTCTAGGTTATATTGGACAACCAAAAATCTGTACATGGTAGATTTAAACACTGTACCTTGAGTGCTTACGCTGAAAGAATATAAAAAGATGTCTACAGTCTCACTAATACTTGAATTCTATATTCATGACTTCAAGTGTCTTTTCAAAGATATCGAAGCAGCACAATTTGCAGGACTCTACCTAAAGACTTTAATGCCAGATCAAAAAGCTTAGAAACTTACTTAAAAAATACGCAAGTGCATTTAATTAAGAAGTCACACAAAGCTCCAGTCATTTTATTGCTTTATATGTTACACAAGCATTCCTTTGTCTTTACTGTCTGATACTGTCCACTACGACATTTTCTTTTCTCTGCGACAGTCCTGTTTTTCCTCGAGCACTGAAGTGTTAAAAGAAGAAATTCAGCAGACTTCCAATATACTAGAGGTCAAGAAGTAGAATCTGAAAGCTGCTGGTTGCTTAGACAGACAAATCTATAAATCAGCTTTTTGCGTATCGGCATCACAACAAACCAAAGTCAAGCTCACTCCGTAGCCAAGCACACTGAGCACCTTCTCAAAAACGGGATTAAAAAAAATAAAACAGAACCATGATGTATTTCAAACGTATTACTCTCCCATAAAAGCAGAGTAGCTGTTAATATTGGTTTGTTATTAATTGCAGCAGAGGCACAGGCGAGGTGCCTGCAGTTTCCTGACAGAATGCATACAAGGCACAGCCAAGACGCAGGTCAGTATTCTTGCTACAAACATGACAAGTCACCATTTCTTCCCAAAATTATTCTGCACCCTTCTACCAATGAGCAGCTGAGGAGGAAAACCCAGTAAATGAAGTTGCTTCCTCTCTAAGCTTAGAGGAGACACTGTTGCTTTCGGGGGTGTGTGGGGTAGGGATGTTTGTTTGCTCTCAGAGCACAGATCATATTTGAGATCAGTTCGTTCTCGGAAATAGCCCAGGAAACATGGTTTTCTTTCTGTAAGATTATCAGTGTTGAAAAGTTAGTCTCTTCCCACAGCAAACACAACTTTACGTTGTTCAGATCAGAATAGCTATTGTATTCCTTCTTACAAATACTCAATCCCAGTGCTCAGCATGAGGTGCAGACCTTCCATTGGTTTTTCTTATTTTATTATTCTTTGACCTCTTAGGGTATATACACACATACACTCCCATGCTTGCACACTCACAGGCACATGCACACCCTGAACACAGATGAGTCTGCAGAAAGGAACTAGATAGGGCACCACCATACCTGTACGTGTGCAATACCTGTACGTTCACTGCAGTATGAATTATACTGTACTCGCTGTTAGCAGAATTAAGAATCTCAATGAAAAATAAAGATCATTCTGAAGTAGTGCTCTGTATCCTTGCCAAAAGTAACACGGTTAAGTAGTTTAACAGATTCTTTACTGGCATAAGGCAAAAAAAAAAAAAGCCCAAACCAAAAAGCTACTTTAAAGGTAATTGACAATTAAGGTAATGACTACAGAAGACATGGTTTCAGAAAAATGTTTTGAATGTAGTTAAAAAAAAAAAGCAAAGCTTCTAAAACCCATACTCAATTCAGTGTTGTTTTACTTTTTTATTATTTAAATACACCATACTAGAGCAAATGTCTCTGAAAATATCACAAATAAAAGATTTTTCTTCATTCAGCAAATTAGAAGTAGGTGAAAATTTCTACACAGTAGCTGCTATGAGCCTGACTTTTTTTTTTTCCTTTTTCTTTTTTTTCTTTTTTGCCATGGGAAGTAGCAACATTAGGACAAAAACACTTACATGCATACATACATTGTATTTTACAGTGATACAATAAAAGTGTTTGTGATAGAATATCACAAAAGCCACACCTTTATCTCATGTTCAGTTTGATTGAAACACATTTCCTTACAACACTTAAATATACAAAGAGCAAATAGAATGTTGTTAAGGTAAAACACAGGGTACAAACTGGCCAGTGCCCTGCTAATTGTTAATGAGGGTAGAAAGCAGATTTCAATGCTTCTTTTAATTAGCTTCATTAGTCATCTTCCCCACCCGGCCCCCCAAAGATGTCCTCCGGTGGATCTTTTTTCATTTTCTCTACAGTCTCCCATTAGCCCAGGTTCATGGAGTCCTTAATGTTCATATTCAGTCATTTTAATACATCAATAAATGTGGGAAGGGCAATCAAGAATAAAGAAGGTGCAATGGTATGGAGCTGGCATTGATGCTAGCTACAAAGGTGACTTGTCTACTTGGAGACATGGGATCCATCTGTGATGAACAAAATTTGAGATGAAGGCACGCATTCTGCATTACTCTGACCTTTTAGCAGACCTGCAAGAAATAAAAATGGGTATCTTAGCTAGAATACTAAATTTGAGATAGGAAACTACAACATGACTGCTTTTGTCTTTTCCTTATTCACTAATCTCTTTTTTATTAGATTACTTTCCAACTGTGACTTGATTAAGGCTTTCTACACTATCCATTCATACTGCTAATGTTTCAACTTCAAATACCAAAAGGCAAACATTTTCTGCGGTTTCACTACTAAAAAGAGCAGGACACACACACAGAAGAGACAACAACAATAAATAAGTGTACTTTCTGGTAACAAATCGTACAGTGAATAAGGTGGTTTTTCTGGGCCCCTTTTAAAAGGGAAGAAATGCTATGCCATGCCTTTGAAGAAGCTAGTAATATGATCTTATAATTGGAAGAAATAGTGTGTAAAGCAAATAAGTACAGCCAATATCCTCCCAAGGCAACTTTGGTTAATATGCTGCACTGCACAAGAGTTAAATATAGATATTTCAGGATTTCCTCCCCCCATTTAATATTCCTCATCTGGTGTGTTAGTTAATGTTACATAAACATTTTAATATATGAAGTCAAACATGTGCTTTCACACTGGTGTTAATGAATTGTGATAATTAAAAGTGTCTAACTCAATAAAAATCTAAACTTTCTTGGATAAAATAGAAATGATCATCCATAGTCTTCAAATACAATCTGTTTGCAATTACCAAAATGAAATAATATATATTAGATTTTTATGGTTTTTAAATGACATTTTGCGCTTCCCAGGAAGTTCTTTTTTCACCCTTTCTCTAAGTTACTAAAAGCCTGAGGTCTATTAGTAACTGCAACCCCCCACTTTCAAGCTAATTAAAGTAGTAGAGGCTTGGAGGTTTAATTCCCCAGAGCTGAAGCTCAGTGTGAGAAAGGTAATTTGTCTGTCCAGAACAAAGATTAGGGAACAGCCAGCAAGCATATTTAATAAATGAGCATCAAATATCTTCTACTATGGACACAGACAACACCAATTATGTAACTACAAGGGAATTGTTGAGTGATATGTAAACTAGAAGATTTTTAAGATCTTCTCTGAGAGACATAATCTAACTCATACTTTATTTAAAAGTATAGAAGCTGAAGACAAGCATTTGCTATGAATGTGGCCAACCGGTGGAAAACCTACGCTTTCAGTGGGTGGGAATACTGTTGCAAACAAGAAATATACAGGAATATTACCACTACCAAAAAAGCATAGAGAATTCTTGACAAGACAGCCCCTTCAAATGAAAGGGCACACAGGACACCACAATCCAAGAGTTTAGAGTTTGCATTCTGCAGACAAGCAGTACTAGTTCAGATAAAGCAGGTTTTTTGCAACCACAAAGCAAGCAATAGGAAGTTATAGTTTACATGTGTGAATTGCCTCAGGGAGGCAAAAGGCAGGAGTAGCCAACATCCTTGGTTCTGCCTCAAGAAAAGCAAGTTTTTAAACAAAGTTCGGCCATGCAACCCTTTCCGCCTCCACCAATCACCAATAGGTGTTAACCAGTAAACTATCTTCAGACAGCAGCGAGTTCCTAACGGTCACCTTCACACACGCCACAAATGCTGGGAGTCTGTCTCAATCTCTTCAGCTTAATAAAAAACCCTGTGAATACTCTGCTGTGCCTATGTGGTGGAATAACCTGGAGACTGATTGATCTTTAATGTTTAATAAAGAGTATCTGTTACAGCCAAATCTGTCATAGTGGAACATTTTTAATTAGTGGCCCTAAAACACACAGCTTTCTGGAAAACATCTCTGCTGTAAACATCTTTAGACTGTTAAAAAGCTAACATACAAAACATGACTCTCCTGGCACCTGCCCCTGTAGCTTCCAAAGCTCCAGAAACCTGACAAATCTATGAGTTATCAGCTTGTCTCCTCAACCGCATTTCAGTTTTCTGAGATGCGGGTGCTCCATAATTCCCCTTTGAAAACTGGTAGGAGAACTTGCACCATGTTCTAGACAGTTTATATTATTAAAAAAAAAAGCCAAAACACACACAAGACAAAACCACAGAAAACACACACCACCACACTATCATCTCTCCCCCCAGTCTTCTCCGTAATACCTCTTCATCTGCCTCATCATTGACTGTAGCAATGCAGTTAATAGTCAGTGACAAGAACTAATAAAACCCTAATCTCGCGTTTTTCTCGCGCTTAGCTTCTACCAGGTGTCCACAGCCGTGAGCTCTGCAAGCCCAGCCCCATTTTGCTTCTCTTTTTCATGTTCTATGTTCCTCATCATGTCTACTGTTTTTATAGCAACTAAATCATTTTTATGTTTTGCTAAGGCATAGCAAGAAACTGATAAAACTAAATGACAATTTAGACACCTCTTTGAAGTCACATTAAACTTTACATTCATAGAAGACAAGTGGATAAACCATTCTCTCGCAATGGTAAACCTTTTACTGCAGTGTATAAAGATGAATGGTTTTACCTATATTTTGAATTGGGATACTTACAGATACTCATTTAACAGATTCACTGCTGGCCAGTCTATAGTACAGATTTGTTTCATTAAAATTCACAACAGTATAAATCTATGAATCTTTAACTGTATTTGTACTTCCTTGAGAAAAGGCTGCACATTCTCCTCCCATCTTAATTATCTTTGTTCTGCCTGGCCATACAGGACTCTTGTACTCAACTTTCTCATCACCTCAATTGACAAATTAGGTAAATAAAAAAGGTCCATGTTTTATTTTGATGTAATTACATTCACTGTACGAGACCTGAAAGAATACTTAAAATTAATCAGTAAATTTATGCACAGAAAAAAAAGCAAACACAGATATTGAAATGTAGCAACACAACAACAAAAATAATCATGGAAATTAAAAACCAGTTCATGTTTTCTTGGACATATTTCTCCACTAAGTAAAAGCACTAAAAATATTCTGTACGTTACAGAATAGATCAGCCTAGCATTTGCCCCAGATTTTTTTTAATCTTCCAAATTCCTATTTGCAGATAAATGTTATTTTTTGTGATCCTTACAGACATTAATGAAGTTCCTATTGTAAATCTATAAAGAATTACCAACTGAAGTGTGCACTTTTTGTTTCATTGCAATAACTCAGTGCTGTGTGATTGCCTGGGTTAATGATGAAAAAGTCAAATATACTATCAGAGCTGATGGAAAAATCTATCACCAATCTGAAATTAAAATTCATCTGTGGTCAATAAGATTTAATATCCATGCAAGTGGCGCTGTAAAGAGTAAATGAATCAATGTCATCAATACATAATCAGTATGAAATATGATGTGAATAAAATTATGTGCAAGAGTCATACATTCACTCTTTTCTGGACCAGGGTGGAATGAACAGTCTCTTAACTCAAGGTTGACAGTAATTGTTACAAATTAGGCACAGCAGTTATCAAAATGCACTCACTTGCATAGCTTTAGGACTTATTAAGGAGATTAAAAGAGATCTAAAACTATCTAGTTTCAGAGTTACAGGACAACTGTTGATCAGAAATTTTTTTTTCTTCTTTTTCTCTATGATTTGTTCAGTCACTATTTACTCATTTAGCTAGAAACCAAGAGCTATCAACCACAGAGATACACAATCTCTAGCTGAGCTATTAGTGTTATGGAGCGATAAGAAAATAGCACTTTGGTTTGTAAATCTGAGTTATGACATACAAAACAGACAAGAAAATACTTCTGAAAGAGTACCCCAGCATGCTTCCTCAACTAAAACCTTAAAGCGAAATACATTGGTTTAGTTCAGGAACCTTCTCTTCACAAGATATTCATTTCCATATTAAAGGATCCCATTTTCCTCCCCAGAAACCTGCTCTCTTGTAGCCCTTAATTTCAAGATTATAAAATAAAAATAATTCTCTTTGTTAAAGAGTTTATATTAACATATGCTCTCTATTTTGCTTTGTACATAAGGAGTTCAACAGCTGTACAGATGCACATGCCCAAACCAAAATAAACTGACTCACCCTCTATGTCATATTTAAAAGGTTAGTGTTTTCCCCCCATACCCCATGCCTAAGGTATTTAAGGTAACTTCAGTTACTTAAAAGTCTCCTTGCAGGGATGGGGAACGTCCACTATTAGAACAAAAAGAAATTGATCTTCATTTAGCTCTAATAAAGCTTATTAGTAATTGTTGAGTATTCACCTTCTGGTCTGGCAGTAGTGGATTACTCTGAAGTGAATTCAAATGGCCATTGATGAGAGCTGTAGGTCTATCATGTTCACAAAATAAACTGCCATTGATGTAGTGAAACCGATCTCCGGGGACCAGGCGATTCCGGCAGGTAGAGCATGTAAAACACTGAAAAGGGAAAGAGACAGCAAGTGAAACTACAGCACAAATTAAGTATGCTGCAGGTTTGAAAATTACACTTCAGAGACTGCGAGTACAGTTGAGATATGGAGCTGCCTGGTTTCTAGTCTCTCCAAATATGGCATTAGTCTTACCTGTTGGGATTGTGCAGTACATAACTCAAGTACAGTTTTACCGATTACGAGGGAACAAAGGTACACGCTAAGGGAAGCTTTATAATATATACTCGTATTTCTAGTTATTGCTTTGCATTTCATTCATAAGCAGATGCAGATTTTATACTAAAGCAGCACGGCAGTACTAATCAGCTCCTAAAAAAAAAACCACCAACCCAAACATAGAAAAAAACCCCAACACCTCACCTTAAGATGATAGACGTTGCCCTGTGCCCTCATGACCAGCTCACTAGCAGGAATGGACTGTCCACAGGCACTGCAAGCACCACTATTTCCAAATAACCTGAAACAGAGGTGATGATCATGAATAATTTAATACACAGGAGGCTCTAAACATTTTTGCGCATCACTGCAATGGTTTATTACACAACTATTTTAGACTTCTGACCCCCATCTTCCAACTTGCTTATGTGTTGTAACATGAAAAAGTATATTTTTGTGTAACAACTGGTAGCTTCACCCTTCCTTGGATGTGGTTACACAGGATTTAATCAGAAATATTGACTTACACCTCTAGAAACACAAACAATTCTGTACTACACACACTTTATCAGATTACTGGGTTCATCATAAAAAAAAAGATACAATTCATGACTGGACTTTAAATGCATTGTGTCCTTGAAATTATATGAAGAACTCTTTTGTACTTTAATCATATCTTGAGATATGAGTCATCAAAAGGGTTAAGAGGATTTGATTGTATATCTAAGAAGACATCATGCTCAGTGTATTGAAACTCCAGTAAACCTCCATCAGCGCACAGTTTCCATTAGAAACTCTCTGCTATCCAGGTTGATATATAATGTGTATGGGTTAACCTTTTCAATCATGGTGTCAACACTTTAGATTTGCCTCTGCTCATCTCTTTCATCCTAACCTTCTCTCTCTCTTGATAATGAAATGCTTGCTCCAACTTCCCTCTATCTGCTCCTGAGTCCACAATTTAGATTACTTCATCTCTGCTAGCAACAAACTGAATGAAATTTCGATTTGAGCAGAAAGTAATTTACCGGGATCTGGACCCATTTGTCATCATATCTCTCTGGGTGTTTGCTGTATCACTGCAGTTTTCCTATGCAATCAAATGAGACCACAACATCTGCCATTGGGGGGGGGGGGGGGCACACGCAGAGGGGGAGGGGGGAATAGGCAGAAGAGTGGTGAAGAAAAATATATACATAATTCTTCAAGTCCATTTAAAGGCACAACGCATCAATTCAAAATATAATACAATAATGATTATTGAATTCTACTTTTACAGGCTGCGTTAGCTAGAATTAGAAAACCTTTATTTGCTTTCTCACACATCTCTAATACACACAAATATTTATAAAGAGTACCACAGCCATTCTGCAGTAAAAAAAGGAAGCTGAACTAGCTGGCAGGGTCACAGACCCACTTTTCTGCACAATGTAAAACATAGTAATGGGATTTACAAATTAGCGTATTGGTGTCATAATAAATATTAATATTTGCATCTCCTTCCTGTCCAAATAAAGTCATAAAATTCTGTTTGTGTCAACCTAGGAGACGCATTACAACAGAATACCCGTAATCTGAATGATTGCAGTGTGCCTCTGTATAAAAATAATTGCTTTGAATTTTCAGAATCTGAGCTTGCAGAGGAGGCTTGTCATGTTCAAACTACTAATTTGCTGTCGCCACTTTATTGAAAATAGCCTGTAAGTTGTTATTAAATGTATCGACTGAACGACAGAGAGAGTAGTAAAACTGCCCCTTAAGATGGCTTTTAATAGGAAGCTGAGAAACAAATTTTGCAGCAGCATCGATTTGAAGAGTTCAATCAAAACTCCATTTCAAAACTAATTAGTCCGAGATCCACGACACATTGACACGTTCTTGCGGAATCGCAGTGGTTACAAAGGGAACGCTGAACTAGTACATTACCAGGACCTCCAGCCAAAGGGACTAAACTGTCTGGAAACTAAGGGTCCGTTATTAGGGCACCTCCTAAATCAGGACCAGTTCTGAGCAGCTACATGACATACTGAGGTTACTTCCAAAGCTCTACAACATGCATCTTCCTTCCTCCATTGTTAGCAGTGACGAAGCTGGCACCTAGGAAAGGTGCAGGGGGAAGCACTGCGAGAGGAGGCACCAAGGCAGTCACGTTTCCAGAGCAAAGATCCAAAAATCTAGGGTATGGGGGTGGCGACAAGGGCATTGCTGGGTAGGGGGGAGGAAGAAAGGCAGCGATGAACAACGTTACTTGCCCAGGAGAATCTGCACCCGGAGAGCGGGCTCTCGCAACCCCCACCCCGTACAACCGCACCACACAACTGCAGACGCAGAATACCGGTCTCCTTGCACTACTTGTCTTCATTAAGCATTCATTTGTTATACAGTTCTCTGACTAGAAGCGGTGGTACACCTTGAACGTCTGCGAATTCTAATAAATGGAGGCAAACTAATCCAGAGGCTTTCCACACATCTTAGGTTTGCCCTAACCATGTTCCCAGAACAATTCTGTTTTGGGAAGCCACTTCAGCTGAAGCTTCTGCTAAAATTCCTAAAAATTACTTGCAAAGTCAGAACATCTTTCTGCTGCTTTGTATTATTTACCAGGAAAACAAAGCTTATTTTTCCTTCTCTACTGTTATGCATGGTTTTGTTCTGTAATACCATTAACAGGAAAAAGGTTTTATCTTAAAAAACAAAAATGTTATTCCCTCCTTACCAGTAAAGGAAGTCTTCCACAGTAACTATACTGAAAAAGTTGTTTCACGTGGTTTCTGAGAGGCTGGAGAGCTAATTATCTAACCAGGGGGACTGTCCAGGACAGTATTTGATTTAAAAGGCTTGAGGCTTTAGGTGCTCAATTAAGTAGCTATCGGTCTCAGACTGGACTTTAATGGGCTCTTTTCTCTTTAACTGCAGCAATGGGTAGAGATACCCCAGGTCAGGCTAATTAAAGCCAGGGGACTCTTTAATTGTGATGACAGAATTGGTTTCAGTTTCCTCTTTGGGTCCTCAGTCCAAGAAGGCCATTAATATTTCAACATTTGGGCAATGCAATCAATCACAAACATCAAGAGGTTCCCTGTACGGACAAGGCAGCTCTTCTACACTTAGCAGCATTTTACCGAGCCACCTTAAATTAACTACTGTGCGGTTCCAAGGCAGCCTTCCCCACACTCCCAAACACACAAAAGCTCCTGGGGTTTTTGGGCTGGTTTGGTTGGCTTTTTTTTTTCCTCAGAACTTTCACAAGGGTGGGAATGGAGGGAGCAAGAAATCTTCTCAGCCCAGTTTCCCATCTTGATACAATTCAGTATCAGCAGAAACACATCTCTAGCAACTTACACTAACAAAACAAGGTTCCAGTTGCTTCCAAAATTCTGGAGACAGATTTAAGTGCTCTAGTTCTCGCAGAACACGGCACGCATTTGTGCCCACAAATATAGAACCGAGCCCTGGCAAAGAGAAACATGCATCCAGACCTACTGATCCAAAAGCCATAGGTGCTTCTGTACGTTTCCCTATTTAATCGAAATTCTGCACCACCTATATTAAATGTAACAAAGAAAGGCAACACAGAAATTACGCCTGAAGCCAAGTCCATTAAAGGTACTTCAGAATAACTAGAGATCAAGCACCTTAGAAGCACCAGAAGCTATTGATACTTAAAAGGGGGGCTGTGCATAATAGCAAGTGCTGCATTAGAGAAGGGGGGGAAAAAAAAAAAAAAAAGAGGCAGCCAAATTACGCTTGGTTAATTCAGAGTAACAGATCTGCCCCCAAGTGAATTGGAGGCCTTGAATTAATTCTGTTATGACAAATCAAGATAAACGTTCCCCCTAAATTGCATGCGATTTAATTAATTTTTGAGATCCTGCTTTTTTTTTTTTTTTGCCTAGCTAATAGTTCACATGCTCCTGTGCTGTCATTGTGCTTGAGTGGGCAGACTTCAAAGTGATATTAAATAACCAACTATTAGATTTACCTAGCACGTCCTATTGGAAAAGTGCCATTTAATTACCTAGCCTGTTCAATTAAAGGGACAGCATTCCCTGAATATAGCAGCTTGCCGCTGATTACCAGGGAAATGAACTCGCTGCCGGCGGCCCCCTCCCCTCCCCTGCCCTGCCCGGCGCGGCGCTCACTGCGGCTGCGGGCGGGGCGCCCCGTGGCCGGGGTCCGGCGCGGCCCCGCGCACCCCCCGCGGAGGGGCCGGGCGGGCTGCGCCCACGCCGCGCTGCGAGGAGCGGGCGCCCGGGGAGGGGAGGGGCCGCGGGCGCTGCCCCTTTAAGACGCGCCTGGGCAGCCTCCCCCCCCCCCCCCCTTCCCCTTCCCCACCACTCCCTGCTCGCTCTTAGAGGCCAATTTTGTTAATTAAATGTTTTGTTTGCGACGCGGCTCTCATTCATTTCGGACACGTCATTCCGAGCAGATCTAAGCCAGGGACCAGATCTCATTAGATAAAACCTATCAGAACTAAGAGAAAATGGAGGAGACACTAATTAAAGCTTTTAATTGTGCGGATTCGCTGCCACGCTGCTGCTTTATCTGGCATCTCAAGGTTGGGAGGGCCGCTCCGCTCCCCTCGCGCCGTGGGGAGGGAGGGGAAGGGACTGGGATTTTCGCCTCCCTCTCTTTTCCCAGGAACCTTGGCTTTCCATGAAAGCTGCGGCTCTAGGGCTAGTTTGTTGTCAGGGTTTGGGGGGGCAGGGAGGGAAGGAAAGGGGAGTGGTGGTGGTAGAACAACAACAACAAAAAAACCCCACACGCAACCTCTGACGGTTAAAAAAGCTCATTAACAAACACCCCCCGGTCTGGGCCCGGAGGAGCCGAGCCCCTTCCACCTGGCGCCTGCCGGGCTGATCCATCCTCTCCCTCTCATTTTGTCAGTGGTGTCTAGCGTGCCCCCGCGCCTCCGGCGGAGCACCGTGCCCGTGGCCCTCGCCTGGGGAAGGCAATGGGCCGCCGCAGAAGCCCTACAGAAAATTAAAGGGGGGTGGGTGGCAGAGGGAAACCGGAGAGACTCGCTGTCAAACGGATGGCATCGCCTCGCAACCAAATAAAGCCATTTCCAGCGCGAAAAGGGCGAGGGCCTCGCTCCCGGCAGCGCGACCCACGTGGAAGCCCGCAAAGTCCATTTCCAGCGGGAAAGCTCCGAGTTAAGTCAGTCCCGGCAGGGCCAGGCCGTCCTAACCCCACCTTGCGTGTTCGGTGTCCAGGTCAAGTTTCAGCAAGCGTCTGCCAGAGTTATTTTTGCAAGTCAAATTACACAGATCTGAAGAGAAGTCAAGGCGATAGAACAAGGAGATCAATTCAAGCCCCTCATCTGATAAAGCATCATATTCATAATCGCCTACGTTAAAATAAACTAGTATTAATTTTTGGCAACACAAACCCAGAGGACGGCGATAAGCTTGCCTGAACTTGCCTCTGGGACACAGTGGACGCATCGTCTCTTTTTAATTAGTAATAATCAGACATGGGGGTTTGTTTGATGGTGTTGGCCGAGCGATGAGTCTGTACTATTCAGTGCATCTTAGCAGTGGTGTCAATTTTTCCACTTCAAACAAGACTCTTTCCCTAACACCGTTCTGCTCTATTTAATTACAATTCTGCAAGGCTTCGGCTTGTCGCCTAGGAAGGTGACCGAAAAGCAGCATTAAAACCCCCCATGTCCTGATTTGCTACCATTTCTCTCTAAAAATACCCCCCAAACTAGCGAAGCTAAGGCTCCAATTCCTCAAAGATACCGAGGGCTGCGTTTCACCTACGTAACCGAGCGAAGATGCAGCCATGTCCCCGATGGACAGAGGCTGCGCCATCAGAATCACCAAGTCTTAACTCCATCCTTTTCGACCAAGGGGGTCCCCATGCATAGGCGCACGTTCAGTACAGTCTTGACCTTCTCAGACAGAAGTCAAGTTGTACAACATCAGCAAACCCGGAACATTTTTGTGGCTGGTTTCTTTCTGAAGGTGGGGGTCAGAAAGGAAGAAAGTGGAACTTTTTAGCCACCGGGGAAAAGAAAAACCCGTGTTAACTCTTGACATTTTCTGTAAATGAGAAGCCAGAAGCATTTAAACAAAACACAATTTGTTTTAACTACGCATTTCTGTTATGCCGGGAAGGTATGGGGCTTTTTTGTTGTTGTTTTTAATTACTGAATGTTGAAATAGAACACCTCCTTGAAGCATTCATGTGCATCAGTCTATCAAACCATTTACTCAAATTAAATGTGTAATCCTTCAAAATGCCTCCTTTTAAATTAATGAGTTTAAGTAGCTTGAGTTCACCTGAAAAGATCGTACGGGCACCTGACCTCATGAATTCTTTCTATTAATTATAATGGAAACTCGTTGGAAGGGACACTGCGTAATCTTACTGTACCCCAACAGATGTGAGATTAGGAAGGCTTAGTTTCCCCCTACCCCAAAACCGCGGCATTTGGCGCCAACAGCTTCAAAAAAGAAAGAGGTAAGAAATAAAGGGCAAGAGCACAGCCCTCCTCTCCTGTCCCCTGCTTTTTCTACGCTGGAAGTTAAGACATGCGGGTTCAAAGCTTCTCTCTAAGAATGCGAAGACAAACATTGTAGCACTGGTTTTGGCTATAAGTGGAATCCGTGGCCTTCCAACTGACGCTAATCAGCTCTTTCACAAGGAGAGCAGAGAATGAGTCATTCTGCTTCCACTCAAAGGAGTTTAAAGGTGCTTATGTAAATATCATAATTAATCAGATACTAAAGGCAGGCATTTCATTATTTAGCACCTCTGCCACAGCCTTATTTAAGCCTTACGACTTTAACATTTACCGTTCAGATATGCACACTTCTCCTTCAACACTACAACAAAGCAGATTAATTTAGCCTCTCTGATTGCTGTTTATTTTTAGTTGGGACTTGTTTTGTGCTGACAAACCACTTTAAAGTTACAGTCGTCGTTCCGCCCCCCACCCCCATCCCCCCCCCCCCCCGACTCTTCCCTCCACTTGGCAGCCGCAAGCGTGCCCCGGGCTAGGCGCTAACATCCGTCTCCGCACCCGCACGTCTCTGCGCTCCTAATGAAGGTGCGATCCTGCGCCAGCCCACCCCTCCGCCCCGCGGGCACCCACCGCGAGAAATAAACGGGGGGAGGAAGGGGAGAAAGGGGGGGCGGCGGGGAGGAAGGGGGAAGCGGTCCCCGCCAGCCCGGCCGTCGCCAGGCCGGGCGCCGATCCCTCACCTGATGTAGTCGTTTCTGCAGAGGATCATGCCGCTCTTGGTGTAGCAGGAGGTGCCGATGTCCCCCAGCTGGGCCTGGCAGCAGGAGCACTTGAGGCAGCGGCTGTGCCAGTAGCTGTCCATGGCGTAGAGCAGGAAGCGGTCGGCGATCTTCCCCCCGCAGCCGGCGCACCTCTTCCACGAGAGGGAGCCCGCCGTCACCGGGGGCGGCTGCGAGCTGCCGCCGGGGTTCACCATGGCCTGCGCGGGGAGAGGGGCGGAGGAGGGTCAGCGCCGGGCCGGCAGCGCCGCGCACCCCGCCCGCGGCTCCCGGGACCGGCGGGGGCAGCGCCGGGCCGGAGCCGCGCAGCTGGCAGGGGAGCGGCGGGCGTGGGGGGGGGCAGAGCGAGCGCGCCCCGCCGCCTCCCCACCCCCCCCAGCCCCGCTCCGGGCTTGTGCAGCTGCAGCTCACAAGTCAGGAACAGTCCCGGGGTTTGTTTTGCTTATGGAAAAAAAAAAAAAAGTGTGCGAAGAGTGAAGGAAAAAAAAAAAAAGTTGTGAAACTGGTTTTTCAGTCTCGGAGAGGCTGAGCAGGCTCGGGGCGGCAACGAGGGGCTCGGCACCGGCCGTCCAGACCTCGGGATACGGGGTGGAGGGGGTTGAGTTATATTTTGGAGACGTAAAAACACCCAGAGAAAACACTCCAGACTGAGGACACTGGCCCGAATAATAGATCATTGAACTTTAGGACGCCTGTTAACTTCCTACACAAACACACTCAACTTTTGTCTTGCTAATCTGCCCTTGATCAGCAGTTTAAATGCTAAAGCTTTGTTACTCCGAGAGGGGAAAAAAAAAAAGAAAAAAAGCAAAGGCGTACCGACCGTAGGGGAGCGGCAGAGTACTGAAGTGCCCGCTCGGCCGGAGCTACTCGGGCCGCCCCCCAAACTGCTACCGAGGGGGTTTTTCACTTTCTAATAAATGCTTTACGCAAGCAGGACAACCGAGAGATAATAAAGGAATCAATTCATAAAGCTTACTCTAAACCGATTAATTTGTTGCCTTCAATCCAGAGCCCAATAAACTCCCGGTGTTCCTCTAGTCACTTATACTATAAAAAGATCAAGTTATTTACTGCCAATTAAGCAGCATGTTTTGTCTTTGTCCTTTGTAAGCCGTGTGTGCTCATGCCGAGGCATCTGGCTCTCTGCTAAGGACCTTCAGACTGATACCTCCCGAGCAGCGGGGACGAACTTTTCCTGCCACTGGCCCAGCTCGGCGGCAGGAGGAGAACTGAGGCCGGTTTAAACACATTTCCTCAGAAAGAGTACCTGGAGGTATGTCCAGTGACCGCACAATAAACCAGAAGAACTGCGCCAATTAAGCTGTAACAAAAACCCCGAGACTTCGGAAAGAAAACCACTCTAAAAGCCATTAGCATTGCATTTATCCGAACGCATCATATACCTTTATGTAAATTGATTTCTGATGCATTTGTTCAAGGAATTGCCTTTTGTTACAGTTTCCAGCTACAGCCTAAATGAATCTGCATTTCCTGCTCCGAGTCTTTAAACCGTTTCCTTACGCTTTAAATCACTTCAGATTTCTTAAGAGAAAGAAAAGGACTCCATGCCACCACCTTAGCCCGTCTTTGTCGAAGGCAAATGTATATAAATATAAACCGGGAAACGTTACACTGAGAAAACCATCCAGTAACCCCATTAAGCTAAAGCTCTTAAGGACAAGCAATACCTTAATGCTGATTAAATCTAAAAAGATGAATCAAGAGGACTGACCAGAAAGTGACTCCCTTGATAACTAAGGACGGGCCCTCATCAAGTTTCATTTAGAGTTGGTGGGGGGGAAGCTTTTAACTTAAATAGGCTTACTCTAGTAATTACACAGCCAAGCAATTTAGGTCCTGGGATAGCAGTCAGTGAAATAGAAAGCAGAGCTGGAAGCTAGAGGCAAAATAACCACCACCCCCCCGCGCCCCCCCGCTTTTAACAACGTCTCTGGTGTTTTTTTTTTAATGGAGACCAAGGGAGGGACAAGCGGAGAGCTGGCAATTTGTAGTACAAAAATGGATGCTTAATTCATGTCTTGGTTTTAATTAGGTGATTCACCGGATTTCTCCTGGATTGAAACAAAAGACCGTGGCGGGGGGGGGGGGAGGAAGGGAATTGGAGAGGAGAGAAATACAGAGCTTACTTTGATCTTTTCTGCCACTGTTTCAGAACAGTGTTTACTACGGGGGAAGCGGGTGCCCCAGCCACCCGCCACCCCCCTCCATTCACAGCCGCGGCAAGCAGAGCCCCTTCCCGGCGGCAGCTGCAAGAGGGAAAAGGAGAGGGAAGGGGAAAGGAAAGCCGTTCGGAGCGGCGGCCGCCGCCAGGCTTTGTACGCGGGGCCGCCACAATGCCAGGGCCCGCGGCTCCCCCGCGCCCGGGGCGCCCCGCTCCGCGCCCCTCCGCCGCGGCAGGCGGCGCCGGGCGGCGGCGGGGCAGGGGGCGCGGGCATGCCAACCGCACACGCGTTCGCTGGAAATAAGGGGTAATCGCCGGCACTTCTTACCTGCTTCCCCTCTATATTGCAAAAGGCCGGGGAGCAACGTCGCTCGGGGTGTCTGAGGAGGTCTCCTTGCAAAGAAAAAAGCACCGCGCTCACCCTCTCTCCGGCTTTCGGGAGCGCTGGAGGGAGCCCCCCGCCCGGCAAGGGGCAGCCCGGGCTGGAAAAATATAGATATTGCTGTGAGAGGCGTCTGCCTGGGTCCTTCCTCCAGCTCCCGCTTCCCTGGAGGGGAGCTGCAGAGCTCAGTCCCTGCCGCTGAGCTGCACACGCAGGGCGCCGCCGCCGCTCGCTGCTGCAATCGCCGGGCAAGTTTGGCAATGTGGCTTCACTTTGTACCGCTTCCCCCCCCGCCCCCCCCGCCCCCCACACACACCTCCGCCCCCTTCTCCGGGCTGCGGCGGTTCCCGAGCCTCCCGCGGCGCGGAGTCGGCCGGCGGCGGCCCGCCGGAGCACCTCAGGGCTGAGGGCGAAAGCCGGCGAGTTTGCGAGGGGCCGGGCGCGGAGCGGCTGCCGGGGCTCCTGCGGCGGCGGCGGCGCTGGCAGGACGCGGGGGGAAGGCCCCTCCGCCGGCGTGAGCGCGCGCGTGTGTGAGTGCGTGTGTCCGTGTGCGTGTGCGCCCCGCTGCCCTCACACATGTGTTACTGACAGAGCAGAATCCCAACTACACTCCGGCTCGGCTCCGCCGTCAGCCCGCCGCAGCCAATCCGCCCCCGGCTTGTTCAGGCGGAATAATAAAACCTGCCAATCCCCGAGAAGACAAAGGAATGAGTGAAAGGGGAGGAAAAAAAAAAAAAAAAGAGGGGGGGTGGGAGCGACAGGGAGGGGGCGAGGAGGAGGAGGAGGGGAATGGAGAGGAAGGAGGGAGTCAGGTGGGCAGCGGTGGCCGCGCCGCCCGCACGGGCGGTGAGGAGGGGCGCGCGCGGCGCTTAGGGCGCTGCCCGCCCCGCTCCGCTCCCGGCCACCAGTTGAGAAACTTGGCGGCGAGGGGCCGTCCCGCTGCCCCCGAGCCGGCCGCCGCCGAGGACGGGCCCGCTCTGGCGGAGCCCTGCCCGGGAGCGTGGCGCTTCCCCCGGCGCTGCCCCGGGGAAGATGCGGCCCCGCGGCTGTGGGCGCCGCTCCTCGCCGCCCTCCTGGCGCCCCCCGGTGCCTGCGGCCTCGTCCTGCCCCGCGGCGGGCCGGCACCAGGGTCGTGTGCTGGGGCGGGGAGGAGGCCGTGAGGGAGGTGCACGGGTCGGCTCTCGGGTGGAGGGGGTCGTGTCGGGCGGCCCACGTTTGAAAATTCCACCGGTGAAACCGTCGGGGAGCGGTGCTCGGGGACCACCGTGCGCGCACGGCCGCTATTATGGGCGCCCCGCCACGGTTCAGAAGGGTCACGCTGCCGCAATTGGCCGGCAGTCAGCAGCACGGCGTGTCGCTTGAGAAGACCACCGCATTTCTGAGGAAGAAGCGCAAGGATGATGGCAAATCAGAAGTAAAATTTATCTGGGACACTTAAAATTGGGAGAAAAAAAAAAAAAAAAAACAACCCACAAGCACGTGTTAATTGCACGTTTTTGAGGCCTAGACCACAGCACGCTGGATGAGCAGAAGTACAGCATCGTATAGCTAGAAAGGACCCTCGATATAATAAAAGTGCCCGTAGATGCGCCGCACGCAGCGGGTGCTATCCCCGTGATCAGGTATTCCTGCGAGCGGCAGGGATTCGTCCAAGCGCTGGGATAGGCTCCTGCCTCGTAGGGTCTCGCACAGGGCACTCGCACGCCGCTGCCGCACGGCAGAGCCAAACGTGCCTGACCGAGCGGAGCCACGGCCGGGGAGTCAGATGAATTACACATTTCCAGGGGCTGCGAAAGAACAGCAAAACTTCCTAACGCGAGTTTCTCGATTCCAGACTGCTGACGTAAGCAGCAGCCAATGCCGCGAGGACGGCGGGGCTGGCTGGTCAGGCGCGGCTGCAGCTGCAGCAGCGCCCGGGCAGCGGCCGGTGCGCGCACGGGCGGACGCCGGCAGCACCGCAGCGCAGGCCCCGGCGCCGCTCGGGGGACGGCGGCCTGCTGCGGCCGGACAGGCACGCGGCGCTGGCCGCGCCGCCGAGTTACGGGTCGGTAACGGAAAGCATTCGAGTTGAGCAAGGCAACGAAGTATTTTAAAGCTGCTCCTGCCGGGGGCTGGCGTGGAAGGGCTGTGCCCGCACGGGGGAACCAAACTTCAGCCGGGGCATTTGTTCACAAATCAGTGCATTGGTACCAAAACGCAGTCCGAATTCCCTCTGACAGGCCGGCGGGTAAATCCGGTCTCGGGGACCACGGCCCAGGTGCACTTGAACCACATCGCCACCTGTGGGCCTCCCTCGCTCCTGCGTCCCTGGCCTCCGCTGGACCGCGGCGACGTTGAGGCGGGAACCGCTTAACGTTCGAGCGGCAATGAACTCGGGAAAACATCGGCTGTCGCAGATGTGTTTGGGTTTTTTTCCTAATTATATAGCAAATAAAATACTGAAATTTGAATGGCACCAGAGGCGTGATTTAAATGCAGGAGAAAAGTCTTTCTCCATAGACTGGGATATGTTCGGAGTCTGCATAAAGTGGACTGGGAGCTCGTGGAGAGCTCCTGCGGGGAAAGCGGGGAGAGGACCGGCGTTGTGGTTACAAGTAATGTATTTTTTTAGCATAGGTCTATGAAATATATCATCTGGATGTAATCTCCATGTACATATTACATTTAAACACACTCAGCAGTTTTAGATTTGTTATTTAGGATCTGGTACAATTTAAAACATATAAAGTAACAAGGCATGCTACAGATAATCAACCGTCACTGTTATTCTAGCTGTCTGACAGCTAAGCGCACAAGAATAGAGCAAATGCCAAGCTAAAATAAAACCTAAGTTGTCTAATTATCTAAGCCTGTAATGGCTGGAAGCTACCAAATTCAGGCTCTGGAATTGCCATCAGGACCTCTCCTTACTGGAAAAGATATTCTACCAAGAAGCTGTGCCATAGGCACTAAAATGTTTACTAGTCTTAAAACTGATAGTGATACAAAAAATTGGAATTACCTTCTCAAGGAGCAGAGCTTTAAATGGCTTAATGACATCTTCCAACTACCATTACAATGTTCATATCTTTTTCTGAAATCTGATCTTTGCTAATTTTTGTGATTAATTTTAACAGAGGAAACCTTAACTGAGAGCATTTTGCAGAGCAATATTTTTCTAATTTTTCTTTTGTGCAGCATCTGCTGTTGCTGTGCTGTCATCTTCGTTATGTTTTTCATTGTCTATGTGCCATAATGTAATTAGTTAGTTCAACATCATCTGTGCTATTAGATGAGATGTTTCTATGGTAAGTTAACATAGTTCTGTGTAATTGGTAGATTTCAGCAGTAGGCATGAATGTATCCATCAACTTTAGGTCGATTTGAGTCCGCAAGATTTAAATTCACTTGGCATACGTTATCCTCGAAGACTGTTAATTTTGGCTGAATGGATAAAAAACACAATGCAGAAGAAAATCTGGCTGCTTATATTGCGGTACTGTTGGAGTCAGGGAAAGGAAAGCATAAAATTGCTGGCTTAGTAGTGGCAATCTGAATGTCTGGAAATGTTACAGCCTGCGATCCAAATCATTCTTAAACCTAGACGTGCCCCTAAGATAGCAGGTAGTCCAGGATTCATCAGGGTTATCTCTCCATTCATGAAGGGAGTCTCGGTTCTCTCCCTAAATACTTCATTCCTATGGGACCTTGACTGTCTCTTTTCCCATTAGAGAGAAATGTCGAGGCTGCTGCTTTGTCTTGAGATCTTCCATGCTGCACTTTGCCAGTCCTCATGTCTTCCAAGCTACACCTTTCGAACAAATGATTAGACTTCTAAAACAAACCCTCTGACCCCAGTCTCTTTGGCAACAGTGATGAAGAATCAACAGCCATTTGTTACTTTCAAGTAATGCATCCTTTTACTCGCATAGGACCTTCTGGTTTAGGGCCTCAAACAATTTCAAAATGTGACTGGATGAAGTATTTAGGTCGTATGTCCAATGATACGGCAGAGTATGCATCCTGGCAGAAGCCGGGAAGACTCCTGGATGGCTTTACTCTCAGCGTTGTTTTCCAAGCAGTACACTATAGAGTTTGCCTCAAAGAGCAAGATAATTCACTTTTAGAAATATGTGTATAGATATTGACTTGATATAAATACATGAATAACCTTATTTACAGGAACCCAGAACCATGGGAGGTAATTAGTAAGCATGGTTTGCTTAGGTAAGGGCTTGCAAGACCCTTTTATCATCACTGTATCCGTAAGTTAGGACAGGAGCCAAATAACATAAATGTCAGTATATTTATATTAACAATGAAGTACACTTCAGGAGGAGCTAAGGCTATATTTGTGATAACCTCATATGGCTAAGATTACGTTCACTAGTTTGTCCTTTGCACATTCCTGTAGGGAGAATTGATATATTACCACAAGCCATCGCTAGCAGAAAGTCCTGGAAGTGAATTCTGTGACTAAGGTCAAAGACATCAAAGTTTGAAATTATATGTAATTTATGTTTTAAATTAAAAGTCTCTAGAGGCAACTAGAATATGCATAGGTAATAATAAGTTCACTACATAACACAATCTTACAATTGGAAATGCTATATGAATTTTGAAAGAGGGATTTACGTTCCACGGTCTAACCAAACAAGGCACTTTTTAAGCAAATCAGTAAATTATTTTTATATTCTTAAACATATACTGACAAGTTATTTTTTTGATGACATACCTGTAGAGTGATATTTTTTCACAAATATAAATATGAATTTAGTATTTTTATGATTCAGATGTCACCATCTTTAACAAGGAAAAAAAACCATACGACAAATACTTAAAAATATAAACTTATATGGAATTTACTCTTTAAAGTAAAAAAAAATGTTTTCTTCAAAGGTACTTTCATAGAACTTACACTATCATGTTGCCTCTGTGCGCTGGTCACCGTAACAAATGGTCAGATTAGAGGATGGGACAGCACAATTTGGTGCTCTTTGAAGGCCCAAATTATACATAAAAGTGGCCACGGAGCTACTTTAAATTTACAGAACAAGAATCATCAACTGGAAAGGAATTTAAAACCAAAAATCTAATTCTACAGTATGTTTTTGTAAAATCACTGCCACTTCTTTTCTGTCAGAATTCATTTCAGAAAATTTCAGCAGAGAAAGTCAACTTGTATCCTTTCCCATCTGAGATAAGAAATCATTAAAACATATTAAATGTTTTCTACTCAGAGCTGACTATTTTTTTCTTGTAGCCAGTTTTAAAATTTCCTTTGTCAAAGAAACATTTTTTTTGAAGAATATAGTTGCACTTTGGTATGATTTCAGAAAACAGCCTAGTACAGAATGTAGTAAAAACAATGCTCTGCAATAATGTGTTACAGTGAAAAAAGAAAATTTAACTCTAGCCTGTATTATTTAATTAATTAGCCAAGTAAGGTTAAATATGCGGAAGAAATTAGTATTACGCATGAGTGAATAAACAATATGTGTAGTATTTTTTGATGGTGTCACCCACACATAATACCTTTACAATTGCATTGAAATCACTTTCAGAGGTGTGTGTCCGGTAGCAAATCCTATGTCAGTAGAATGTCTGCCCACTATGAGTGTGTCCAGGAAATGAGTTATTCACTGTATGTGACTCCTTGCCATGGAGGACCACATCTGCTGTCCTCGTGAAGTGTGAAGTTCCCATAACCTCTGAACAACGTTGTCACTTACAGAAAGGTCCGTGACTGATCTTTTCCACCTATTTTGCACCTACCCACAGCGAAGACCCTTGTGATGTCTGCCTTGGGCTAGAGTGAACCATTGGAGGAACGTGTGCTCAAGCCATTTTCTCTGTAGTCTTCAGGGGAAGTCCACAGCTTAGAGGATGTTGTTGTATGACACAGCATCGATGGGAAGGCACAGTTTTTGCTTGATGATCTGGATGTTTGTGGTGACTGTTTCTGGTGGAAATTTGACATTAGCCATTGTTTCAAAGAGCTGAGAGAAAGAGAGGTATGGACTGAGAACTGAAAAACACACATTACAGGGATCTCCTGTTGAAGCTGTCTTTCTAATTTAAGGGCTAGCTGCACAGTATGAGAAAATGGAGGGTTACAAAAATAAAGAGGAAAGCAGCCTGGTGACTTGTGTCTGGCAGAAATGCCTCTATCATGTTTGATTTGAAATTTACATAGATGCCAGCAGTTATGACACGACTGTCACTCTAAGTTCACTTAACTGGACATGAAACAATAATGACAAACAATCAGAATGACAGTTCTCCCTCTATTCTGCAGTGACGTTCTTCATATCTCAATTCTGCAACATTCCTTCTGCTCACTCCGCCAGTCAAATGTGCTTCTGTTATTATGATTTCTCTGTTTGACTCGGCACAGCCTTGCTTTCAGGAAGAGTTTCTAAGCTTTCTATTCTCTCTTTTGAGTCATACCGTTTATTCAAGCAGGAGTTCTTAGTAACAGTTTTTAACATTAACTCTTTAATAGTTACTTTGCTGATGTAATCCATTATTTAAAAACATTTTATTGTGTAAGAATATTACATTCTTTTTCATATAAAAATATAGCCCTCTACTTCTCTTGAGTTGTTTTTCAGAACTGGAGCGACTGCTATACTCCATGACCATAATTCTTTTTATCGTTCTAGTATGATTCAGTAGCTTTTGCTGTCTTATAAACAATCTTACAATTAAGAGCTAATGTTAATGGAATAGATTGTTGTCATAGGATAATGGTTTCCTGCTGCTAGATAAATGCTGTGGCAATGCTAGGACATTTATTGAAAGTAATAGTGAAGACAAAGCTAAGAGATTTATTTTTAAAGCAGGTGCCACGGATCCACTGACACCATTCTGTTACAATTGTTTTATTTCTATTTCACTAGAAGACTGATGAAGATGGAAGCGTTTTGCCTGATGTATGCAAGTGCAGCAAAGTGACAGTGCCTCATTTCACTGTTACTGAATAAGCTGCATTGCACTTGGCTCGAGAAGAGATTTATTGTGCAGCTCACCCAATCAGAAAACAGTTTATCCATTAACCACAGCTTTAAAATATGTTGTATTTCTATGAACAAGATGGGGCTTGACGCTTTCTTTCACAGAAGCAGGCATAGTTCACAGAAAAGGAGGAAAGCAAGGCCCTACAGTGCTTGTTACGCCGGTCCATCCAGAAGCCTCCCTTTCCTCTGTGCCACAGGGACGGCAGGCTGGGGAGGGTGAACCTGTCCATAGAGGGTTCCCCTCCTCCAGAATCAATGGTTCCTTTTCTCCCTTCTTGTGCAGCAGAGGGTGTTGCCTCAGCACTCGCAGGTCAGAAATGGCAGCATTGTTCTTATCAGCACTGCTGTGCAGGGGGTGGAGAGGAAAGCTTTTGACTAGTTTAGTGTTTCCTCTGTCTTTGAGTTCACAGGATCTTGAAGTTTTGGAAAAGATGCCTTCTTCCTTTTCCATGACTTTTAAAATTGCTCACCCCTGAACCCTCTAACAGAGAACTGTGGAAAGCAGAGCTTGTAAAGCTTCCTATCCTCTCTATCTGCTCTTGTGGAATTGCAGTAAAACACCTTGGTTACCTCAAGTATCCAGCTCCTACAAAACTGGAGTGGATTGTAAGGAAGTGCATCCATTGAATTTGACAAGCTTTCTTTGGACAGCTATGCCCCAGTTACCTGACTTTGGACTCAACAGACCTTTTGTCTTTAGTTTTGAACTGCAGAGCAGCGATTCCAAGCAGCAGTGTTGTAGACAGCTGAAGGATAACCCACAAATAAAAAAGATATGATCCCTTCCCACAAACTCTGATCATTCCAAAGCATCTTTAAAGTTACGTTGTAAACCAGCATAATGAATTTATGTGACCATAAAGTTCCTGCTAGGATTTCCTTAAGAAACAAACTAATTTCATTATTAAGGCCTAAGGACCTTGATATCAAACCAGCAATTCACTGTTCTGAGGACTTACTGTCTGTAGCAGCTCAGAGCACAGCTCTGAATTAACTTCTAAGACCAGAGCTTGAAGGCAGTAAACAACTTTAAACTTTTCTTGACCCCAGACACATCTCACAAATAGTTCAGTAAATGTATGAATTTCACCTTAACCCATGTGCAGACGTTTTAATAACTAATTCACTCTTCATTTTCTGAGTTTTAAGAAAATTTTTATACTAATAAATGGGCAAGTGTTACAACACTTGTGCCAAAGAGCCATCAGACAAGGGTGGTCCTCTACTGAGCCCAGCTCTTTATGAAAGATGAGCACCAGAGAGAACATCACGGAGAAAGGCAGACATGGGAGACCTGTCATCCCAGCAGAAAGAATCCTGACAGCTGTGAGGTCCATCAGGTCATCTGAAGAGCGCACAGGCTACAGAGGTCCAGCAAATACATACTCTTCCAACTAGACGTCCATGACAGCAGTGTATCAGACTTGATCTAATGCTTGCGCTTTCCAGCATCAGTCTCCTAACTGAAGTTTAGGATTCACCGGCAGGTTCTAGGAGATGGAGAATTTTCACATCTTTAAAACATTGGAGTCACTTTAAGTAAATATTTTTAATGCTGTAAGTATTGTAAAGTCCTATGGTTTTATCAAAATATTTGGTGTATCCATTTAAAGTCCCAACTCTGGAATCACAGTCTTTAAACACATCTGCTTTCAACTTTATTAACAGGAACTTTGAGTCTTCCTGGTTAGGCAGAAATGTTAATTCTTAAAGATCAACCAGAAACAAATACAAATAATTTCTTCCCATTTACTACTTTATTTAAAAATTGATTTTAATAAATAGTGAGGAGTCAAGATTTTGGAATTTTTGAGATTGCCAGTACGGTAACCAAATGTCCTCTCAACACATATTGACTCTGTTCAAGGAATCTGCCTCAGTTCAAAGCTTTAAGAAACCTATTTTGTTGATAGGCTTCTCCATATCACACAGGACTGCACACAATCAATCAATAGTTAGCATCCATACCGCATATTGCTCCCACAGAGGGCCAGAATTCCCCATGTCAGTTATCCTATCTTGAAGTGAATCCCCAGCCTCTTGCAGCTCTTTTGACTAAGGTGGCTATGTATATCCTGCCTGGATCTGGCCCAGATGCTTTTATTTCTATTGCATGAGATGATTAATTATGTGGTTTCTTTCTGTTTGTCTGATAGACGCTGAGGTAAGAAAGTGATGGTTGCTTAGTGCACTATTATTAAAAAGCTGCTTTAGATAGCCCTGAACAGGCTTCAGCTGTGTGCTACAACTAATCATAAAGATGCTTACTTGGACATGTGATGCTTGTTAATACTATACTGTACTTTTGTAAGTAAACTCATTTTTGATTGGCTAGAGTTTAACTATAATCAGTAATTAAGGGTCAGCCATCCAGTAAACTCATTAGTTTACACCAATTATGCTTGGTATAGTAACTAATGATTTCAAGGATCAAGCCATTTATTGCTAAGCTTTCAAAGTATAATTATTGTGTAAATCAGATACTGAGTGTAAATCTCTTCCATACGTTTTGGTTGGTAATTGAGAAATAAAATGGTTTCCAAATGTATTCTCTGTCCAGTTTTTGTTCTGCAGTAGGTCTCTCTGGGGACTCTTTAAAGTATATGGAAAAGGTGATGTCAACAGAAGTGTACGCTGGGCAAACTGAGACAGGATTAATTAATAGAGATGAAAGAGAAAAGCCAGCCCCTTGCAAATCGTAGTCCAGCCCTCAACTTGGACATCACACCTTAAATGACAGTTTACAATCCTAAGCATGAGGCATGCAGATTGACAAGTATTCAAAATAGAAGAGAATTAAAAATCCTTTATGTTTTATGCATAAAGGCCTTTCCAATATGCAGTCTTTAAGATGGTGTAATCTCTGGAGCATTTTGCTTTGAAGTTTAATATGTAGTTCCTCACATCCACATAACATTTTCAACACGTTAAACAAATTAGTCTCTGGTTACAGAAGTTTTTAGACATTTACAAGTTGCCGTTTAACTGAATTTAATATGTGCCAGCGAAGTTGCTCATGCACTTGTTCATTTAGAAAAATACACTTTTGGAATGATTAATAAATAAACCAGCCTTTCCTATCCCTTCAACTTTGGTGTTTATTTGAAAGCAATCTACTTTAAAAAGACATTAATATCCCTAGAATTATTATTAGAATAATTGCTTTTACTCTTCTCGAAACACACATTTTTTCTCATTTCCCTTCAGCACAGACAGCTTTCGACTCAGATATAAACTTCCTATTATTATTCCCCACTCCCCACCCCAAAAATGAAGAATAGGAATTATACACTTTTCACTAAGGAATAATTAATTTGTCTCAAGTATTAGAACAGAGAATTGTAGAATGACTTTGAATGGTAGTCTCTAAGGAGTAGCATTGTTTGTTCTCTTTGGTCTTTAATGAGCTTTAGTAAATGGCCAGGAAAAATTACCTTCTTTCTGTAATATGAGAGAAGCGAAGAATGAAGGAAGCTATAGAATCCCTAGGAGAAAAGGGAGCAGCCACACACACACGCACATAGAGCCCCCTGCACCACATAGCTTCCAGTGGTTATTGTTCTCCTTTGGAACTGAGCACTACAGCTCCAGTTTTTCCCTTACAGTTAAAACATATAATGTCCCTGATATTTTTGTAGGAGAGAAAATTCCTGGATGTCTCCCACATACTGACAGTATCTGGCTTATGTTGGGGGACAACTGCCTATAGCTGAGCTCTGGAAGTCATTCTGGCTTCCTCTGCTTTGGCATTGATTTTGGCTTTTAAGAATCTTTAGTCTATTTTTGTTGTATTTCCACCTTTAAAAGCAATTTCCCTTATAATGCCCCAGCCTTCTGCCCTGTCTTTCAACAGACTTCTTTTTCCTCCACCACATATTCACTGTCACTCCTTGTCCGGAATGGTAACTGAGGCAGCAGTGGCAGGTGCTTCTTTCAGCTAAGGATACAGACCTGTCGCCATGGATAACGGAGTATGTTCAGGAGCACCTTTTCCTTCCCTTCCCGCCAGCCTCCACATATGTCCTCACTATCTACCCCCGTAACATGCCAGCGGTGCTGTGGCAGCTGCCATTGCCACTCTGGGGTATGAGGGGAGATGACCCACAGCAGCAAAGTGAGAACAGCACAAGTCTATAAGGATCTTGTGGAACAGGGGCTCTCTCCAATCCATCCCGTTGGAGCTGTTCCAGTTTGTAAGGAATAATTAAATATTAACTGGATTGCTATGTGTGCTTGCTCTCAAAGCATTACTGAGAGCAAGAAACCTGGGTTCTGTTACCCCTTTCCAGGAATACTGCCACACTTTGTATTAAGTATTTATTGGGGCAGGCCCTGGCAGACATGGTGTCCCAGCCAGGTGAGCGTCAACACTACGAGGCTGGCAAGTCAAGCGCAAGCTTTCCCACTCAGAAAGGACTCAGGTCACACTCCTTACAGAACAGTTGATAATCTCTTGGGTAGGGAGCCAGTTCAGGGGGCAGGAGATTCAAGTTCAGATGGCCTCAGGCAGAGGCTGAATACAAGTTTCCCATATCTTGGCTAAATTGTAGCAGCCAGGAGACGGAACCACAAAAGCTTGGGAGAGGAAGAAAGGCACAGGAGCAAGGAGAGACGTGCAGAAGGCAGCAGCGCTATCTGTCATTATTCTGTGAGAAAAACCTGGCACGGGCGTCCCGTTCCTAGAAAGCAGCAGAGCAGGCGTGGTGAGTAGGTAAAGTAAGGCACGGTGTTACAACACCTTTAGTCTGATAGTGGCTCTGGATCGTGGGAGGTGCTCTCATGGCAGACATCAGATTGCTGACTAGAGTTCAGGGTCACGAGGGATGTGAAGAGAGATGATGAAAGTGGGGAGAGCTGCCTGGACCCATCCCACATATTGAGGGAAAAGATAAAAGTAAAAAGCTGCTACCAAAGTAAAAATAATTTCTCTCTATCATGGGCCCTCTTCAGTGCAATTGTTAGAGAATAATAAACGGAGAAAGATGGTTGAAGGACAGATAGGAGACAGTGAGAACAGGACTAGGAGGTGAGGCAGAAATGTTGAGAAGAAGACAAAGAGGAATACACGTAAGAAAGCAACAGGAGGATTGCACAAAGGAAAAAGGAAAAACCATGATCAAGACACTTCACCTCTCCCTACCTCAATCTTCTGGCAATAAAATAATAACAGTAAGAGAATCACAGAGCATTTCAGTGACTTTGAAGTCCATAAATATTTAGGAGACATTTAAGTGTTTTGTTGATCAGGACTGTGTTAAAAAGAAAGCAGGGAAATTTAAGAGAATGTTCTGACAAGCCTGAAGCACTGCTGTCAGAAGGAAAAAAAGGAACAGGACTTACGTGCTTAATTTCACATGTGTAACTGAGTATTAAATCCACACCCAAGCACACTTATGCTTTTTAATAGTAGAAAAGGTTTGGCCTGTTTCAGACCAGTAAGAACACATGGTTTAAGGCAAGCAGCCGCTCTTTTTTCAGTAACAACCTACTGTGACTCCTGTAATTTATTCCTCCCAAGATTCATTTGAACATCTGCAGTATCATAATTTGAGTTTGTTATACTATTAGCTTTAAAATTTTATAAGCCATACAGTAGGATAGGTGACAAGTTGAAAAGTTAAGGAGGGTTAATTTAGAAGTTTTAAAGCAAAGCTATTTTTGAGTTATACAAGTGCAAAAAAGCATCTGAATCCAAACCTCCATGGTTACTTTTAAATAACTCAGAAACTGATGAAAGGATTTTCTTCGAACTTTCAAGACAAATCCCTCTGGGCTAAGACCAAGCATGAGAATTTAACTCAAAAGGTGATTGTTGTCTGAAGGGAGTTTTCTTTGTCCCTTCCCACTACCCCCCACCCCCTTTGCTTGTTTTGTTTTCAATTTCTGAAGAAAAAAATAGCATTGAAAACTAAGGGTCTGGAGTGTAACTGTTTCATATCCATTTTGTCATTATAGTAAGAAACGTGCTGTTCGTAAAGTACCTTTTTATTAAAATCAGACCCCCTGCTTTGCCTTTAGCCATTACCAGCAGTCCGAGTACGCACCGCTAGCAGGCATTTGATAATGCTGTGACTGTGTGGCGCAACAGAGAGGTATCGAGCTGTACTCAGCCCCATCTGCAGCTTCTTTGCATGCCTCAGCAGCTCAGTGCAGCTATAATACTACCCTAAATGGACAACTGAGGATTCCCCTTAACAGGAAGTCTTTGGAGAGCAGGCAATCAGCAGTTCTGCAGCGCTCTTTCCTTCACTTCCCATGCCCAGTTCGTGTGAGGTGAAGCGTACTCTATACCTGTAGGCTGACCTAAACTATGTTTTGATTTCTCACTGGTCTAGGGTTTGGAAAGCAGAGAGGTAGCTGGTTACTCATGCTTTTCTCAGCTCACTGACTGTTAACTCGGTGCATCCAGCAACCTCATTCATTCTTCCCCTTTACAGTTGAGACCAAGGGACTTACCTCCTAGTCCTGTAGCTGCAGGAACCCCTGAAATGGAAGAACCTGAACAACAAAGGTGGAAATTTCTATTTACTTTCTCAAAGTCCTTGAAGTCAGTCCTCTTCAATAGCCTCATCATGGGTCCTGCTGGCCTGATTATCTGGATTAAAAAAAAAAAAAAAAAAGACAGTGGATTTTTTTCTTTCCTTGTTCATTTCAACTCTCTCCCACATTCTGTTTTCCACAAATTGTCCCAGAGCAGACAAGAGCCTTTCCCTCCCCCTTCTATCCAGGCTTGTTTCTGATTCTCTGGCAGCACCTCCCACAGTTACTCACTCATTTGTTTGTTTGTTTTTCCATTTGCAGCTTTTGCCCCCTCCAAAGAGCTGTCTTGCCCAGGGAAATTACAGTAACTTATTTAATTTCAAATGAATTCAGAAAGGCATTTGGATTGTTCCTTTTCATTTAGAGCAGCATCCAAATTTGGAACTTGTGAAAAACTAAAGGGGAAGGTTTGGAATATATTTGCTGAAATAATTCACTACATTTAACCCAGGCAGCTCAGATATAGGCGGAAACAGCTTCCCTTGCCTATCTTCCATATACATGACCTGGACTAAGAGCTGCCTTGGGCAACGGCCAAGTCATTGTTTGTGGTCCTAACCCAGTGTGGCTTGCAAGCTGTGGCAATACTGTAATACCTAGGGATTTGTTCCAGGAGACCCTCATGTTGAAAACAAAATACATGTTTCCTGATGACTGCTAACTTTGAACAGTGGGAATTGTAGCTGAATTGGGCATAGAGAGGAGCATCAGGAATCCAAAGTCTTGGGTTCAATTCTTACTTGTTTTAATCTTGGGGAAGTCTACTGTGACAAAACAGAGAGGCCTTAAAGTTGGAATCAAGATGTGGTAGCTTACAGAGGGATAAGCAGCTCCTGGAAGCTCCCTGCTGTACCATCCTACAGGAGCAGGCAAATTCTGGCAAATGTTGGCAAAATGGAGAAAATTTTAAAAAATACACCACAATATTTAAATAATCAGAGAGCTTTTCCTTTCATAAATGTTCCATCTGCTCTCCAACACCAAACTTCTGGGGTATCATTTTTCAGTCAGCACTTGGCACTCAGCACTTTAAGCTGTCTGCTACTATCTCCTTCAGACAGCTTTTTCATTGCAGGTCAATACTACCTGACTAGGCTCAGATTAAATCTTAATACACCGTTCATCTGGAAAACCCCAACTCCAAGCATACTGAAAAATTGCAAACATAAACATGCGGTGTCCTTGGATGATGACATACTAGAATGTATCCTAAAGGGAAGAGTAGCTGGAAAAAGAGGAACATGAAGTTGTAATCACAGAAGAGAATGCCCTTCTTTTTCAGCTAAGATTTTATGTAAGAGTGAGAACGAATGTGGCAGAGAAGTCTCTCTCCTCACTGCTAGTTTTGTAGCAAAGCAGATTTTCACATTAGCCATGGTAAAATTAGGCAGAGAAATAGCAGATCTGAATATTGTATGGAAGATGTGAAATGAGGAAGAGTTCAGTCAGTGCAGTTCAAGGATGGTGAAGTATAATGATGGCAAATGGAATGTAAGAGCTGGAACTGGAAGAGATGAGCTGAAGGAACCTAATATGAAGACACAAGTTTAATTAATAAAGAAAAGGAGAGCAAGCTGAATAGAGAAGACTCATTTAAAATGTCAAAAAATATCTTCAGTTGTGGCCACTAAGGTAAAAATAAAGGCAAGGCATGTAGAAAAAGCATGCAAGTTGTGGGGTGCAAGACTGGCTTCAAGGATGGGAGTGCTGGGAAAACCTGAGACTGCAGAAAAGCTCTTCTGGAAGATGACAGTATTGTCTTTAATGCTTGCTGCTGCCTTCCAAGTACCCAACATACTGCTGCATTAGTGAAAGGGATTACAAATTACCTCCTAATCTGTTTAATCTTAGTCAGCCAGATTCATTTCACCTGGTGATGAACATGGATACGAGCTAACCAGGCTGGCTCTACTTGTCACGCATTAGGGCATGCTTGCTCGGCCTCTTCTGATGGCAGAGCTATGGGGAGGGACCAGGGGCAAGCAGCAAAACGTGGTGTAGCTTTCAGCTAGTAAAGGGTGGCTAGGCACTGGGGAGGAAGTTTGTTTGGTCTAGGAGAACACATGGATGTGTAAGCCTGGAGCTAATCCAGATATGTGGAAGGATGCAAATGTCTCAAGGTTGAATAAGACTCAAGGAAAAAGTTATCAGCAATACGGAGTGCAAGAAAAGTTCATCTCTCTACATCTCATTGATATGAGCAAGGAACACGTTTAATATCTTTGCTACTGATGCAAGGAAAACCTCTGCAGAGGTGTATCTTTGTGTTTGGGAAAAACAACAGTTACTGGCTGGTTAGTAACTAAGAGAAACCATAACAGAAGAGACTCATGATTTTACTGTCTCTGGTCCAATAGAAAACTGTGGTCTGTTACTTCAGCTTCATATACTCAGCATTTGCAAATGCCAAGTAATCAAAATTTTTACCAACATAAAAGTGGGCAAAGTTGAAGAGCAACTTCATGTAAGGATCACTAGGACAATATACAGTGGCTTTCACTTCAGGGTAATAGCTCAATGCCTGTGTTCCTTTAGGGACTTGCATCAAGTGAATTGGTACAGTTAGGAAGCACATCAAAAACGGAGCTTGCATACTATTAATTTACTTCTATTATCCAGTGTGGTTCTCTTCTTCAGGGTAGGTAGATCATGGGAAGTTTGTTTTGCTTCAGCTATTGCTATGACAATTCAAAGAGAGGGAACACGAATTTTGGTTCTAAAAGTGCATACTTTTCAGAAACATGAAAATAATGTCTTAAACTGAAACATGGAAATACTCTTGGTAGTCCCATCTGTGGTGCCCCCTGTGATTACAGCTGAGAATAATCACAAATCAACTTTTTGTCAGAGAGGCCACCCCTTCTGCATTTTTAGAGGGACTGAAGCACTGAAACTTTTGCAATTACTTTCATATCTATCTTCTATGTTACCATTTAGATCGAGGCTTTTAATATCTGACTCAGTAGGCCTTATGTTTAGTTCTCCACCACTTACCTCCTCATTTTGGATGCCTGTCATTCACATTTCTGCAAAGTTCAGCTGAAACCAGTAGTGCCTTGTTCATGTTAGTGGTACTTTGCATTGCAAATATTAAGAAGTAGAATTTGCAATCTGTGTCGTTCACAGAACATTCTTATACGGCACATAATTTGCCAACAGCTAAATTAATCTTGCTTCACAATGTGAGGCTGTGCACATTTGGCTTCTGATACAAAAGGTTCCAGTGAAATCAATGGTATAGGTATCATATTAACTCATACACAGCTTTTTCAGGTCCATGAAGCTTAGTCATGTGCCTGCTAATTTAGAACTCAAATGTAAGCAAGAATCTCAGCTCTCCTTTTTAAACAGTGTGAAGTTTCAATCCAATTTACCTTGCATAGATGAAAACATAAATCAGTAGCTCGTCTCCACTGCACATACTAATTTAATGAGCTGGGGATTTGACCACATGTGTATATACACTCTGGGAACCTGAAGACCTTTCCCTCTATACTGCATTAGGTTTGGATGTGTGCCAAAGAACTATCTACAAGCTAAGGGGAGGAGGGAAAAGCAGTCTGGCCCACCAGTTAGCACCAGAGCCTAGAACAAGGGTGTGAGCCACAGGTCAAGCACCATCCATACCCTCTCCAACGGATAATCAGTCAAAGAAATGCATGCGCTGCTGCAAGTGGCACCACAGTCCAGACAGCAGCCCCAAAACATGTCCCCGGACAATGTCTGGGGTCACCACTGCTCAGCTGGAAGGGCTTTTCCACCCCTTCCCTCTGTTAGGAGGAATCTTGTACAACACTGAAGATCTGGAATAAAGCTCCAAGAAGAGGGTGATACAAAAGCTTCCTCAGACCTACGTTTTAGCTCATTGCTGGTGTACTACAAAACAAAAGACATTTGGGGGTTTTGTCTAGTAGGTCTTCAAAGGTGTGTAATTACAAGTCTGTTACAATGAAAAATGAAGTTGATAATAAAAAGACAGAGGATAAATAACCATGCACAACCATCCAGTGTGGTTTGGCACCATTCACATTGCACGACTTTTGTTGACCTGACAGTACTGTGAGCTGCAATACAGACTCCAAAACAGCAGTATCTCCTCAACTTCTGTCTCCTCTTTGCCTTGTCCCAAAGACCATTGACCCAGAGGGATGCAGCCTTGCGCTTATCATTCTCAGACTCCATGCATCTGAGTCCATTCATAAAGAGCTCCCTTCTGCTGAACTAGCTTAAACCAACCCTCTTCATACACTTGTCCAGGCAACAGCACATCAAATCCTAAGTTGTTTTTTTCAGTCCCATGTGAAATAGTGGAAGCAGACTTCTTTGAGCAGATGTTCTTGAGCAGGGAATCTCAAAAACATGACTACCAATGCCAGATGTCTTTGGCTTCACAGAGGAGGTTGAGGTAAAGCTGGGAAAAAGCAGAATAAAGCTAATGAGTAGGGGTGGGGTATAGAAAAAGAATATGCTGCTGAAACATCAATTCATTCACTACAAAAGCAGAGACCCATTCAGATAGCACTACTACTGGTCATCTCTGGTTAGACTCCTCCCTATCTGCTATGAGAAGAATTAAATCTAGACCAGATTTTGCTTGGGTGCCAAAGGTAAAAGGAAATTATATTAACCATCTCTCTGAATTTGAACAACAGAATTAGTAATGATCTTTACACTTGAAATTTATTTTAAAAATATACTTAGCTTAGCTTATCAGATCAAGCTTATCAAAAAATCAAAATTCAGAAGTCCTGTGGTGGAGTGAAAAGTCAGCACATTCCCAGCCTGTGGCATGGGAGGGCCATCTGCCAGCAACATTTAGGAAACATGCTTTGGGTGTAAAGTTTCCTTGCAACCTCAGGCTTTGTTATAGTAACTGAGTTCAGCTCTTAAGCTCTCATTCTATCCGTAGCTCTAGGTGAGAACACCTAAGATCTAGGCCTTGCCAAGGGCCCTAGTGCACTATCCTTCCAAAGAGGGTAGTCCTCCATGATGGGGTCTCTTGGTGGAGTCATACTGAAATCAAAATAACTTTGCACAGGCATCCCTGCTGCCAGGTCCCAGATCATAGCGTAAAAAAAAGCTTGCCCAGAAAACACAAGCACAGGTTTTCTTCCTTGAAGAAAAGCCAGCAGAAACAATTTGATTGCATTTGTTTCCTTCTCTGTTAGCTATATGGGAGTGTCATTTATTTCTGCACATTTTCATTATGCAAAGTCACACTGGACCCAACAGTGCAAGTACCCCCTTCATTCCGCTGGTGTTTGGCTTCTTATTAGAAATGTTATCAGAAGGTAAACAAAATGCACAGGAAGATTTCCTGTGGAGTAACGAGGTTTTAATATCATACCATGCCATGTTGACAACTCAAAAATGTTTTAGCAGGTTAAAACTATTTTTGGTAATTACAAAGAAGTTGAAAGGAAAAGCATTCCCTCAAGCTGACAACATACATTTTATACAGAAAGAGACAAGATATGAGACCATGAAAATTGCACAGACACAAATATTTGAGATGTAACTGAGAGGCAGAAAAATATATTAAAATGATCATTGATTGAGCAACATGGAAAGAATTCTCTCAGCAGGAAAAAACCAGATTTTTGCAGGTCTCTGAGAAAGCACAGCAGACGCCATTTTTGTGACAATACTTAACAGTTCCACCTGAAATTTTAAAGCCACTTCTGGATATTGATGACCGTCTCTTTTGATACAGCTAGTACTGTGGGTTTTTACAAACAGAGAAACCAGCTTTTGGAATGGCAAAGAGACTTTCCTAAGGTCAAAGAGTAAGTCACGGGCAAAGGCAGAAACGGCCTAGTTCTCCCTAGTCTTACTCTCAGTCTCGCCCATTAACAGGTTGTGCAGCCATGAAAAACGACCTCTTCCCTGGGAAAAGGTAGGCTTTGTGGGGAAAATAACAAGTTCCACCTGTCTCTCCAGCTGATATTAGCAATAGTGAAAATTTCATTCTGCAGAAAAACTGCCGATGCAGCACTTGTAAAAAACCTCCAAATTCATCTGCAGATCAGAAATCGCCGGCATGCTTTCAACAGCTGGAACTACCACACACTTTCAGAGGGTCACCTGAACTCATCAGATCTGGTTCTGGGATAGACGGCAAAGCTCAGATGGCCTGGTTGTACGGAAAGCCCTTTGTGCCTCATGTGGGGTGAGGCAATAAGAGACTGGGACCCCACAGATCTGCGCAGGCCCCAGGTTAAGATGGGGCACGGCAGTGCTGCAGCCCCACCAGCCCTCCCGCCGTGCTGGTACATGGAAGACACTGACAGGACGTACGCACATGCAAGTGTTTAAATACTCCTTGTTGAGGACTATAGGAAAGCCTATGATAGACACTTTGCCTTGGGATGTTTTCTCTATTGCAAAAAAGCAATAAAAATATTTGCTACTCTGAGGGCTTTCTCTGCTTAACCAGCCTCTTTATTATTACGCAGCTTCTCTCAGAATATACCCTTCCTCCCAACAAGCCTGTATCGCTCCAAAGGGCAAAGCTTCTGTTCTCAGGCAGGGCTTGTCGACCCATGCTTTTTCACTTGTCTGGCTTCTCCCCGCTGCAGGTCAAACCAGGTTGGCTTGACCTTGTGTCCATCCGCAGGCCTGTACCAAGCTGACCCCTTTAGCTGGCTCAGGTAACCCTTGTGCACAGACTGGCAGCCCAGGCTGTGAGCTATGCCAGCCTCGCGGGCAGCCCCACGGCCCAGCCCGTTGCACTGCGAGCATGCAGGGCAAAAAGGGTTTCAGGAGTGCTGGCTGTCCACTTCCCCCGCAGAAACCAGCCGGAGGAAGCTTGGAAAGCCCAGCCGTTTTATTCTCCAGAATTAAGACTTTGATTAGCTCCTGGCACAAGACCAAAACTCCATCTGAAATGCTTTAGACAACCCATCTGCGCTCGGTTTGGGAGTCTGAGGAGCTCGTGCCGTGGCCTGCTCCTCACTGGTGCCAGGCGAAAACAAGTGGGAAAGAAGAGGATGAGGAGCTGGGTGGGGAGGAGTGCTGCCTGGAACCCATACGCCCAGGAGGAGCACACTCACCTCCACACCTATGCCTGCACGCAAGTCTCACACAGGGCCCTCCAGGCTGCCCTGGGCCTGCCCGTCTGCCGGCCTGGCCTGGCCTGGCTCGGGGGCTCCCCAGCCACTCTGGGAGTCAAAGGCTAGGTTCTGGCTGCCCCTGCGCTTGGGCTGGAGCCTGGCCTCGGTTCCTCCTGCAACAACTGGGGCTGGGCCCACTCCCCAGCCATGGCCAGGGGCCCTTCCCTCCCCTCTCCCTCCCTGAACCCCCGTGGTCCTTCACGAGTCCCCACACCTCGTGATAAATTTCATAATTATTCAGCCCTTACTACCAACACTGAAATTCATCACTCAAAGCAAATTAGCCGAGATTCATTAGAATAAGACATCTAGTAGGCACATGTACTTTATTAGCCTCTTACACCAATAGTTTTAATTAGGTACATATTTCACAGCTCTAGAGCTACTCAAGTGAAGGGCTGCTTTTATCTCTTTTATTTACAGTAACAAGCTATCAAACAAATACTGCCATAATTAAACTCAGATGCAAAAAAAAGAAAAAAAACAAAGAAGAAATTTAAAGATTTTTATTAACGGTGACCTACTCGAACCTCAGGTTTGGTAAACTTGGGATATTTAATTAATGGACGAAACACCGTGCACCTGCCCTGTCCCCTGCCCCTGGCCTGGTAGGGCCTCCATGTCACCTTCAGGTAGGGGAGGAGAGCTCTCCCTCAGATAGAGACCGTCGAGATGAGAAAAGTGATTAAAATCCAGAACATTTCTAAATTATTAATGAGGAATTTAAATGATGTTATAAAAGAGGGAAATACAGGCGAAAATGTTACACATTCATGGAATTTTTACTCATGCATAATAATAAGCTGAAAACACTTTAGTTATAATACTTCCTAAATTAAAGGGCGGGGGGGGCACGATGTGTTTCTCGGGCCCGCCCGCCCTCCCGCCCGCGTCGCCCGCCACTCGGCGATCAAGGGCGCCACCTGCCGGGCGCCGCGGCGAACCGCGCCCGCCGCCGCCGCCTGCCTCAGAGCCGCCGGCGGTCGGGGCCCGCTGCCCGGCCGGCCGCGGCGACGGGGGCCCTGCCGAGACGGTGGGCTTTTCTCGAGCCCCGGGCCCTTGGGCCGTCGTCGCTGGGGGCAGCGGACGCGGCTGTTGCAGTGTCACGACAGGGCGGGTCGCGGGGCTGTGGTACTCCTGCCTCCTTACACTGTGTCACTTTGCCTTCTCCAGTGCCGTGTAAAGCCACGGTTTTGGCGTTACGGGTGGTGTCCACCAAGCCCACTTGCTTGGAGAGGGCACCTGGCCCGCATACATATAACCACCTTGCAGCCTTCTGAGGCTAGTGCTGCCCTATGCTGTAAAGTTGTTAAAACCCCACAGTCTTGCAGGGAATAATCATGTGAAAAGAGCCCCTTTCTGCCCCCCGTGTGAGTCCGACCTGCTCTCCGGGCAGCAGGGCCGGCTGCCGCCACTGCTTGAGCCCATTGGCCCTGCAGGCCCAACCCAGGGGTCTCCGTGCACCCATCTAGAACCCCGCGGAGCCGACTGCTTATGATTTTGCATCCTAGTGAATAACAGCAGCAGTTGGTACCCAAAGAACAAGAAGTTTCCCCAGGTCAAAGCGGCAAGTGGCATGTACCTCACATGGCTTTATTTTTGTCTAAATACCTATGCAGCCTTTTCTGTGAAGACTTCTCATGCTGTTTCTCCAGACTCCCCGTACCTAAGTGCTGTTTGTGTGATCCGTAGTCACACGGCACTTGAGGGTCTCATCTCTGAAGACCTATTTAAGGTTTTACGCAATCAGGCAGTCCTTTGTATCACGTACCACAAATTCCAGGCATCATTTTCCTCTCCCGTGGTGGGGGGAGAAGCCTGCAAGCCCACAAAAGTAGCAGTCACTGGGTCTCTCGGGCCTTCATGCCCCTCTGGCTGAATTCCTTGGGGACATCCTGTACTTCCAGGTGCCTTTCAGTCTGATAAAGCTGCTTTTGGTAGCTCAGCAAAGCAGAGAGCCACCATCTGATTACAGTGGCAGCAAATAAGGCAAAAACAATCCCAGGCCATTCTGGACTGTAACGTCTATACAAATGCTGCAAGTCCTGCTGAATGCTAACTGGCAGCTTGCACCAATTACTGGGTAATGGGCTCTCCACATGCCCCTTTACTTAATAAGTAGACACGGTCTGCACTCACTTTTGGGGCTCAGTTGTCTCTGGTTGTAACACCAACTGAATGCTTTGCAGTGGGCTAGCCTCACTGTGACTAAAGCTCAGATCGTTATAGCGGAATCTCAACCAAAAGAAACTGCCACACTCTTCTCAATTGGAGCAGATGAAATAAAGGCTCTTGGACACAGTTCCTATGTAGGAGCCTGCCAGAGCCTAATAAGTGCAACATGCTGTGATTCTAAAACAAGAGTGTCGTGGAGAGATACCCAGGCTAATTCTGAGGGAGGTAAATTTGCCTGGATGAAACGCTTCGTTAGCACAGTGTTGTTTCTTCCACTGCTCCAGCCGCTTCTGGTTCCTTTCTCCATGGCACTGCACAGCGCACATTCGCTGGCGTGACCCACAGACAGCAGCCGTTGGCCCTCTGGACAAAGCAGTGACATTCAGGTCAGAAACAAAAGTTCGTGCTTTCTTCCCTCTTTTGCTTCCTATGGAATCTCCACTGATCGTATTCTGTTTATTCCCTTGTCCGGACAGCACTACCTAAAATTTTCACTGAATTTTGGGCGCTATGGTTCCTCTGCATCTTCCGTCACAGGAGAACCCATTCTTTGTCTTCAGCTAGATGCAGATGCAAACAGGGTTTCAGTGAATGCCTTTGAGTTCCACATTTTCTTCCTGGATCTTCAAAGGAATATCCTGAATGGAAGATAACAGAGAAGATCCCTGTGAAATTGTGATGCAAAAAGAAGTTACTGCCAAATAATCCCAAAGCATCTAAGATAGTTTCCACAAAGAAAGCAGCAGGGACTCATAAAACACAGTTCCCATACATCCTTATTAGGAATGTGACACCATTACTTTCACAGCTAACACTATGAAAGGCTGCTGAAATGTTCAAAGGAACTTTGGTAGGTTTACTTTTCTCTTTGGAAAACAAAAGTTATCACTAAAGGCCTTACAAAAAGTATGAAACACTCACAACCTTGAGTCTCTACAGGCAGCAATTACATGCAAAATGTTGTCCTCAATTTATATCCTTCAGCTGTTTTACATTTTTGACACCAGGAAGAAGGCATTTGTAGCCAGGTAGTTAGCATCACGTTATTATTTAATGCAACCAGCAGCATGAATGCAATGCTGTGACTGAGACGTTTACACGCATGCAAGTCAGTGAATTCAAACCCATGGTTTCTGCAGCAGCCATGATTTGCACCCCATGTGTTATGGACTGACAGTATTATACACAAGGAGCCATCTCTGGGTGTGCCAGAAGAGAGAAACCAGCCACTGAAGTGAAGGCCAACTGAAGTTTAAGTGCCCCAAAAGGCACATTAAATTCCAGCTTCATGGGTTTATTACCATAGACTAAACTGACGTGGCCATCTTTATCTGAAATGAGTTTCTTCCTAATTTCATATATACATGTGTAACACAGTGAAGTAATAATGGCTGTTCCATACTGCTTCCCTGTCATGTATTTTGGTTCTATGCCTTGACATCCTGTTACACGTGGTTACTAAGGCGGAATCTCCTTCGGTGTTAGTTCTAAAGTGCATGTGGGAGGTGGAAAGAGAACCCACTGAGTGCACTAGTTCATTGTGTGAACCAGGCAGTAAATACAGATGTGGAACTCCATATTCATGCCTCAGCACGGGTACCTCTTCAGTGTTGCACCTGCAGGTATTTATACGATCACACACTGAAATAAATGCAGCATGTGTGGGTGTGTAGAGCTGCACCTGCACATATAATGAGACATTCAAAGAAACACACTAAGTTTTGTTGCAATCCCACTTGACAATCTTCTCGTACATTTTGTCCTCCATGTTCAGCAGCCTTATCCCCATTGCTGAATCTTTCTCTGGACTGGGCTGGACTGCCCTGTGTATCCATCTCCTTCCCGCATCCCAGAAAAAAACCCAACTCCTACTTTGTCACTTCCTCGCTGCTTTTATTCTAAAGGCTAACTCCTGTGGACCACCTGCCTGCACAACTTCTGATGAGCTTAAAGTTACTGGAACTGAGACTGGGCACAGAAGGTAATTTGCACACCTTTTAGGTTTGTTTATTTGCCCGCTTCATAAAGATCATATGGGCTTTCCCTCTGAGGCAGCTACTGGCTGGCGAGTCCTGCTCTGGCACAGAAATACACATGCTGGGATTGGTTTTGAGAGCCCTCTTTCAGCCAGTGAAAGGACACAAAACCTCACGGCTTATGTGCAGTGTAGAGCCTAGCACTTAGTATATTAAAAATACTGTTACATCAGTCAAAGAGCACAAGGAACACAGACATTTTGTTGTCCCTGGTTTTTAGAGGAAGAAACGGAGCCAAAGTATCCAAGTAAATTGCCACAGAAAGCACCAAACATACGGCTGAATTTTGGAACAACCCTACTTACCTGGAATTTCAAGCTGTGAAGTAATTTAAAGCTCCTTAAGAGTGAACAATTGCCTGCCAGGATGGGTAGGCGTCTCATCACTGGTGGTAACTTGGAGTACAAGAGAAAACACGGAGAAAATTAAACCATTACTGCTATGCAAAAGTGCCGTAACCACTGGACCTTGGCTTAGAAACATTTGGACTTTGTGTTGTAGTTCAACCCCACCATAAACACAGGAAGTCTATGTACGTACGCATTTAAAGAAAACAGGTATAATAAGAAATATAAGTAAGTTACTCTTTCACACTTTACAACCAGACTTGGTATTTCCTAATGGCAACTGTAGAAGGAGAAAGTACTGCCTGTTCTTTAGGCCAGGGGACTGTGAGTAGAGAAAAAAGTCCTACTATGATTTTTGCTTATAACTGGCTAAATCAGCCAATCATTCCATGCCTCGGTTAACACATCTATATTACAGGTATTACAGTATCTCAGAATATTTACTTTTACCAAAAAAAAGAGGTCTCCTCTTTGCCCAGTGGCCGATTCTGTTTCCCCTTCCCTTCTGACAGATGCTTTGGTAAAAGAGAGATTTGTTTTATGACATTTACTGTGTTTGTTGTGCTGACATCACAGAGTCAACAAGAACAAGTATTTATACTTCCATTATGCCTCCATTGAACTGAACAAGGTGTTCAACAGGACATTTTAATTATAATCCCACTTCTAACAGCGTGAGTAAAGGTGTTTAAAAAACACAATCAAGCATGAAATAGAACAGTAAACATGCCATTTCAATTACAAAATTATGTATAAGCACATCCTTGTACAGCACAACATTTGAAGACTGCGAGAAATGCTAAAATCCTATCTGAAACCCTGAGAGGTTTTGTGCACGGGGTTGAAGGAGCTGCAATTCTCTCTCCTCATACTCTTTGTGCACTCACACTGAATTTTTGACTCCAGAAAGAAACACACTAAGTTCCAAATTGCCAAATTTTGTGCCAATTTCCACGGAGGAAAAGTAGCCATGAGCTTTATTTTGTGTAGCAATGTCATGTCAGACGCTTGTTCTGTTTGGGGAGCTCTTTTTCACTTCCCCAATGGTGCTGACGTTGAAAAGCAAATGCACTGAGGGATCCTTGCATGGCTATCCACCACCATCTACCTGTACCAGTACAAACCTCGCTCCACCAGGAATGCAACACAGCAAATACTGTGTCACGTTTACAGAGACATGTGACACACCAGGAACTCCTGGACATCTATGGCCCCTCTGGGCACAACAGGATATTGGGCTGCCCTGCAAAAGGCTGTAAATTCCCCCAGGCTGCCAGGAGGGAGGATTTCAACACTCTGGACTTTACCAAGTCCCTGGTTCAGGGAACGGATGCAATATATTGTTTACAGCGGACACTCAGGGGAACGTAATTGAACCCCAAAGTCGCACCTTCAAAACAGCGGTGGAGCTGCCCTCCCATTGCAGACACACACCCCAGGAGCTTCTGAGCAAGCAAATGATGCCTCAGTTTGACAAAGTCCACCCTCTCTACAGTGAATCAACACACTGCTTAGACTAATACAACAAGGTTGTCACAGAAGCCTGACAGTTGTGACAGGCTGCTGTAACTCAGGGCTTTTCGGCATTGTAAGCAAAAGGGAACAGCGGTGCTTCCAACGATTAGGGCTGGGGACAGGACAGGGAGGCCTGTTCTGTCTGTGAGTAGGCAAGCATGCAGGGAAAGGGCAGCCAAGATGGGAAGCTGGAGGCCAGGGACACTCACCAGCTTTGTACAGCCAGATGGGAATGTGGACACTGATAGGTGGGACTTTCCCCTGTCCTTCGGGCAAACTCTTCTCTCCAAACCAGCAACACAATGCTCGCCTGCTTCTCCAGCACTCTGGAAGAGCAGATGAAGCAGGCAGTAAGGCCACAATCACTTTGCTGCCCTAAATAATTGCCTCCTTGGCCAACGTGTAGAGTCAGCTGATGGGCACATATCAGAAAGATCTGAGCACAGTGTTGCCTCACTGAGCAAAGATGAAATCTTTTGTCTTCTGCACGTGATACTACTGGGCACTCCAGGAGCAGTTGGCAATGCGGTGAATATTCTTGTCAAAGCATGGCCAAACTACCCCAGCCTGTCCTCTGCTGCCCTTGGGGAGACAGTTTCTCCACACAGTCCCAGAGAGGAGAAAATCGGAACAATTCGTGTTTCTGCCATGCAGCTCAGACTTGAACCAATGCTGGATGCATTAAGCTCCCAAAGACATCTGGAGACCATAATGTAAAATCTGGTGCTATCTCATGATCTGGACTATTATCTTTTCCACAAACCATACTGTTCTGTTTAATAGACTGTGCGATTGTCCATGGTATTGAGTCATCTTCTAGAAAATTTGGCCTGAAAATTACTCTGTTATTGTGATTTGAAATTAATCACTTTCTGAAGAACTTGATGGTCACTTTGATGAAACTGTAAATACATCAGATAATTAACTGAAGTATCTAAGAATCAGTATTTAATAGTCTGCTAAACATACATGTAAAAGCATTTAATTGACAAGAAAATATACTGGCATCTGTAGGTATTTAATAGCACAGACAGCATTAAAATTTCGACTGCTATCCCGTTTTTGAAATACAATTTGTTACTCTCTCACTAGCCTTTCAGAGCTGAAGGAAAAACACGGCATATTTTTTCCGTTTCTGGAAGAACCTGTCTTTCTCAAAATGCCAGAGCACCTCATTAGTGGAAGCCTTGGTTAGCTTGTAGATAGCTGGCAAAGGTGTTTTGTTGTGCTTGTTTCCACTTCATTTTTCCTCGCTATTATGAGTAAGTAGAAGTAAAAGCATAGTTTTCATTGCCTTTAATGGGAGCAGAATCTGCTTTTACTTCATAGCTATTTTCCATTCTTCTCCTGGCACTACACAGAAACACATGTGAGGTGAGACACGGCAGTGAGGTGACTTGGCGGTGAGGGTTCCAAAAGCCAACGCTAAATGCAGATAACATATTTTTGACTAGTTATGCACATTTACAGGCCCTGACAGAAACTTAAGAGAAGTGCTATATGGAGAAATCATTACCTGAGATTTAAATTTGGGAAACACAGGAAATATGGGAAAACCTAAAATTTAAGGCCCATGTTTAACATCTCTCTACTTCAAGCAAATCAGCAAATGGGGCAAGGCTGTGAAGTTATTTATACTAGAAGAAATGAATGAGAGACCTACCTGATTACTGCATCTTCTTGAACGTACCACTTTTGTTAGAGGACAGCTGTGCTGCTTTTGCTGTCTTCCAGACCTGCCGGAGACAGTTCAGGTCCTCCCCAGCCTCTGCATAAATCAGGTTCCAACCTGAACAGATCCACAAAAGGTTCTCCATGGCTTTCTCACCACCAGATATAACTTGGGACATAATTAGAAGTTGGGATCGTAACTAGTTAGTCCTGAATAGTTATGAGAGGTAATGATGCATGGGAAGGAAAACACCCCACTTGATGAAAAGAACATCATTTTCAGGGTCGGTTTGAGAAAGCCATGTATTTTTATCTGTACATTCAACACAGCCACAAGCATGGAGCTTGGTATTTGAAAGGTTGGATTTTAAACTGAAGCCATTGCTCAAACATCTTCCTTTGCAATGAGAAGCAGAAACAACCTACGCGAAGACCATCTCAGTCTGACTCCCAGCTCCCCTGTGCAATTCAAGAGCAGTCTCAGGGCTGGTCTACCTGTGCCTGACTCCAGTAGGTGTTTGCTTCTCTTTCCTGGGCATGGGCATGCCCAGGGGATGAAGCTTGTGCTGGAGAGCTTCCTGACTGTAGCTGCTGGGCATTGCTGAGCTCTGGAGCCCAAGCCGTGGCCTCTGCAGCCACCAGCATGGACATTACGTACTGCGTCGGGGCTGGGCACCTGGAGCACCAGCCAAGCTCGCAGATGGAGAGGGAGCAGAGAGTGGTGACACCGGCTCAGCAGCAAGCACAAGGGTTGTGAAGGCCTTACAGGCATGAAGGCAAAGGAGAGTGAAAAGTAGGTAGCTGAGTGATGATACAACTGCTTTGTTAGTACAGCCACAACAGGAGCTGTAATCACAGAGAAAACAGAGTGTCTGTCTGAAACACTGTTTCTGCTTTATTGTGTAAATACAGGAACGATGACTTCATGTCTCACACTTCAAGACACTTACTTGTGGGCCTGTTTTCTTCCATATCAGAGCTCTAAGAAATCCAAAGTGTGTCTATTTCATTTCTGGCTCGAGGTTAATCTCTAGAAACAAGTAATGTAACATTTCCATCTATCTTTTCTACTCTTTTGGCGTTTTTAATTATACTAATATGCTATGACAATTTACACAAGACACATCTCAGCTTCTGGCCTGCTCTGTAATGGTTCAGCTGCTGCATGTGCTCCAGCATATTTGCTCAGACAGGCTGCTGCTGGAGGCAGGGGGGAGGCAGAATAGTGCCCTTCTGTCATGAGAGATTTCATTGCACTGATCATTGTATGTTTGACAGATTCTTTGTCAATGTCAAGTGTCTTTTGTGGTTAAGCCCAGTAAAGCTAAAACAAAAGGTCTCCTAGATATTAGATATATAGTGACATTACTGAATTCACTTGGAGGCAGTAATTTTTTGTCAGCCTATGAAAAGAAAAATGGAGCTAATGGGAAAACAAAAGGAAGATGCCGGCGTGCCTTTTTAGCTATTTTTGTTTATGTCAGACATTGTGATTGACATCTGGCCCAGAACACCCCTTCAACCATTGAGGCTGGTGTCATGAAACAGAACAAAGAGAAATTGCCAGCCAAGAAAACACCACTGGCTCAGAAAGCACTGCTTTTTGTTTATTTTCTTTTAAGTGTTTCATTTTCAGTAATCAGTATCGTTACACAAAAGTAGTTCACTCACATGCACCCCCCACTTACTAATTGGACTTTTAAGTTTCCTGCGTGTTTGCTTTCTTCCTGCCTGCTTGAACGGCACCAGAGTGCTGGTTTGGTTGGATGACAGTCTGTCATAACAGTGATGTTTGAGGTTAGTGAAAACTGACGTGAAAAATACAATCCACTGGCCTTTAACTGAAATAGCAGCTCTGGTTTTTGTGGAGTTGGCAGGCAGCATTTTTAAACCCCTTTCACGGTGAAGGCAGTTACAACATGTTTTTCTCTGTATCAAGCAGTTCCATCGTGAAGTACATTATCTACGTCTGTTGTCATATCAGGGTATTGCCTTTGAAGAGCAGATTGCTGTTTCTTGTGTGGGCACTTCTCTTGTTGAAGGGCCCTAAAAGGGTTAAGAGAATTTGGTGGTCGTACTCCAGGGCCAGGCCAATTACAAAACTTTAAAATTTGTTTAAGAGTGATTTGGGGGAAATATCAGTGACCAGAATAGGTCCTGCAGACACAAAACACCATGGAGTCTGACACCAGCGTACTGCAAGTGCTGTACAATTTCAGAGACTTGGTCAAAATTATGTATCAGCAGGAGGAAATGATTCCTTAAATTTCTAACTTCATCTTTGAAGTATGATGCTGTACATAACGATAACGAAAGAAGGCATTTCAGAAGATGGAGAGCAAGGCAGTCTATCAGCCTCTTCCCTCCATACAGTTACATGCTGAAACCATATCAGAACTTTTACCTTACCAAAAAGATCTTGATCACTTAAAAAAATTCTAAGGAAGTTGGCCCTTGAATGCATCACGTGCTGGAGCTAAACCTGCTTGCAGCTCTTTAACAGGGTACCTTTCAGTACTGAACACTGGGGTATATTCTCCTGTAGAAGCACACACTTAACTCCCCTCATCATTAATAGCACATATCCTCACACATCGAGTGGAGAATTTCTCTCTCTCTCTGCACAGTGCTCTAAAAAAGAACTTTGAAGAAATTGAGAAAAACAGAGAGAGCAGTATATTAATTTCAAGGAGATGAAAGCAGTACATGTCATCCCTAAATTTCATGGAAAATGCACCGTTAGTAACAAAGATGAGTAGAAAATTTCAAAATCATTTTGAGCAGCATTAAAATCAGTCTTCCCTGATTTTCTGTTTTCCCCTTCCTTTCAAAGCACATACATTAAACTCATTTTATGCTTATAATGTATATAATGATTCTAGACAACATAAGAAGGACACTGGGATTCTTCCTATTTCAATGTATAAAGTGGCAAGCCAATTTATGCAGCTTAAACCATTGCTAAAGAAGATGTATCAAAAATTGCCTGTGATCATTACAAATAACAGCCTGAAATGTTCACAAGAAGCTGTTTGCTTATCATATTTTCATTAAAACATCTTTTCACCTGCTTTGCTTTTCCCATGCCTGTAACCTGCATTGTAATCAGTCTTATTAACTGAGAACATAAATATGATTTATTATGGTCTGATAATGGAAGCTGCATGGACCAAGAGAAGGGATATATTGTCCTTTGATAAAATGGCTCTTTTCTCTCAAATAGAGCTCTATCATGAGAGCATGCAGAATGTAGTGAGTGATTATTTCCTGAGGGTGAATGATGGCAGAACCCTACAGAAAATCTTCTTGTTGGCCATGACAGCCTCCGAGTGTCCCCAAATCTCACCGAGTTTGACAACCTGCAGACACTTTTGATGAACTGTATTCTTCTGTCAGAGACAGCCTGTCTGGGAGGAGAAAAGGGAACCTTTATCGTCTGATCTGCTATTATTGTCTTGATCTTTTATAAGCAATCTCTAATGCACATGAATATAATATCCTTTCACACAAGTGCCAAACATAATAGAAATGTAGTTAAAGGACCCGTTTCCCGGTTATGTAAATGTCCTAATACCATAATTAGAAAAGATGGTTTGTGAATGATAGCGGTAAGGAAAGGGTAATCAAAATGCTTTAACATTATCTTTCTGTTTTAAAGACCAGAATCTGTGATAAATAGCATTTATGGTAGATGTGGGGAACCAGATTGTGCTGAAGCTTCTACCTAAAAGAGAATAGTTTTGAGCGTAAAACTGGTGCTATATTTTCATAAAACACATAAATGGCAGCTGGTCTTAAGCCAGGAATGATTACTGGCAGATATGACTTAAAGAAAATGAGCATTTCCCTTGAAATTCCTCCATGGCTGTTATAGAAAGAACAAAGCATTATTATTAAGTAGTGTATTTAGACAAAGGGGCGTTCAAGACCAACTAAAGTTCGCCAACAAATCTCTCTTTTATCTACATCCAGAAGAACAAGCATAACAAAATCTTTTTCAATTAACAGCTGTACACATTAGCAAAACACCCGTCTTTCTCAGCTCAAGCAGTCTGGCTTCTTTATCACAAAACCCAAAATGGTGGGGGGGAGGTTTCCAAGTTGCCCAGTAAAAGAAAGATACTTGATTTTTCATTAACCTTTTGACATCTGGAGCTGGGATGTCCCAATATTAACTACTAATGATCTTTTGCATTACCAGTTGGTGTTGAGAGAAGTCCCAATTGTCAGAGTCAAAAGGTTAATCAGCAATTTCACACTGGTGATGTGGTCAGAGTTCACATGTTACTGCCTGAACAGGAGGAATAAGAAAATGAAGTCATTAACAGAAAACTACATCCTAACATTATTAAATCCCTCTTGTTTTTCGGTTTTGGTTTGGTTGGTTTGGTTGGTTGGTTGGTTGGTTTTTGTGTTAGAAAGTATTTCATGATCTATTTCCTAAATGTTTTGGCTTTGCAGAGGACTTCGCAAAACTTTGTTGAGAGGTCCAGGTCCAAATAGGTAACCAACTCGTTTGGTTTATTCTACTTTTCATTAAAAAACCAAACCAAACATATATTACTCACCCACCATGTTCAGCCCAGGCCAGCGTGAGGGAAAAGTCTTCCAGGTCTGTTACCTATGGAGATTTAAAAAACCTGATCCAACTGGGACTAATTCAGCCTGAGAGTTGTGTCCTGTCTCCTGGAGGTGAAGACACCTGAACGCCCATTCATTCAGGATGAATTTCATAGTGCAGATGCCATATCAGGGGTGAAGTACACCCACCAGCAAAAACTTGAGTGTAGGCCTTTCTCTCCTGCCCCCTTCTCTCTTGATTGTAGAAAGTAACTCAACAGCAGCATTCCCTTAACAAATATGGACAGCAATATTATTTCATGTGAAAGTACTTGTATAAACAGCCACGCCAATACCTCAGCTGCTATTTGACCAGAAATAGCCATAGCATACTTCGACTTGTGGCCCAAGAGCTCTCCTAGCCATAGCAAAACCAGATCTATTTTCCAAAAGAAAATGTAAAATATTTCTGAAAACATTACAGCTTGGGATTTGATACCAACAAGTGTTCGCACAAAAGGACTTCTCATTTGCCCAGGCAATATCTGAAATTGTTAACCATTGTCTGTCTTGTGTTTAGGCCTGATCAAAAGCCTTCTGATGTCACCATACGGATCAGGCCAGTTGTTCTATGGTTTTGAGACATTATATCTTTTTCCTGTGGCTGAGACAAATAAGTGGTGAATCTTGCCCAAAACAATATTCTTCATCCTGGCTGTTTTCTGCATCACAGAGTTCCTCTCAGCTCTTTCTCCAGTTCCAACAAAATACACAACTAAATTTTTTCCTCTTTTGATTGCTTCAGTTTTAATGGGGACAGGATTTTACCCTGAAATGTTCTGGGGGGAAAAAAAATAAAATCCATCTTTCCAAGTGCCCTATTACTTAGTCCACCAATTAGCTGACTATGGAGCCTGAGTGTCCTTGTACATCTTCCCAGTCCCCATCTGTATACTTGGCTGCATATGTTTATGCAATTAGAAATGGTGAAAATCTAATAAAATTAGGACAAACCTGAGTGAGCCATAATTCTGTTTAATCTCTCAAACTGGATTGTTGAAAGCTTGCTGAATTCCCCAAACCTCTCTCAGGTGCCAATGAATGAGTCAATATCATACCAAAGATCTCACAGCATAGCAGACGTAAATTGTACTTCCAGAATCTTACACACACCCTCAAATAATGAATCTGATGTCTCTAAAGTAACGTCAGGAAAAAACAGCATTTCCTCCAGTTACCAGCATCATGCTTGGTGGCCCAGAATGGAAAAATGGGGAGTACAAAGCAGAGCTGCACTGGGAGGGAGTGGTCACTTTAAAGGCGTGTGACTTCCTATGGCAGTACTGGAGCAATCCAAGCCTCCTGCCTTCAGGGGGGCACCACTGACACTATCACACTGGGCTTTGCTAGATCCCCTTGGCAAGCCCTGAAAAACTCAACAGGATGGGAGAATGAAGCTTGCTTTCGTCAGTGTGATGCGACTCCAGGCTTTTCTTTTAAAAGCCTGGTTTACCTTCTGCTTTGTACTGCAGTGGGAACTGGTAGTTTGCATAGAAACAATCATTAGTCTGGAATAATCCCAGACCATTTCATACCTGTGTCCTCTCATCATCCACCATGCAAGAGAAGCCAGGAAAGCACGCAAAGAATGATTTTGGCTGAAACTAGGGGAAATTTTCTTTGAAAGGGAAAATAGAATTATTTAGAGTTGAAGCACAGCAGAGCAATTAATAACTCTGTTCTTGGAAGAATGACCCCAGAATCTTTTATCTCAAGTTGTGAGGGCTTTGGTTTTGTACGTAAGCCAAACTATGTATTTGTTGCAGAATGGGGCTCTTCAGTATGAGAAGGAAAATGTAAAGGTTGTGGCATTGGGTCCATAGCTCAGAAGAAAATGTTGTCTGCAGATCAACCAGTTCCTTTTCTTCCTCCCCCCATACGTTCACCTTTCTCATGGACTTCATCTCCAAGTACATGCCTTGCTTACTCTGTGAGATCTTACGGAATTTCAGCGAGGAAGTGACTGAGCCAGAAACAGGTTTCCTATAATAACACAAGTGAAGTACTGCTCCCACTCACACACTTTGGGATGCGGAGGTTGTAGAAAATAGAGCTGGAAGGCATCATCTAATACATGACAGTATTCCCCAGATTTTTGACTACGCTGTTATTGAAATCCTCCAGTGATGGAGACTTCATCACTGCTCCAGTCAACTATCCCAACAGATACTGTCCTTTCCTAAGTGACAAATGCAGTCTAACAGTGAGAGCTTTCTTAGACATTATGGGTTTTGCTCAAATACAACTTAAATGTTCTTATGTTTTCACCTTGTTTCTTCTCCATTTATTTCTGTTACCTCTCCACTATTTTTGTTTTCACTCCCTACTACCTTACCATTCTTTGTTGTCACTCCCTTTCTTTTTCGTCTTTTGCACGATGTGCTCTTTGGCACCCTTGTATCTCTTCTCTTCTTTGTGTCTTTCCAAACACGTGAAAAACAGACTCTGGTGTGCCAGTGGCCTCGCTCCTGAGACCTCTCTCTTGTCACCTCCCCAAAGAAGAGCCAAAATGCCACATTTTCTTTCATTGCACCAAAGCCTCATTGAGAAATTATACAGCTGTATTCAAATTCAGGCCTAAAGGTGATGTTCTTGAGGTGTGACTGAAGAGGACACCACACTGAGTGACTTTGTCTCTGATCTATGCCTGGGAAAGCACCATCAAAAAGAGGTAAGGTGGAGCATCACCATAAGCAGAGGATGGGTTTTGTCCCCTCAAGTCAGGCCCTTTGCATTACCCTGAGGTACATGTAATATGTAAGCACAGTGGTGTCCCTGTGGCACTGCAGGCTGCTTGGCCTAATAGGTATTTGGGGATGTTGAGACAATCTTCAAAATTCAGTGCAGCTCAAACACCAGTGTTTCTTAAAACACAACTGTTTCAACTTATTCTTTCAATTTTTGACAGAAAATTGTCAGAGGCAACTACCCCTGCCATGGCAGGAAGCAGTATGAGAAATGAAAGGGAGGACTAAGGAAAGGTTACTCTATACGTAAGAGTAGAGAACAAGTTTGTTTTCCAGCACATCTGTTTCACGGCGCATTGTTGCTGCACTATAAAGCTTTTGGACCGCGGTATTTTCCTATCTGCTTTGACCAGCATCTGTGCTTGACAGGCCTGAGTGCAGTGGTCTGAAGCAAGACTATCACGGGCATCTGATAACGGAGCTGTTTGCATCAGCACTGAGGATCCTCAGCAGCGAGGCCTCACACTGAGCCTTTCCATAGAAGGTCTGAACATACAGCAGGGGAACTAAACTTGGTCTTGGGAGGCAGAGGTTCTTTGTCTGCTGCATGATCTCAGACAACATATTTCCTCTCTCCAAGCCTCAATTTTTCCCTGAAATAGGGACTGACAGCTTCCTGTCTTCCCTCTCTAGACTCGTGGCTTTTTTGGCTAGTGGCTGTTCTTGATTATGGGTCGGTCTGATGACTGTGAGTCTGACCTCCAGGAGGCCTCTGGACACTTCTATATCATATTTGATAATGAAGCCTCCTGTCTTATCCAATCAAGACAAAAAAAGTAAGTTAGACCAGAGGAAACTGGCTCAGCACAAAAATGGCAGCCTCGGTGGAGTAAAGTCAGAGCCATTAGCTATTGACTACTATAGAAAAACTGAAACTGCATCAGGGATTTCTTTTCTTAATTGCTATTTAGGGATTTAAATGAGATTTTTAAAAAGAAAGACAAAATGTTTAGTCTACAATCACTCTTTGCTGCCAATACAGGCTATCATATAAATTACTTAGACACTTTTAAAAATACATTATTTACTCAATAACCCATAATGGGTCCAGAGCTCCTTTTACACGCTATTATAGAAGTACATAATTGCTGAATTTTCAAATGGATATTTCTTCTAGGCAATAGTCTGTAATGGCTCCTTCAAAGCTCTTAGGCTTTTATCATATGAAGGCCTAAGTAGAAAATGTTTAGTTCACTGATCATTGACCTAATAGAGAGCAACAGCTTCTCTGGAACAACTACTGTCTGCTGGGGCAGATGATGTATGAATGACATTTTAAAAAAATCTTGGAAGTATGTGCTAGGAAAAAATTACTGTTCATGTGCAAAGCAAATACCGCTGATGAGATCCTCAGAGTTCTTTTGTTTGGTTCTGCTTGGTTTAGTTTTTCGTTTCTGTGCGAACCCAAGAACAAAAGAAAACAGTGGGTTTTGTGTATGAAATGCAAACTTAGTTTAGGACCCATTTGGATCAATGAGAGACGTTTCCATGTTCTCAGAGGTCATTCAGCTCAATTAAAAATTGTCTCAAATGAAAATGCAGGTATTTGGTACACATTACAATGTAAGAAGCTGAATTTTGAAATCAAGGAAGTAAGGGATGCTGCAACAGGGCAAATCACAGATCTTAAAATCACACTGAGCACAGAAAAACCCACAGGTCTATCCTGAGCATGATCCAGAGAGGAAAAAGGCAACTTGACACGTTTTCAGCGCTATTACTATGAATGTCACAATTTTTGAGTTGCTGTTCTCTACTTACATTTAGCTTTGAAGTTGGCTGCTTCCATTTCAGACACAAAGAAAAGTTCAGGTTCCTAAAAGCTTGGTGTAAGAAAACACATTTTTTCTCCCTGCAAACCTTGGGTAGTAAAGCCAAAGCCACTATTGCCAAATGAATGTCAGCTCGGTCTAAGTGGAGGAGCAGAAAGGAAAGATGTGAGCTGGGGACGGTAAGGCAGAGACCCTCAGGAAGGCTGAGGGACACCTCCAGCTCTAAACCTGATGGGCTAGGGGAGAGGTCCTTGCTGGGTGGCACATGGGCTTGGGGCTGGTGGCAACGTGAAGTACAGCTCACCAAAGGAGGCTACTGAACAGCCAGCTCAGGGGCTGGATGGGATCTTAACAGCTTGTGCCATCAAACCAGACCAACCATCCCCAGCGCAGCGCTGGTTTGTATGTGACCTGACATGAGGAGCTCTCCCATGCCTTTTATCGGTGGATTTCTCCAGCCTAGTAAGGCTGCCTGGGACTCCTAGCATTGTGGCATGATTAACGGAAAAAAATACAGTTTCTGGCAATTCTAATAGTTCCTTCTGTTTGATGCATCTGATCGAAGAGAAACTGAAATCACAGACCAATATGCAACCAGGCCGCACCAGTTAGCCTCATCATGCAAATGAGGCACACTTGCAGGCGAACTTATTAGAGATCAAATAGTTTTAGGCACCGCGAGTAATGAAGGCAGAGCGCTTATGTTGCAACAGTCAGAGCTGGAATTTAATCATGTTGTTGATATCTACTGCAGCAGTGAACAAACACAGAAACAGCCACAAAAATCAGACCGTTAGAAAGAAAGGACGGTATAAACCAGACAAATAATAACAATAATAAAAGACTCAGACCAAGCAACTTAGTGGTTTCAGGAAGGAATAATCTTGCAAGTTAGATCTGGAAAGTCTTTGAGCTCTGCTTCTTCCAGTTCAGCAGCTGGAAAAGTGGGGGCTGCAAGAAGAAGCTGATGGGGTGTTACTGTCCCTTTCAAGAGAGAAATGGTTTGTGTGTACCTGTGGGGATGCCCCTGCAAGGGGAGAGGGCAATGACTCTCAGAACGATGTTTGGAAATCAACCACGAGGTGAAATATAGCCCACGCTGAGAAGCAGCATCTCCTAGGAAAGAATTCAGAAAGAAAAAGAGTCTTGGGGTGGAAGTTATAACAGTAGTTACACAACTGATAGGCTGGATTAGCAATCTGGTAGACATTAAGAATAAATAAATTCTGCAGAGGCATTAGCCTCTGTCTCAATAAACCCCTCACACGGTCCTACCATCCTTTATGCAAACACCTGGGGAGACCCTGAGCAGGCCCACAAAGGTTCGCTTGTTTTAAGAAGCAAAGATGCAATCCAGCAGGTGAAAGCTGCAAAATGCAAACATTTGGATTCCTTTTGGCAGACAGAAATGACTAAAAATACCGTTTGGCATTTCTTCTAATACCAGTTGGTAGTAGAAGAGCTCCAAAGATGTCAACAGGAAGCCCTAGAGGTTAGAGGGAATGATGTAACCGCATGTGACATAATGCTTGGTGTAGAGATTTCCTGGAATTGATTAGTGCCATTCATGATAACAGCAGCCAGCGAGAGTGTGAGGACTGGGTGAAGGCCCAGGCAGCATTCAGGCGTTGGATATTTTTCTTTCCCTTTTAACGCGATGTCTGGTCTCATCGTTTCAGATGCGTAACAGAACAACTGCCTGCTATTCCCATGCAGCTTCGTCTGGGAAGACTCCGAGGCGGCACACGCACCAGCAATGCGCAGCTACTCCCACGTGAGAGGTCACAGAGACAATTGCAGAGGTGGAAGGACAACCAAGACCCCTGGGTCCTCCTTCCTGTAGAATATCCTCCCCTCCGTTTCTCTCTTACTCCTTGAAGTACCAGATTCAGTCAGGCCATCCCCACCAGTATCTTGGTGTAGGCCCAGTCTGTGTACAAAAGCTATGAAGTGCTGTCTGTATTTAACAGGAGGCCTCTGATCAGTGTGAGTGGGTGGAAATTGATAGCGAGCGACACGGACGCTGACAATGGTACACAAGCTCCGCAGCACTTCAAACTTTTAATTGCATTTTAAAGTAATGTAACAAGGCAATGTTTAATGAGTACTTTGTTTAAGAAACTCTTACTTTATAAGCTAATTAAGGAGAAGGAAGGGTTACTGCACTAGGGCAACAAATCCAGGCTGCTGAATGTCTACACTACAGTAACACACAGTTCACATTCAATTGGCAGCCTTGCAAATCTCTAGCCAGCCAGCATGGATGATTTTTTTTCTGACTGGCAAATAATTTATTATTATTATTGTCATGATTATGCTGGTAGGAAAAAGTAAAGGATAGGCAAGTACCTTTTTGCCAGGGTTGGTAAATTTTCATGACACTTTTTGCGAAGCTGTCATATGGCTGGGTTAGATGAAACTGGAAGGCTTTATGTGCGTAGCATTTAACTTTAAACATTCTTCATGGAAACTTACGCAGCACATAATTTACATATTCAATACCAGTGACAATTTACTTCTCCCATCTGAGCAGGGCTTTCAACTATGCCACTTGAACTAAATTAATAAACAGTAATTAGAGAATGTTGTGCGAGCGAGCTGTTGATGTTGAGAAGATTCTAATCAACACCTTCTTTTAAGGGCCAATTAAAGCTGAATGTATGCAATATAAACATCTTCTTGTATTTAGACATGAACTGGCGAACAAGGTAAAAAATAAAAATCAGAACAATTACAGCAGGTTAGAGATGATCTAATGGAATGATGAATCTTCATTAATTGTGAAAGCAGTAGTAATTTTTAAAAAACATTGGCCACTTTCCATAGCGAAGCACTAACAACTTGTGAAAGTTAATTCTGACTAGGATAACCCTTCATGCTTTCATGGACAGGCTTTTCTCTGAAAGCAGCTCTGCATCTGCCTCCAATTTCCACTGCGGTGTTCGCCTGTCTGTAAGACAACCCTGCATCTAAAGTGAGTCCAGAGCTGCAGCAGAAAGAAGGCTTCCCTGGGGGAAGGCAGTAAAGGCAACTGTACCCATCCCATTAACACTACCTTGCAGCAGAGCGAGAGGCTCCCTGGCAGGTGATGGGGGGTTGAGGGGATGCGGGAGGTGTGTGGGGAATGAGGATTTGCACGGCGCAGCAGTGGTGCTGGTGGGAATACAGACGCACAAGATAAACCTGAGAGGTAAAGCTGCCCCAAATTGTCTCACGTCTATTACTGGGGAAGAGCAGCACAGGGGCAGTTACGCCAGAGCAGCTAATGAACTTGTACTCTTTGCCCATGTGTACTCCTTCACCCCACTGGAAACATAAGGTGGTTTATTCCTGAAAGATGAATTTAAGACAACCCTTGTTTCCAAAATTCCTAAAGGACAGAGGAAAGGCCATCTTTGATTTAAACAGAAATGATCCTTAGTGTACCAAAGGGAGCCTGCAGTAGCAACACAGGCTTGTGTATCACCATTATGAACTGTCGGTAAGTTAAAAATAAGCATAACTTCATCCAAACCACAGCTCACTGCTTCTGAAAGCACATCTAAAATAAAGCCATCTAAACTGGTGCAATGAAGCACATGCAAAATTTGTCCTCCAAGTTAGAAGTTACAACAGGCTAATAAAGGTAGAGGAAACATCTGTTCCAATACGGCACCAGTATCATTTGGAGAAAATGACTGCATCACTTACAGCCGTTTGGTATCCAGAAATACTACCACAGTAATAGGATGTTGTCACCTCAGGCTCTACTGAACTCTACAAGAATTTTACTTGTTTAAGAATTATAGGATTAGGCACATGATCAGTGTTTCTTCCCTTTGAAAATAAACACTTCCACTTACCGTTTCTGTAGCGGTGCGAGATCATTATCTCGTGACAGTATTTGGTTCCACTGGCATTATCTCCTAATTAGCTATTTAAAAATATATGTAAGAGGGAGGAGGTGTCGAGTGGACTTGTAAACCTGACAGGTCTGATATGTTCTTACAAGCTCTGTTAATCCCAACCATTGAAAATACATTAGTAAGGCCAAGTTAGCACTTTAAAGAACAACAGGGCAAAAGCCTCATGTCTTGGGCTGGGGAGTTCAGCACACAGCATAAGGGCTCTTGCACCTCGAGCAGGGAGGAGTGGGAACATGCCAAATGGGAAACTAGCCTTGGGAAGAGAGGCACAATTGAAAGGCTGACAACCTCTACAGTGCGGTCAGCCCTACATTACAGCAGTACCATCACCTAAGGTGTTCGGTGTAGAACCACGGGGGACTTCTGAAAAGCCAAGTACAAGGAATTTTACCAGGGATGAGAACATGCAAATAATACAAAGGGAAAAGATCTAACAGACTGTGCTCGATATGCTCAGCACTGTTTCTATATCATGAGAGATTATTACGTTTATAGGCACAAAATCATAAAAGCTTTCTCTGAGATACTTCATAATGTATAAGCAGGTCTGGGATTTCAGTCTGTGGCATGGTAAGGATTAGGAAGATGGGTATTCTGGTATGCTGGTCTTGTTTTTTCTCCCAAGAATTAGGTTTAATTCCTAACAAACACTCTTTGTAAAAAAGAAACTAGGACACATGTATACATGACAGGTCATTGTGGAGGTGCTCAGACACACGCAGGAAGCACCCCCTCAGCAATCGTGTTCTTCTAACCTTCAGCAGAGCTGAGAACTATGATTTGTTTCTATTTCTGAGTTGCTTTTAAACCTCAGTTCAGTAAATGTGTGATTTTCAGGGTGTTCTGAACAGTGGAAGGCAGCAAATAAATGTTTGAAGAATACTGATAGTATGAGACAGGCTCTAAACTGCCATTTGCTCCAATGTCCATGGTTCAACCCAATATGCAGCACGCAATATGATTTTTATTCGAATCAGATGGAATTTCTAGGCCTGAATCTGCTTGCAGTAACCATGGTCCATCAGTAGCTTCACAGCAAACAGGGAGGTGCAGAGAAAAAAGACTGCTGTAAGCAGGAAGGGAATGAATCTACATCAGTGTCCTCTATAGATTTTTGTTTTCCACTGAAAGTTTTCTCTTGCCTAAAGTCACTTCTGTCCTTTTTTCACACCTCTTCAAGTCCACTTGGTGAATAAATTAAATGAAATTCCTCACTTGCCCTTAATACTTTTTAAATGCAAGCCAAGCCTCTTGGCTTTTCATACCTGGCCATCGACTTTTTTTTAGCATGCTATTGGATAATTTCTCCCTCTTCATAGGCTGGTGCTTTGGCCCGTATGCACCCTGTGCGCTCCCAAAGGCTCATGCATAACTGCAATGGACGATTAGTCCAATTAAGTCTCCAGTGATTTCAATGGCTTATGCAAGAGTGGATGGGGCACAATATGTAATTTCAGCTTTTTTTTGTGAGGGTTTTCAATCCTTCCATGAACTAAATCATTTTATCAGTTTCTCTCTCTTTCTTTTTTTTTTTTTTTTTTTTAAATTTGTCCCATTAAACTACAGAACTGGAACATATTCATGAATAGTTTCTTTCTGCTTTAACTCAAGGAGTTCCTGACATAACAAAAACTGGTAATTAACTGGCTCGAAGACTTTTACAATAGCCTCTTTAAATAAGTCCTAGTATGCGGCACTCGCAGCACTGACTCCACGTTGCTGATACCACTGCAATGCACCCTCTATTAAACAAGGTTTGCCACTCTACCTCAGCATCAATTCTTGGCTGTTTTCTCCACTGCTCTTCTACCTGGAAGCACCAAAGTCCTCCAAGATTTCTTTGTGTGGCCAAGCCTCGCCTTCTCCTCCACAATGGATCCCTGGGTCAATCCACTTGGCTTTGTGCTGCTTCCTTAAACACTCCGGTATCAGAGGGCCACTTACCTCCAGCACACGGAGCAAGCAGTGGGTCTCCAGCGGCTGGGCACGGCTCGGCCTCTCCTCCCAGCTAGTGCTGCAGGCTGCTGTGCTCTCGGTGTTGATGCCTTTTGGCACATTCTGGCAGTCCCCGTTACCTGCCCCCTGCTCCGCACCTACACAGAGCAGGGAGGGGCTCTTCCTGGTAGAAGAATCAGTCTTCAGTTTTTCGGGTTTCAGCAGTGATTGGTAGCTGCTGCTGCATGTGGGCTCTAAGCATAGTTGGTTTTGCCTACTCATGCTTATCTCCCCTGGTTACAATACATTCTCTTTTTGACAAAAATATTACTCTGATGAGTGTGTCTCTGGCTCCACCATACTTACACGCTTCCTGCTAACTAGCGCAAGCCTTATTGTTGCCGTTCCTAAGATTTTGCATCATTTGTAGACCTAGCAATACAGTTTGTAAATAGCATGAAAGAAAGTATTCCTGTATATCTTCCCCCAATACTCCAGACAGATTGGTTCATCGTGGAACAATTGCATACATATGTGCTAGCCTATATTTCTTGAAAAATCAAATCATGTAAGGATGCCTCAGCCAGAACAAGCCATAAAGCTAGACAAGGCATGGAAAAAAACATCCCCAAATATGTACTGCTTAAATTACGAAACTATAAAAAAAAAATAAAGCAAAATTGAAAAGGGCAAAGGAGACAAAATGTAAACACAAGCTTTTATACGCTCTGTGCAATACAGAGTGAATGTCATTTTGACATGCTAGTCTCACGAGCTGCCAATGTAGTTCAGGAAAGAAAGGGATGTCTCCAGAATTATGGCAATGCTGCTTTTGTGAATCGAAGCCAGTTACAAGATCTGTGTCTGTGGATGCCAGGTCTAACTGCCTACTTGGAAAGTAAACCATGAGAAATAATTTCCTAAGTAATTGTATGTAAAGTGTGCAGGAGGATCATGAATCTTCAGAACCCCCTTAGGAAATGCAGACCTTTTAGTGGGGGCCCACAAACCATTCCCTCAATGCCACAAGTGCCTCACTGCAGCTGAAAGCCTCCCAAAACCTGCTGCGTTCAGGCCTTCTGTAGGACATCAACGAGGCAGTTGTACCACTAAGTTGATTTTGCACCTTTGAAAAACCTCCTCCTTAACACAAATACTCCATCACTGTCAGCTGAACACGTTTAACTTTTGAGTTAATGTTATTTTCAAGAGGTCAGACATGTGACAGTAACAGTCCTTTGCCAAGCCATGTAGTTCAGGTCTGCAGCTGAATTTCCCCAGAGCCCGGTATTGTTTAATACGAGTAACTGACTCTGGCTCATCGCTAATGCAAAACTTCTGTTCTCCCGATTCCTCCAGGGCTGTGCTCGTGGCTTCCTTCCTCATGCAGGCATGGGCAGGCAGACCCACTCCGTGCCCTCTGCGGCAGTATGCACTATTTCACAGGTCGGAGGGACCTAGCAGCCAGCAGCTGAGAATAAAGGCAGTCACTTTTCCTTCCATTTTGCCCCATTCCCAAAGCCTGCCAGGTGTTTCAGCAGAGGTTTAGATGATAGCTGCATCGTTTGTGAACACTTACACCTCCTGCGAGGGCCGCAGCTGCCAGGCTGTGCTGGGCGCTGGGACGGGGGCACCCTCAGCACGGCTGCTGGTCTGCCTGGGGCTCGCGGGGTGGCGGAGGAGCGACTGCCTCTGGGAAGAGGGACAGGGGCAGCCTGCACTCATAGCTGGGCTCTCACAGAGGAGGTGGAAGCTGGCAGACCACCATTCTGAGGGTGGTCTATTTTATATTACACTGCAATTGTACAAAATACCGAATCAGTGTGCTCTGTACAGTTTCTTTTGGTGGTTATACAGATCTAGGACGTTCAGAAGTATTTCAGGAAGTGCTTTTTGTGGAGGCACGTGCAGCTAAAAGGCGCCAGGGCTCTGGTTTTGGTGGAAACAAGTAACGTGTCTGCCCCACTGCACCCATCCCTGTCACTCCAGCAGCCACCGGTTAGCTGCAGCAGGTTTTGGGGCAGGTCTGGTGTGTGCGTGGTGCCATGCCGCCCAGTCCCCATGACAAGCAGTCACAGATTTCTGCAGTACAGTTTCACAGCCTGCTTTCACCAAATCAACTATTAGCAGTACAAAGCAATATTGCATAAACACTGACATTGGTTTTCCCCATGCAGTAATGCTATAAATCCCACTGTGCCACTGGGAGCTACTGAGAGGATTTGGGGGGGGGGGACACACACACGTATAGCCCCCCTCTCCAGACCTACCTCCAGGGACCTACGTGGCCAATTCCCAGCACTCCTTTTCACTCTGTCTCTCAGCACAGGTGGGGTCCAGATCTTCTGTCAGTTAAATTTTATTTTCCAGCCTGCTTTGTAATTCAGATAGTGTTTTGGTTCATTTGGCTGGCACAGAGTATTTTCACCACACCCTTGTCTCTTCAGACAAACAACCTCTTTTCTAACCTCTGGCAGAGCTAAACCTAGTGAGTAAGAAGAAACAGTAGTTAAGGCATAATAAATAAAGCCACCCTGAAGAAATACACAAAGCAAGATGAATGGGCATCATCTACCTGGACAGTGTTGCTGCTAAGCATGGGAGGAATAAATCAGACATGTCAGGTGCACTAGAACACCTGACAAACAGGGAACGACGTTTCTTGAAACCATAGTTTTATCTCTGCTCGTTTGGATCAAACACTTGTAATAGTTGTGGATTAATTTCCTTCCCATAGTCAAAACAATAAAAGCCAGGCACCATTTCATTAATTTCCAAACCACCGTCAGATAAGCAGAATTGCATTTAAAAAAGTAAACACCCTGCCATAGAATTGGAGGATATGTAAGCGTTTGGGGCTTTTTTCCTGTGTCTATAAAAGGGAGAGGTTTTTTAGCATTATGAATAGATTTCATTTTGTAAGTTGTGCTACAAAGCACTGATAAGGCAACGGGAAAGCAGCAGAGATTGAGGCAGAGCAGGAAGAAATACCACCCATATTAGGAGACAGCCACTTACTTAGGCGCTCCCATTTGAATAAAGATGCCATTGTTCAGCCAGAAGAATGCACATATTCACAGGCCTGCCACAGAATAGCTCAGTGTATCTAGAACTCCAGAAGTGTCCAAATTACAGCCCCAGGGCCAAAACTGCCCTTGAGTCTTTCTGAAGAATGACCCTCTGCTTAATTAATCAGTGCTTTAACTGTGAGTGATCCCAGGACACACTTTTCTCAGGCCTTTTTCTTAGCCGCGCTTGTTCAGAACAAACCTTTAAATGTTCTCTGGCTGATTTTTGACCATTTTTTCCCCCTTTCAAGATTATTATTTCCTGTTTTACTGTGAAAGCTCATTAGAAATGAAAACCAGCATCTAGATGATCTCAGTTCAGCTTACTTGGAGAGGGAATGATTGACTTGGGATGGAGAGACACTGGCTCCCTTTCAAGGCCTACCAAAAAAGATTAAGTCTACACACTCCCAGAATATTGCTACTGCAATTTTCTTTCCATAGACTAAGGAAGAATTATAGCAGGGCTGATGAGTCTGTACATGCCATTCTGTTAGTCATGTTTGATCCCATCGCTGTAACTCCAGCTGTTGTGCATGGGATCCTTACCAAGATCTCTCTCCCATTTACTCTGCAGAAGACAAGTTTGGATTTACAGCACTGAGAACTCCTTCTGGCTGTCACAGTCCAGGTTGTCTGGATTCTCATACAGAGAATTGTTGTCTGGAACAGGACTGAGATTCAATGGCAACTAGAAATGCATGAAGACAATGAAAAACATTGTGCACAATTTCTTTCCAAATTCCCTCCACCTTGCCTACCCAGATTTGATGATAAAATTCCTCCTATTCTAATTGAAGTTAAAGTTTATCAGGGAAAGGCAAAGGTTTGCTTAAAATGAGAACAGCAGCATCTTTTTTTTTTTCTTTAACAGTGATCTTTACAGTGAAAACCAAACGAATGTTGACCATCTTTACAAACTTGTAACAAAATATACAAACCAAAAGAATGTCAAGGTTTTAAAAAAGTCAGCATGAATGTTTTGAAAAGCTATAATGATAATATAATCTGCAGCTAGGGAAGCTGGAGCCATACTGTTTGATAGGCCCTATCTTATGATATCCAATATTTAGCTAAGTAAAATGATATGACCGGATGGCCTAACTAAATTTAGTAGTCTGGTGAATTGCCACTCTACTAAATTTAGTCAGCCCGTAATGGGCATTGGATATCTACAGTCCAAATGATAAAATCTGTCTTGCTTTTTTAGGCTCCCTGCGAATGCACAATATACTACGCTGCACTATTGAGAAACAAACAAATCTGCAAGGGAAACGAGGGGAAGGGGGAAACCAGGACCCTAAGGAACGCAGAGGGAATCAGGGTGTGCAAATGTACATCCTCATGCTCAAAGCTACCCCAGCAGCAGGTGAAGGTGCATGGGTGCTCCCCAGATACGTGAGCTGAAGGGGAGGAAAAGATAAGGAGGGTTCTCTAGGTGCACTAATCCTCCCCACCATAAAGCTGCCACTCCAAACATAACTTTGTGAGGGAGCCATGGGAAGAGGAATGGTTACAGGTGGGAGCTGGGTTCTCTGAGCCTTGCTGCTCTTACAGAACATATGCTGGCTGCGTTTTCATACCATTCCTTCTACATTTTCCCTTCTGGGTTTTGTAATCCTGATGGTAAACAGGGCAGTATATTTCTACGTAGATTTCCATGCATCTGTGAGCTGTGAGGCAGCTTTACAGCTATGAAAACTGCTAAGTCACTTTCCTCAAAATCATACTCAAGGTGTTACTTACACAGTTCCTGCTGTTTAAGGGGATTTCTGCTTCTCAGTCCATGTGTGCTGTGACCTCTCTAATGGTGTGAAACCATGTAGGACACTTTTTTTTAAATGTGAAATCTAATAGCGATAGAAGCTTTTAAAAATCCTGGTATTAATGGGTAGAGAAGAACAATAATTAGACATGAAAAGAAAGAACCATAACTTTATTCCTGTGTCCTTAAAAAGAGTTGCATCCTTCTGTCCTCATAGAAGAAGCTACTGGATGCCTCATGTAACTCAGTGATACTTCTTGATTACAGACAAGAAATAGTGTCCTTGTCCTCACTTCTGTTCCCAGTACAGCAATGGCAGCATAGCCCTGATACTCAGCAGGTTCTGCAGATCTAGCTTTACACTGAAGGTTGAGTGTCATAAACTGCAAGTTAGCTTTAATCCCCTCCCTACAAGGGGCAAATTTAACCCATCTGAAGTTCTGTATGCATCATTCTTGGCAAGAAGCAATTTTATCCATCATAATTGGGTGTACATGTTCAACAGAGACTCAGAACAGTCATTTAAAAAATAATACGGCTCAAAATAATCAGTGTAGAAACTCCCCATTTCCTTAATCTTTTACACTAAAAGGGAACAAATAGCTCCTTGGCAAAATACTTTGTCCTTTTGACAGTGGGAGGAGCTTCTAAAATAGTAGCTAAGAAATAGGTATGAAAATAAGATCATCACAGCTATGTAGACACAGTCTTTCAGAAAGAAGAGAATGGAGAGGGACAGTCTCAAAATTCGGAGAATTTTGTTCATTTGTGACATTCTGATTTTCACCCAGAATGTACCCTTTCACGAGTTTTTTAAATCTGAGTTCCCAATGAATGGATGTGGTAAATGTTATCACCCTTTTCGAGTCCCCTCCTTGTAACTTTTGGAAAGGCTGGCCATTTTGTCCTCAGTTGCATTTGGAGGCTGTGTAAGTCTCAAACACACGTTTCACAAAGTACACCCATACCAGTGCCCCTACCAAGGCACCAGCCCACCCCCCACCTCAGAGGGGCGGTTACAGAGGAAACATATTAGACACTGGAGAATCCAACCACGGCATCTAAACACACCAGGAACCAGGGTGCCCTAGTTCTGCTGCTCACACAGTAGCTTGTTTTTCTTTTTATAATTATGTCTTAATCATTCTTTATGCTGAAATAATCATAACATATTTACAACCAGGCTCTATTTTAATTTTTGTCTTCAGATCACTTTCTATGTGGCCTCATACTGCCATTTCCAGCCCAAATGACACCATTCCTATCAAAGCCAATCTGGATTTCTTTTCTCAGACACAAGTTTGCAAGGTATTTTTGTCAAATGACTTACTCAAGTTGGGATGTTACTAATAGACCTGCTGGTGTAAAGAAGCAGAGCAGCAACTCTGGATCTGGCCCAACATATATTGAGTTTCTCATTGCTGTATTTTGTAACTCTGTAACAAAACCTCATTTGTGTAAAACCTCGTAACCCAACAGACGTGACACTTGCCTGCTCACTCCAGTTGTGCATCTCACTTTCAGTACAGATGAATACTTACTGGCCAGTAACCACTAGCATCGTTTTTCCAAACGTCGTTAGCGCTTTTGTGGCTGTTGCTGTTTTTTCTTTTCTGACACAACTTTTCCCCCATCTGCCATGGTTTTTCTAAACTACTTGTAAATATTTGGAAAAACGCATTAGTTTTGCTTTGCTGTTAAGATGAGTTTCATCTAGACTTGCTCATTTGCATATATTCATGTTTTACAAGTTTTCTCCCCCTCTCTTTTTAATCAAACACCTGTTTTCACCAGGCCTGCACTTCTTTGTAATTGTCAGTCCTTATTATTTTTGTTAAAGACTGATTTTTTTTTCTTCAAAATAAAAAAGCGGGTTTATTGCTCATCCATTTTAAAATCATAATTAACTTCATCTCCTTCCTCATTTGCTAATGGGTCTATTTTCTCTCCAGTATTTCCTTTTCCCTTGATACACTCATAAAGTCTCTCTTGTTTCTCTTATCCCCTTTGGCTAACTTTAACTCGTTCTGCCTTAAGCTGGGGAAAGGGAGACATTCAGAACACAGCGCTCAGAACTTCCACACCGCTTTATACTTTCAAAGTCTTTTGCAGACATCAACTCATTAACTTTCATAGCATGGCAGTGTGGTAGAGAAGTATTATTAATAGCTTTATTTTGATGAGGAAAGTGAAGGGGAGGTCCTGAATAGTCGATGCTGACTGCAGAGGAGCTGTTCCAAAGGCCAAAAACCCTGTCCATGTGCTCAGGCAAGCAGACAACTAAGCCTGCTAGTGGGCACGTCACCATCGGCAGCAAAATCAGAAAGCTGAGCTCAGGGAAGGGCGTGCAAAATCTCTCTTTCAGCTGCCTTTATTTCAGTTTGGTTTCAGGTGAAGACTCCACGGAAGTTGGCCACCTGGGTTTCTACTCAGTTCTGCCAGTCTGATGTTCCTACGTGATATTAATACACCTGGATAAAAACGCTATGGGAGAAAGCAGTGCAATAGTTTGCCTAGAGGATATTTTAAAAAAACCCGCTGTTGCTTTGTACAAGTACTGGACAAACATCTTTACTCTTTGATAACCATTACTCATAGAACAATTTCAAAACCATGTGCTCAAGGTGCTTGAACTAAGATTTAACTAGCCCAGTTTACACAGGGTCATATCAAGGATGTATATTCTCATGCAAATATGTCAGTCTGGGCTTCCTGCAGTTTTCTTTGGTTTCAGTATACCCACACAGCACTATGCAGGATTCTTACAATGTTTCTTACCTTGTGGTCCACTGACCGCTGCTGGGCTACAGGACATAGGGAAGTGGTGGATGAAACATCCGCACATTCTCCAAGGAAGACTGAAAGCCTAAGCCATATAAGCCAGTTCCAGTGAGAAAACAAAGAGAAGGGGGTGAAATCAAATCAACAAATGAACAATCAAAGCCTATCTTAATTTTCAGTTGGTTTGCAAATGAAAAGCATTGTGGTTAGACACATAACACAGCCTGGGGATATTTTTTCATGATCCTAAACAGTGGTTAAACACAGCTTTTCGTGTCTGGAAATCTAAAAAGTTAAATGATTTCCATGAGATTTCTTCTAAACTGGTGTTAGCAACATCTTCATTGCCCTTGCCTGAACTGTGGTGCATCACAACACTGCCCCCTAACATGGAAGGCCTAGAGCTCATTGCAATCCTGCCCCTTACGCTAGCTGACCAAGGGGATCCTTACTGAGCCCTCTGAGGAGTCCTCTCCCCTTCCTCTTCTGTCCCTGCCGCCCTCCATGCCCACCACGCCTCTCTTCTGCAGGCACAGGCAGGATGTGCTCCTCTGCAGCCAGGGGCTCCTGGAGGGTGAGCAAAAGTTGGTGCCATGCTGCAGTTTACTGGGCTGGCAGCCAGAAGAGGTACAGAGCTGTGATTTTCCTCTCTCCTGGAGGATTTCCCAGGGGTGGAAAGTGAGATGTGGTGGTCTGGTTCCTCCACCTCCAGCACCTTTTCCAGAAAGAGGTTCAAGCTAGTTCCTGGCTCTCCATTTGTGTGTGTACACAGAGGGGAAAGCACGGGAAGTATCCAGCCCCTAAAACCGACGTGGTTAAGTTCTGCTGAGCAGGAGAGGCTCAGCACACAGCCTGCTTAGCACTCCCAAACTGTGCTGGCCAAGTACCCAGTTCAGATGTTTATGGAGGTTTCTTTCCAAGGGCTGAAAGCTTGCATCTGTACTCCCAGTTCAAGTTCTCTCACGAATTTGAACAAAAAGCTTGTAAAGTTCAGCATCTTCCAAATTGCCCCATATAAGTCACTACTGAAACCATACCCAAATGGCTCCCCCCCCCCCCCCCCCCCCCCCCGCGCTACCTTCCACAGAAATGACCTAAACTTTGTCAGGTTCACATGTCCCTAGAGATGATCTCATTTCACTGCTTCAAAAGAGCTTTGGTCTGCACAGCCTGTAGCAGCAAATTTACACTTCAAAAAGCAGACAGCTTTTTCCACATCTTATTCACTTAATGGGTGAGAATGTAAAATTAGTTCCGTTGCTGATGAGGACCTTGAGCCAAATGAAAAGTGTTCATTTGTCAGCACAGACTTACCGCCTGAAACATGATTATATAGCTAATCCAATAATGGGTTTTGATGCTGAGCATTTATTTATATACAGTATGTCTTGTTATCTGTTGATAATCAGGCTCTACAATTTACTCTCTTTTGTGTCATTAGACATAGCAACATCTTCCAGACATATTACATTTGCGTGTCAACATACAAACACACACAAAACCTTTCTGACCAAAATACTCTCTTTGCCTATTCGCCTTGAAACAGTGTTTGAATTTGAGCTTTTTGTAGTTGATATTAGTAGCAAATGAGTCATTTTAGACTGAGAACCTCTCTGCATCTTAGAAGTCTTAATAGATTAAAATCTGAAACATTGGTTTTGTTTCCTTATCTATATGAACTGATTTATTCTTTTTTTTGCCTGATGTGAATAGCAATATCTAATTATCTCAGGTATAAATTTGTATACATTAAATGATCCCTGTCCTAAAGTATTCCATGTCCTAACATCAGGCTGTATCTTAGACTTTGCTAACTATGCAAACACCGCTATTTGATGGCTGAGCGGATTCATCTTTTATAGAACGGAAAGTAAGTCTAACTTGTTAATATCAGGCATAGTTCCTACATCAAGTACATTAAAATCAAACTGAAAACTAGAAAGTTATTTGTTTGGGGTTTTTTTTCCAACCTTTTGGCTAATTTCTGTTGCTATATAATACTCCTGCAGTTGTGTGGATGGTTGTAAATATCTAACACTGAATTACTGGGAACAGTTTACTCCTCATTTAAATATAGAACAAATAAAGTTCAAATATTTAAAGTGGGGTGACATTTTAATAGCTATGCTATAGTATGATACATTTTAACATTCACCAGATATTAAAAAAAAAAAAAGTCTATGGGAAAGTGAAATCACTCCAGTATTAAACTGGGAGTTAATTGCAAATGTGGGGCACACCTGCAAACTCTGCAAACAGTCCTGCAACACTATGCGAGGCAATTTCTGTGCGAAAGGATAGCTCTGCCTGCAGAAACACCCAGGAACACCTCTGAGGCTTGGGTGAAGTCTCCTCTAAATTTGGCAGTCAGGAACCTTTTAGAAGTAAAGCTATTAAGTAAAATTTACCTCAAAGGATACTGCAAATCAAGGGTGCAGGTGAGATGCAAATGATCTACGAGCCAAACTCGAGCTTTGCCATTGCCTCTCTCACGAGAAGGAGCAGGATCAGGCCTCCCTGCTTGCTTTTGTTTAGCTGAAATTTACTCTACAATAAATACTTATATATTGCTGCAACATGATGTTTTATTGGGCTGCACTAGTTTACTAAAAACAGCAGGCTGGTAATAGCAGTGCTTGTGGTTTTGCCTGTAATTCATTTGTGCATGGTAATGCACAGGGAGAGATATGATACTAGATAATAAGGCAAATTAAAAAAACTACTAAACTCAGTACTTGCAATATACAGTATATTAGGACCATGTTCAGACAGGCTGATTCTTTGGATATTTTTATTTTTTGTTTTACTTCGGCAAGGTAATTCATTAGGTATTCGCTTGGGTAAAGAATAAATGAATATAGCATACATTACATCCTCACTTTAGTTGCAGAAACAAATCTTTCCTGTACCCGCCAATGTAATCTTCAGAGTTTTCGTTATATAAAACACCTCAAGAAAAATGCACCTCGGTAAGATTTACACTTTATTACTCTAATGATTCTACAAACACTGCCACAATGTGATGAAAGGCAAAGCAGTCCTGATCTGATTGAGAGCTAATAAAAATCAGTACTGAAAACTGAAAATAGCACCCTTATCATCTTTCTTTCATTTAGACCTGATTACTAGGGGATTATAATGCAATCACAGCTATGTGTGAGAGGTAGCTATGGGAACCAGTTTTAACTGTTTATCTAGCCAAAGATCTTAATTTAAGTTTGAACACTCTGATTCATTTATATGTAAGACACCAAGGAGACAAAATGCAGAAGAAACAGATGCTCACTTGTTCTTTCCATTTAACTTCATAAGCTACCAGCCAATTTGTCTTTCAGGGACAAAATTAATTTCTGATGACAATGTGAGCAAGTAATAAACTAGGAGTTCCTGTCCTGGGAAACTTGTTAAGGCCATGTAATGTTCTGGAGTTATTTAGAAAAAAACAATTTGCTCATAGGCTTGCAGGGACATCTGTAACAGACTTTTCTTTGTCCCTGTGCTGTTACTCATTTCTGGGGGCTTTTATGACACCTTTTCCAGAGGTTGATTTGAAAAAGTTCAAAAGGAAACATATTGCCCATTATTTCTTTCCTGTGGGGTATTTCTTTTTTTTTAGCCTGCTCTTTTTCCCCCCCCTCATATTCACAAATCATGCAAGCCTCAACCCACTTGCCTTGTTACTTCCACACAGCCAGAGAAAGCACCCACCAGCCAGGAGACCTAACAAAATTAATAAAAAATTATCTGAGAAAAACAGTTTGTCAGAAATTTTGAGGCAAGCACACACCTGAAAATGTCTGAGAGAGCACCGTGAAAAAGTCCGTCGCACATTTAGATGGAAGGAGATTTGCCCGTTAACTCTGTTAAGCTACCATCATTAGCAGGGTAAAAGATGCCAAAATGGGAGGGGGAGAGCGAGCTTGCCTTTTCGGTACAGGCTGTGTGTGTATGCTCCTGCATCAGTTACTTAACCGAAATGTTCTCTCTCTTTCATTATCTCTGCTGGCGCCATTTCCCCATTTTGGTGTTTATTTCGCATGTACTCCTCTTTACTCTGCGAACACTTTTCTGTCATTTGGCTTGTTCATTGGGGGTTTATCCCCGCCTGGCAGTCCCGCCTATCTGAGGTTTTCTCTTAGGAAATTCCTACAGTCTAATGCCTGTCCATTAGCCCATTTAAAATCGCTCTGTCTGCCGTGCTGAACGTTCGTTTACGGCTTATGTGCTTCACATGAATGTTCCTTTTCCAGCAGTTCTTTTGAAGAAAGTTTAAAGTAAGTTGGAAGATGTTTCTTTTTCATCTAAACAGGGAAATGAATTTAAGAAAGGAAGAGAAGAGCCTGAAGGTTTAGCTCTTTCAAATTTTAAACAGAATTCAAAACACTGTTGGAACACATCTGTCAGAGAAAGCACGAGAGCACCTGCATTTTAAGAGGGAATCTCTTCCCTAACTTCTTCCTTGATAATAGCTTGCACGAACAGCACCTTTAAACCACATCAATCCCAGACGCTTTCCATCCATCCAGTTATTAGTTCTCTTGGCACTGAAACGCAACTACTTCTAGACTGAAGCTTCTCATCAATGTGCAGCCCACTGTACAGCACCACAGCTCCCAACAAGAAGTGATTAAAACTATTCAGCTGAAATTATAAAACAAGGGGAATTTTAAACAGGTAATTCAAGCTGGAGCTCAGCCTGGATACTGCTCGGAGCAATACTAACTCCCGATTTACAGGCCAGATGATTTCAAATCTAAATGATAAGAGTGAAGTTTGGAGAATAAAAACTAAGAAAACTATGAAAACTCGAACCTTTACAATCATTCTGTTTGTATTTATGTAGCAGGACCCCACCAGCACACCGCCTGAGCGCACAGCACATGGCCTGACTGTATCTTTAGTTTCCAGTGATCAAGGCAGTGCTTCGAGACATGTCCAGCCAAGTGTGCTTTCCCCGGCCATCAGCTGAGCACCGCAAGGACCGCTGAGCACCGCAAGTACCGCTGCAAACTTAGCAGTGAGACTCACAGAAAATTTAAGGTCATTGTTTTAATGGTGATTTGTTCTCACACCATCCTGGCCACACAGCCTTGAAGGCTTTGTGTGCAGAGCAAGATACATACTGAGGCCATACAGATGGAAACAGAGCATTCATTCATGGTTCAAGAACACAGAGTAAGGAAAGTTCACACACTTCAGAAATAACCGCAACATTTTGCAAATGAAATTAGTGCTTGGGAGAGATGAGATCAGCCAATGCTCTGACATTCTTTTGCACAGGCAAGCGGGAGCTGCAGCAGGGACATGACGGCAGTGTTCCTCTAAGGGGGGCCTGATGAAATTTCCTACCTATGAGACTCCACAGGCTTGGGACATATTGATTACTCAGGAAAATCTAATAAGAAAGAATGTAAGGATATAAAAGAAAGACTCTGTCAGGAAGGTTTGGGTGGGGAAGGTTTGACTGGTTATTTGTGGAGGTCTGCCACAAATCTGAAAATTCATGTTGGCCTGCTGGGAAGCACAACCGTCACCTTGGGAAAGAAGAAAACCGTTTTCTGCGCTGCAGGTATAGGAGAGAGATGGCTGGGGTAGGGCTACAGTTTGTATATTGATATTTATACATTAATCCTCCACAAAGCAAAATGCTAATTAGCATGCAATTAAGGTAGAAAGTATCCTTACTCAGATTTAAAAAATCTTAAACCAATGATGTAGCTTAGTCATAAAGTACAAATATTGGGAAAACTGAGCACTTCAGTCCGCTTCACCAGTCACTCAGAGCCCCTGGCAAACTGGATCAATAAGAACAGTTTAAGGTGGAGAAGTGCATAAAGGAGAGGGGATGAAGAGGTGGGCTAGGCAATTTTGGGAAACCTGTTCCACAGAATCACAGCTGCCACTTTGTTTCCTGTGAAGGTCTGAGACCTGGCTCAACACCACAGTGCAAAATTTCTTGGATACATCATTTTATATTTTGCAACAGTCTAATGATTTACTTTTTAAAACTTGCAGATCAGGAAGACATTAGTAGAACAATGAAAAACTTGGCATGTAAATAACTCTATAATGTATTTCCAAAACCAAACAGATATTTTCCAGTCTTCCACAAAACTCAGTATAGTATAATATATTAAACATTTCTATGCAAAAAGTCTTACATAACCTGTCTGTGTTTCAATGAAGCTGTACACATTTGGAGGCTTGATATCTGAAATGCAATTTTGAATAAGTTAAGAAGTGGGAATACCACACCTGGGCTGGAGTCAGGTGAGTCTGAGAAAAGAGAGTCCACAGGCCTCTCTAAAAAGCCCTCAACACAAAATGAACCTATAACATCGCCTTTGGAGTACTGAGCCCACAAGCCCAGAGGGCAACAGACTTGCTGAGGGTGGAAGATGCTGAAGCAGGATGCCCATGCCCTGGCCTAGTTTAGTATTTTACAGATTGTAACCACCATATTCTTGCTACAACAAAAGCAACAGGAGCTCCCTCAGCAGTACATTAGGGTGCCAATTGACAACAAACAAGGAAATATTCCTTTGAGCTCTATAAATCAGTGCATAAAGCATATGTGAGCTATTTAAGAGTTGGGTCACTAACACCTCAGTCTTCAGTGAGATAATCCCAGGCTGAGTCACCTCTGATCTTGGAGGGCATCAACCTTTGGAAGAGCAACAACTCAGCAGACGCTCATCCTTTCTGCAATGCTTCAGTAGAAACCAAATCTTTGTTTCATGGCACATGAAGGCTGTGAAACCCATGAAGTTTGGAAATCTCAAGGACTACAAAATAAACCCACTCTTGTGCAGTGTTAACACAGGAAGTTCCAGTGCGAGGGAACACAGCCTCTGTCCAACATATCACAACCAGCAAAATGTGGCTGAAGTTGATTTTTCAAGAAGTTTTCAAGAAAAATCAAGAAGTTGATTTTTCTTTGCCTTAGAAGCTTGCAGGGAGGCAGGCAGTACTGTAAAAGTCTTTCCCTTTGAGAGAAATCAGTAAAAACTACCTTGAGGCTACTTTCCTCTCCCCCTCCTCATGAAGTCAGTAAAAGCCATCAACACCAAACATATTAATATAACTAAGCAGCAAATATATATTGAAGCTTAACATCTTTGTTGGCGACATGGATGGTTTGATCGAGTGCACCCTCAGCAAGTTCACTGACGACACAAGCTGTGTGCTGCGGCTGACACGCTGGAGGGAAGGGATGCCATCCAGAGGGACCTGGACAGGCTGGAGAGGTGGGACTGTACCAACTTCATGGAGTTCAACGAGGCCAAGTGGAAGGTCCTGCACCTGGGTCAGGGCAATCCCAACTGCAAGTGCTGGCTGAGCAGAGAATGGGTAGAGGGCAGCCCTGAGGAGAAGGACTTGGGGGTACTGGTAGATTAAAAGCTGGACATGAGCTGGCAGTGTGCACTGGCAGCCCAGAAAGCCAACTGTATCCTGGGCTGCATCCAGAGAAGTGTGGCCAGCAGGTCGAGGGAGGTGATTCTCCCCCTCCACTCTGCTCTGATGAGACCCCACCTGGAGCACTGCATCCAGCTCTGGGGCCCCCAACATCAGAAGGATATTGACCGGTTGGAGTGAGTTCAGAGGAGGCCATGAAGATGCTCCGAGGGCTGGAGCAGCTCTGCTATGGGGACAGGCTGGGAGAGTTGGGCTTGTTCAGCCTGGAGAAGAGAAGGCTGCGGGGAGACCTTATAGCACCTTCCAGGGTGCCGCATAGCACCCTATAGCACCGTATAGCCCCTACCTGAAGGGCCTACAAGGAAGCTGGGGGGTACTTCTTACAAGGGCCTGCAGTGACAGGACAAGGGGTAACGGGTTTAAACTGAAAAATGGTAGCTTTAGCTTAGATATCAGGAAGAAATTATGTACTGTGAGGGTGGTGAGGCACTGGAACAGGTTGCCCAGAGAAGCTGTGGATGCCCCATCCCTGGAAGTGTTCCAGGCCAGGCTGGATGAGGCTTTGAGCAACCTGGTCTAGTGGAGGGTGTCCCTGCCCATGGCAGGGGGGTTGGAACTAGATGATCTTTAAGGTCCCTTCCAACCCAAACCACTCTAGGATTCCATGATTCTATATATCATGAAAAAATGCTTTTCAGTGTCTCCTGCAGCTGGCCACACTACCAGTTAGCACACATTCTATTGTCCACACCTGTCTAATAGGAACCTGAATACTGAGACCTGAGACTCAAACCATGCAGACCATACATGCCTTCAGAAATAACTATTCTGGAAATAGAGGGGAAAAAAGGGAACAGATGACAATTGGACCCTGAACCTGGCATAGCTCCAATAATGGCATCTTAGAGCCTACCACCACTCTCATCTTTCCTCTGATAAACAGGTGGCAACAGAAACCAAAGCTGCAAATCTTGGGCCTGAGAGCCCCTCTGAAGGGGTCCAAGCACAGCGGTGCTCTGCCAGGGACATCGCAAGGGTAGTGACAGAGAGTGCAGTGGGGTGCAGGTCACAGCGTCCACCCCTTCCTTACCACCCAGCTCTACCTGCCTTTGTGACAGGGGTCAGGGACAGCACGGACACACATTGTGTTTTGAATTTCTGACCCAGGGCTATCCCTTACAGCGATGCGCCAAATAAGCTGTAGTAAATCTAGTTTTTTAGGTTTAACCGTATTATAAACATTAGCCAGTAATCACAAAAGCAAAAAAAAACCCTTTATACAGAAGGGCTCTCTCTATCACCCAGGTGAAAGCTAACAACCTCTGAGAGCGACTGTTACTGACACATGAAAGCTTGGTTGTTCCAGCTAGATGAAAGGCACCAAACCTGAGACAAATATTTTGTCAACCCTCATGGGGAATCTTGTAAAGCCATCTCCCATCCTGTAACCGTTCTGTGGTTAAATAGTAGCTTCAGTTCTCTGATGTTGCAATCCAGCACTTTTCACAGGCATTAAATTCCCTCTAAATTAATTCTAAGAAAAAATAAATGCATTCTGCTCACAGTTGTTTCTATTGCCCAGTTATTTTATAAGAATCTGATAACTAGTTTCCTGCTACAGAGATTACATCTTGAATACTTAACGACGATTTGGAAATTTTTTAGACAAAACAAAAATAGATCTAAAACATAACACACACAGTTTAGCTAAGTGTAGAACATTAATGCCAGGCATGATTGCAAAAACAGCAAGTAAATTGGAGGAGAGCAGATTCAATGGATATCTCTCAGGGTTAGTACATGCTGTAACTGGTCATTCAGGCATTTCTGGTTCTGAAAGTACATTTTTCTTAGCATAAAAATCTCAGAGTTCAACAATTCAAAAAAAAGTTAGAATGAAGGATAGAGTGCAGCCAAAGGATAGCCTCTAAAAACCATTTCAAAATGAAATCTAAATATGCTTACATATTAGATAAATGTTGGCTTCCAGGGAAGCTTTACAACACTTTAACTCCATCCTGGACTGCGATACAGGGAAATGTTTTGAATTTCCATAAGTGTCCAGAGCACTCTGCTAAGCTAACAAACTGATATTTCTCTTCATATAATAGAAGCTATTTTTTCCCTCAAGTAACTCATCAGGCTCTCTTTGGTGACTTTCTTCTTTTGAGCTGTAGTACCATTTCGTTAATAGGACTGTATAATAATTACTCTTCTCGTATTCTCATCAGCTACTGATAACTCAACTGCCCTATTTTTTGCCACATGTATTCCAAGTTCTACATATTTTAAAAAAAGTCAGATGTTTTTTCCCCTCTCATTACCTAAACTTGGTAAAAATATGGGTTGCATATATGTAGAACATTTTCTCACTGGCCACTCTCACTCCCCACCCAGCACACTTAAGTTCCTTGGAAGTTTTTCTTATCCTTCGTAGCCAAACCAGCGGTGCTCAATCCACGGCCCCTGGCCCATCACATACACACCACAGGCACACAAGTATGCACCACCTGTAGAACAGATGAATCAAGGCTGGCCTTGACTTTCCCTAGCCCAAGATATTGTAAGCTGAGCAGGGAGACACAGTGAGTTGCCTGAATGCTGCAACGGCCCAGGGGAAGTGTGGGCAACTGTACTGCCAGATGACGAAAACGCACCCCTGAAGTCAAAAAGATGTGCCTTAGATGAGATTTGCAGACACCACAGAAGAGCAGACTGGTACCTGTTCCCAAGACACGCTAGGCATCCCTCCATCTGCATTTTGTCCTTGTTCATATACAAGCAAAATGAGTAAAAAACCCCTGTAACCGGCTAAATCAGTCAATGATTCTTAATAAGAAACAATATATGAAGAAATGCCTCTTGACACTGTACCTTCAGGCTGGTGCAGGCAGCCTGTTTCTTACTGCTTGCCCCACTGGTGCTGTGGCAGGCTCCAGCTCACAGAGAGTCCAGCCAGCTGCCGTGGCAGCTCTCATGCAGCAGTTGGCAGTGCCCCGTCCTCTCGGGCTGTCCCAGAGCTCCTTGGAGACCCAAAACCACAGCGGTTTTGGCAGTGGTTCCTCCTCAGGCAGCACTGCTCAGTCACTGCTTTCATGGGTACAGCACCAGCAGCTTAACACACAAATCCCTCTCAAGGGAAGTACAGACGCAGAGTCCTTAGGCTCATGGGTGCAGCCCACAGTGACCATGGGCACTGGTGATGACAACCTATTTACCCGCACAGACTTACAGTATTAATTTGCAGGCAACGGACAGAAGCAGGGCTGTCAGCCAACCAGTAATATTCTGTAGGGCTGATGCCATATGTCATATATTAAAGGTCTTACATCAGCAAAACACATGGTTTAATGCTAAGCCCAAGGGTGTCCCAGTGAAGCCAGCTGCACCTCTCATGGTCTTCAACACAGCTACCTGAAGAGCCGCATAGTGAGGTTTTAGCTATTTTACTATAACCTTTTCTTTATATTAGCTTTCTTTTTCAGTCTCTGTGTTTAAAGTTGAAGGAAACTACGTGAAAAAAAACCACAAGATAATTGAAGTAGGAATCATAGCAAAGAAAGCAGGTACTTTGATTTCAACTGTACATAAAATTAGGGAGTAACTTGAAGGCCAAAGAAAATAGCGCTACACAACTTTTGTATTTTGTCATTGTGCACGATGCCTTTAAGCAAGTCCAACACTGAATACTGTACTCTGTCACTGAACCTGAAACCTTATACAATGTTTTTGTCTGGCCTAGCTTCCCATGGCTAGTGTTTCTCAAGACAGGAGGGAGATCTTATCAAAACAGGAGAGGTTAGGAACAGCAAGCAAACCTGCTCGGCAAACAGATACGAACCTGGAGAGGCACCCTTTCCTGACAAAAGCACAGCCTCCAGGTATGGGTTAAAATGGGTGAGCTGACTATTTCAGAAGGATGAAAAACCATTTGGCTTCTGCAGCCTGAAAGGTTATTCCCCACCGTAGCAGCTCATCGGGCAAGGGCACGTGCTAACCCTTTAATACGGCCACCCAAGCAGTAGCCCAGAAAGAGCAGCTTTCACAATTTGGCAGCTGGATGTGGAGATAATCGTGTGGATATGGGCACTGACCTCTCTGCTAGAACAGATAATAGAACAAAAAAAGAGGAAGATGCCGAGGAGATACTCGATTTCTTTGGGTAATTGTGACTTGCAGTTTGTTATCGTGCTCAAGTGGAACATCAACAGGTTTTGGGGTTTTTGTGAATTTTTAGGGAAAAATGATAACATCAGCAGTCAGCTATCTCCTATTGCCACCCTCTTTGTTTCTAACACAACTAATAATTCAGAGCTGCTGGGCTCCTTATGATCACTTTGGGTCAAGGTCTGGGGTAACAAAAAACGATTGTAGAAGAAAGCAACTGAGAGGGGGATGTCCCAGGCCATGGCACTAACCTTCCGTACAACCAAAAACCCGCACTACAGATACTGTGCTGCCCTTTGCATTCCCTCTGCTACCGAGGACTGTGACCACCCTGGCCAGGTGGCCTGTTCCTGGGATGCAGGAACCTGCTCACATCAGCCCTTGCTTTCTCTCCAGCACCAGGGAGAGGTTCCTCCACCTTTGAAAGACTGAAGTGGATACCTCATTAGGCCTTGATTATCCTCAAGCAATTGCTTAGATTTCTGCCCTATTACCGATCTGCCTTTCTTAGCAGAGGTCGTGGAATGGGCAGTGGCTGTCTTGTCTTCGTTATAATGCATCATTTGAAACTTTTCAATTAAGCTTCAGATCAGGCCACAGTACTGAGACCGCTTTAACGAGGGTGAGTAATGACCTTGTGCTGCACGTGATTTCTGGCACACCATCAGTTTTAATTCTTCTTGATCTTACTGTAACCCTTTGATACTTCGATCAAGGGTTCTCTTGAAATGCTTTAAGCACATCCTAGGACTTTCTGACATGGTTTCTATCCTACTTGTCTCAACGTAGCCAGACTGTCACCTGTAAGTTTTCCATATAAATTCAAATTGCCAAAGATTAAAAGGGAGCTGAAAATCTGGGCTGTGCGTAGATCCGGGGAAATCTGGTGTGGGTCCCCAGAGTGAAAGAACCTAAGGAGAATTCTGCTACGAGAGCAAGGTAACCCCTTTGATGTGCCATGCCCAAGTACAGCAATGCTATGATTAGAAAAGAAACCTACATTATATTCGACTAGTGAATTTAATAAGAACTACTGAGAGAGACTTCCAGAAATTTAGATTTCCCAGTTAATACCTGTCTTTACATTACATATAGGTCCAACTAAAACTCTGGTTTAAAATGCAGCGTAGGCTCTCATCCAGTTAAGCTAGTGATTGAAATCACATTGACAGCATCAGGATAAACCTCTCATCTTTAAATTAAGGGATATTTGGACCCAGATCCAAACCCAAGCCTTGTAGTTGGAACCAATTTCTAAACAGGCTGTGTGTGGATGAAGCAGATCAACCCTGGTATTTTCAAGGTGCTTTCCCAGGTCCTGGAGTCTCATGAACCTGGTTTTCCTTCTCTAACTGTAAAATTCATCTCAGTAAGAGTTTCCCAAAAACTCCTTGACTTCTCCAAGGTTTGTGAGCTCCCAACAGCTGGCGCATGACTTCCATGAGTATGAGGCAATGAAAAGGACCAGATTTGGTCATAAAATCTCATAATGCTTCCATAGCTTTTAAGTATGAATGTTTCACAATGTCTGGATGCACAAATCTTCAAAACACAGTACTTTTCAATGGCAGCAATCGGTTCCTATTAACAGCACGAGACCAAGCACCAGGTGCACTGAGGGGCCAGACTCCGCATCCACAAGGGAGAGGAGTAGCTACAAGCCCCCAGCCCAAACCACAGGCAGTACCAACAACTTAGCTAGCCAGGAGACAGGCAGCGAGAATGGGACTGCAGCCTATGCCTTGCAGGCAGGTATGTGGGAGCCATCACCATTTGGCCATGGCCCTAGTCTGTCCCATCGAGGTACCCAGCACAGGGACTGCACTTGCTGAGCTTGCCAGAGAGGTGTAAACTTTAGGTAGCTGTTCTCATCTCAAATCTACCCTCCAGGTATCCCAAAAGCTCCTCTCCTGGCTCACAGGGCACGTCCTGGGCTGTTAGCTCTGAACAGGCTGATTTATGTCAGACTGCTGACAAAATCTCAGGGGCTGCCTACCAACAGAGCAAAGCAACGAGGTGTTTAACAGTTCCCCTCCTGCTGCAGTTTAGATGTCACCCTTAAAAACAAGGGACCGAGCTATTTAAAAGTAATAACTCCCTGTACCTTTTTTTTTTTTTTTTAATTCTTGAAGCTATTCTTACATGCAGCATGGCGGGGGCCGGGGCCGGGGCGGGGGGGTATTCTGGAAGGTTATCGGAGAAATCCATGTGGTTTATTGCAGTAGGATGGCACTACCAGGGAACTGAAAAAGCTTGAAAACTTGCTATCAATCACTTGATATATGCAGGAGGTGATCTTTATTGATATGCCTCTAGTCACCAACTGAAATGGTTTGTCTTTCATTATACCCTTTTTAGGAGGCCTTTTTCACTGCAGTTGCCTGGTGGCTTCTGCAGACCTGGCCACAGTGAACAAAACTAATTTCCCAAACCAAGCTTATTGGACAGAATATACCTTTTTTTCCTGGGCTGTAGCAGGCAGAAAACACTCTCATCTGACACTTTCTTGACTGCAAGGAGAGCATATCAGTGGTACCATTACATTAGTGTCCTACAATAGCAGGCACAGAAAAGAGGTGAGGGAACTCAATGGATTCCACTCTAAAACAAAATTATCATCGCTAAATCAGGATTGACTTCTTTGTTAATCCAACACCGCATGAAAAAAAGCAGGGGTCATTTAGCACAACCCTATTTACTGTGCACTGGAAACACACCTTCCAGCTCCTGCAAGTCTTAACAAAGCTGCAAAGAGCACATCGCAGCAGTGTGCTGTATCCTCGTCTCAGCTCCTCTAGGCAGCAATTATAAAAACCAGTTGCGTTACCGCCATATTTCAAAGTCAGAGTATGGCCATGCTGATGTGTGGCTCTAAACCCAGCAGAGCTTGATCTATTAAACACATAAAGGGGTCTGTGTGTCAAAGGAATCCGGCCTAAGCATGGGACAGAAACCACAAACTCCCAAATTCAAAACCCAGGTTTCTTCAGCTGTTTGACCAACACTTCAGAGCACATCCATACATTTTAAATTTCACAGTCTAATAGGAATACATAGCAATGCTCCTTTCAGAGGTGTTGCATTGATTAATAAGCTTGTCACCAAGGATGGAAATTGCTACATAAGTGTTAAGCGCTGTTAACTAAGGAAAGACAATTCCATACATTCTGGTGGAATCCAGAGAACTTCAGCAAAATTTATTAGCTTCATTTGCATATATACTCTGTCTGACAACAGTGATCAAGCTGGTGAGAGTTATTTCAAATGCTTGTTATGCTCCATGACTGCTGAAAAAAATAGAGTGAAAATTCTGGCTCACAAGGCAGAATTGTGCCTGCTGAAAAATCTTTAATATCTGAAATATATAAACAGCACAAACAAATATTTCTCTCGTCAAATTTGCACACGCCTCAGTGATATTCAGCTTAATAACTGTGCAAAGAAGCAACAGTATTGATGAAGTTAAAGTACAGAAAAACATTCTGCAGGAACACTGCTAATGCTTTCCGTTTCAGCCACATGTCCTCATTAAGGGCTCAAGATTCTTGGCGAACTAGAGAACATCTGGTTTAGGCACTTCTAGCTCAGTTTTCTGTGATTCACCTTCAATGCCATATCACCAATGTGAAACACTGTGGACCACCTGAGACCTTCCTGGCACAGGGCTACAGGCACTGATTTTGGATTCTCAGAGGTCAAATATAGTTTTTCCCAAATAGAATCATAGAATCATTTAGGTTGGAAAAGATCTCTGAGATCATCACGCCCAACCATTAACCTAACACTTGTGATCTAGACCCTTCACCAGCTTCATTGCCCTTCTTTGGCCAAACAAACAAAAAAACCCAGTTGGATCAATCTCTGTATTTCTAGATTGTATCATCTTTTCTGTAAAGACTTCCTGCAGCAGAGATTGGTATTAGAAACTAAGTCTGTAAACTCCCATTTCTATTCCTTTGCCATAAAACCATAGTTTCTCTTGATCAGCTTTGTAAACAAACAAGAAAAAAAAAAAAAAAAAAAGCAGTTGGGCAAGACTGAAGGCTTCTTCCTCCAGGACTTCCAGAGAAAAGGCCCGCTGAGTTTGTGAGCTAGCAGATGGGAAGCTGCAAGAGTCTCAAGAACATAGGATACTTCTCTGGCACTGGCCTACTCTGTGATGAAGCAAATAATTTTACCCCCAAATCTTTCCCTTTTTGTTTATTTCTGGGCCAAGGCTGTCTGTTAATTTATGTTCTGCATAATGGTTCTGCATCCTCCAGCACAACAGGGTTCAGATGGCTCCTTGTGCTGCTGGAATATGCCTTTCTCTCTGTCTCTTTTGTTCTAACCAACCATTTCGAGGTGGAGAGATATTTATATCTCTTTTCATTACATTGCTATGAAAAGAAAAATGTGGGAAAAAAATAGGCATAATTTCCTGACATACTTGTACACACCCATTTCGCCAAGGGATGTGCTGTGCACCTACTGTGAATTGCTGAAATGCAAGGTAGCTTTGAAACACCATGTTCTTGTCTTTACCAAGAACCACCAGTCCTTTGCCTTTAACAGAAGATCTGTAGCCTAAACAGGCAACTTTAAAAGCTCTCCTGACTCAGTTGCAATCAAGATACCATCTACTTAAATAAGCATTTGTACTCCCAGTGATTTTAGGAGATGAATTACTGATCTTATTACCACAGTAAATACCCCTGAGGCAATGCACAGGCCAACAGAATATTGCTTTCTGCTGGTACAGTACCCATTTTCAGGAGAACTCTAGGAGTATTTCTAGCCATATGGTAATAATAAAAGATTTGCTGAGTCTATATTTGCCAGAAAGTCCCATTTGCAGAAGTGGCTTTTAAATCTTTGACACTGTTCATGGGAAACAGCTTGTCAGCTATGAAAATATTCCTACCAGCTCCTGGTTATCAGCCTTACCAGTGGGATGAAGAGATCTGCAGGTGTCATAGCTCACTACCAAACAGAGAAACTTGTCAGCTGGCACGTTGACTGGCAGAATAACATTACCTGGACAGGCAAAAGCTGTTCTCGCCTGCCAGCGGCAGGGCAGCCTGCAGTGCGCTCTGAGGACAGGCCCCTCTCCCTGCACAGTTCTGCGTCCAGTGGGAGCAGGAGAGGGGCAGGGAGCGACAGTGTGTGGGAGGCCTCCAGCTCAAGCATGCTCCATTTATTTATCACTGAACCATCATCTGGTCAACAGGAAAAGTTGATAAAACTGTTGCCTCTAGGGCTCTGCTCACCTTGGGAATAATGAAAAGGTGAAGCTGGCTAAGGTCAGTGCACAGGAGGCCCTACTGAAGGTGGGAGCAGGTTGGCCATGAATTGCTGAGCATCATCTGGTATCACAGATAAGCAGAATGGGTAAGAGACTAGGCAGGCTCTACAATAAGGCATAGATTTAATTAACAATTGCACAGAGGGAGCAGACCATAGCATTTTGGCACAGGGATATCCTACATCCGACAGTTACTTAAAGAGACAGGGAGCACCCTACTATAAAAAAATATATTACTCCTCAATGTATTTTAAAAATTACACAAGAAACAATAACATATTGTATTACCCATTTTCTCCAGAGCTGCCTGGTTACACCGGCACTGAGCAGCGCAGGCTCTCTGCAGATATTCTGCACCAGGGCCTATTTAAAAACCTTGGTCCAAACTTGTTCCAAAAGTACGACTCTGCTGAAGTCAGGGGGTTGTGCAGATGTAACTAAAGGCAGATGTTGATCCATATTAACTAAACTATTAAATACATCAATCTTACCCAACCATCTGATGCCTTGTCCCATTTCCCAATATTCTGTTCCCAAAAGTTTATTTAAATTCAGCCAGCTGACAATTTGCAAGCTTCTGAGTAACCCCTTTTTTGTAAATTCTTGCTTGGAATTGCTCTTTTTTTCTTCTCTCTCTCTTTTAAAGTTATTATTTTGATGTTAAGTGACTTTTAATTACGTTGAAAGTTCAAGCTGATCTTCATTGCACAGTTCTGGCTGTTCCTCTCCTCAGTCAGTAAAGAAATACAACAACAAAACACCCAAGGAAAGAAGCTGAAACAAACCGGAGGTCAATTCTTATTTCTTTCCACATATGTGTTAGCAAAACCATTCATTCATTCACCAGCTCCCTACCTTATGGATCTGTCTTCAGAGCAGAGCAGACAAGTGACTTTGATGATCCCAGCCTCAGTGCCAGCAGATGTTTAACCACATCCCACAGATCAGTGCAGCACCAGCGGATGGACTCTCCTGGGGAGCCAAGCACGGGACACACCGTTGCTAAAATGGGCATATATGGAAAATAGAAAAGAACATCACTGAACACAACTGCCCGAGTAAATAACCTCTGTTCTTCATTCACCTGAGTAAAGCACTGTCCAGTCATTGGAAACAATTAATGATGGAGAAAAACTGTTTACTAATCAATCTAGACAAAGGGTTTACAGACTTCAGAGCTTCCCTACCGGCAATGCAGCTGATTTCCTATATTATTATACCAGTTTGAAGACCATACAACTTATGCTGAGCCTTTTCAGTGACGACAGGCACCCTGTATCTTTGTCCTTTTCTCAACACATCTGTTTACTAGAGCCCATACTCTAGAAGTGGATCGCTTTTTCTGAATCATATTTAAGAATCAGTGCTGTAAATCGTACTCTTAAAAAAAAAAAAACCATAGAAAAGGTGTGACCTGAATGCATAAGAATTTTTTGAATGAATAGAGCCCTTAATATTTAGTTTTGCCTAATGAAGTAAGGCATGAATGTAAAAGGATTACTATTCCCGTAACGTTCAATTCACACACACAAAGTGTAATTCATGGAACCTGGCTTTAATTTTTTTTCATATAAATAATTAATGCTGCATTTAAAGCATGTTAAAATGTTTTATTTCTTAATCAGCTAATTTGACTGAGAAACAAAGATGCCTTTATTTTCATTTTCCTTGACTAGAGTTACTGTAGTAAAAGGTCCCCTCTAGCTTTGGCCTTCACTCTCAAGTTTGCTGCTGCCAATTAGTTTTCTAAAGTCACTATTTAACAAAATGTTTCTCACTTTTTAAAAAATGTAATTGAATGTCTGTACATCACAGAGTTTCTTGTGTTCAGACACGGGGTGTTAAACATTCTTTGGGTTGACTTGGGTCAGCTTTAAAAAATCTCAGACACTGAAACTTGAGAAGCAGTCGTGTGCTATAGTGTTTTCTCCACATCCTGTTAAGTATTAAGTGGTTATTTTAAATAGAGTTGTTATACTCAGCAACTGACTTAAAGCGCTCGATATAGTTTACAAGACGATTAATTAAATGACAGCATTGCATGTGATGCACATGTATTTCCATAATCATTCACATTGGCCTATAGTTGCCCTTTAATTTTCATACTAATTAAAGTAACACATTGAACTGCAAATTGTAAATGGCTGCATTTCTCAGTAGATGTTAACACTGATATAAGCTGAAAGGCGAATAAAAACCTCAAGAATTAAGCAGAGTGTTTTTTGACTCTGATCCATTCAAGTTTCCCTACTCATTCCATTACTGGACCATGTCCATATTTTAACAAGACTGCATTTTTTCTGTGTTTTCAGCCCCATATTTTTTCTGAGGTACAACGTGCTTATTTTTTTGTATTGTGGTGTCTGGTTAGCTGGTTTCCATCTGATACAACAGAGCAGTTATATAGGGTTTGCCGTTACAGATTAGGTTTTTTAAGTGGTGGTGGGACTGAGGTTTGTAATCTGATGGGCAGAAAGAAAGAAAACCGAAATGTGCAGCTATTTCACCGGTAGTTTTACCTCATAATTACATCTGACCCATTATCCTCCTTGATTCTTGTTCAAATCTTGACACGGCTGACTTGGAACCTGAAACGCAAACCGGAGGGCTGTACTTTCAGGTTGCATCAAGGAAGGAGGAAGTTACTCCCTAGAATATTCACTGGGACTTGGAGAAGAGAAGCAGCAGATAGGAACAGCTCACACAGCTGCTGGCATCTCCACTTGGCACACGCCCTGGTGGGGACCACTGCATCCACCTCAAGCAGTCTCTGGCATGTAACGGACATAGGGTAATTGCTATTGAATGAGAAGTAACCTTGCTCTATAGGCATATGAAAGAGACCTTTAAAAAAAAATTCCTTGACAAAAAAACACTCTGTCAGGGCCAACAAATCAAAAATTAACAACTAATCACTCCTTTCAATGTGTCCTCCATCTAATTGCTTCCATGATGAGGTGGTTTGGGTTTTTTTTTTTTTTTCCTTTCAGAAATGAGCATTATAAAAGATTTCTTTTTAATTTAAAATGAAAAATTCTTCCACTCCCAGGTGACCTATCCAAGAGAAATAATAATAAGCACTCGATTGCTCAGAGAGCATCAGCTCTCACACATATTACAAGGCTGTGTGTTCATGCTCTCTTACACCCCCCACCCCACTCCCTTCCCGCAGCGTGTCCTATCTCTAGATCCTAACTTGGCTCGGCCCAAGATGTTATTTGTTAAAATTAACTTTCAGATCAGGCTGGAGTCAGTGTACTTGGCGAGGAGGAGAGGAACTAAGACTGCAAGGGAGGGAAAGTCTTTGGGAGGCAGAGAGGGAAGTTGCAGCCTGGAGCGGGGGTTTTCGGGGAGGAGAGTGGACCACAGCAGCACCGCAGCAGGACAGAGCAGCAGAGCCAGGTTTGCTCCCAGGTTTGTCACAGCCATCTTGAGCACCATGCTGTCCCCAAGTCCCTTCTTGTGAGCCAGCCAAAGGCTTCCCCTACATCTGTCCCCAGTCCCCCAGGCTGCAGCCACGCAGGGCTGAGCCCCTGCTCCTGCCTTGGCAGGGGGACCCCAATGTGACTGTTCCTGTGATATGCTTTATTCTAGCAAAAATCTTTTGAAGTTCAGTCATGGCAATGCTGAACAGCCATGCATTGCAAAACGAATGGAGTCACGCTGAGGGAAGACTGATAGACTATGGTAATAATGCAAGACCTTTCTTTCCCCTCATAAACCAAATTTCCCATACATTTCTGGAAGATTAATTTAGATTTAGGGAGGTTTTGAGTAAGGTACTGGAAAAAAGACCCTAAATGCAAGGCTGGTTTCTACCTGACCTTAACTACTACATCAGCTACCACTGCTCCAGTACATTTATATATGGAAATGTACATGTACTTCAGCTTAATTACCTAAGGACTCCACAAAAGAAAGCCTTTAAAATGTTTTAATTGCAAATTTAGTCTTTCAAAGAGCTACAACAGTGGTCTCATCCACTGACTAATTAACCATGCATTTGAGCAAAACCATAACTCTCAGCTACATGGACACAGTCCTGCTTGCCTTAAGTAGAAGATGCATGTAAACATGCGCACATACTGAATTAAGTAGTAATTTGAGTTTGTTGGATTTTGTTTTTCCTTTGAGACTGGTTGCTGGAAGTATAACATTGAATTTATTTTCAAGTTTACCCTCAAACTCTGTTGTAAGAAAGGAGGGGTTATAAAGGAACAAAATAATCCTGAAAGAAAAAGCTGTTGAAGCTTTCTGGCTCCCGCGACACAGAAGGACTTGGTGCCTGCTGTGTTTCTGAGTGGGAGGTCCAGCTGACTCTTCCATTTGGACACCTATCTCCTCTCCCCCTCCCCTAACTTTCCTTTGTGCTCACCTACTAAATACAGCGTGGACAACTTCTTCCCCTGTTGTAGCCTGCAGAGACTGCCTCAGATGGGCTACGGCTGGTGAGGCGCAGTTGGGCGATTCGGTTGCTGGCAGGGCAGTTTGTTTTGCGGAGTGCCGGCCTGGCACCGCAGCCCCAGTGGGACCATGGAACAACCTGAAATAAAAGCAGGGCTGCCTCAGCTCAGTAGGGTACCGGGCATCTGGGAAGGTCGCTTACACGAAAGCCAAGGGCCTGGGAAGTCTTTAATCTTTCCAAAATCAAACCCTTTTCACACAGACTCATGACAGCTGGTGATGATGAGCAGATTAAAACTAATTTCAAAGTTACTCTTGGGCACAATTGTCAGGCTTTCATTCAGGAAACTCTCTAAACAAACACTTAACTTTAAGCAGGTGCCTAAATCCCATTGAACACAGTAGGATTTATACACCTGTTTTAGTGCTTTCCTGGGCAGGGATGGCCCTCAGCAAGTGGTGTATCATATCCCAGGAGTCCCAAAGTCCAGGTGGCTTGTTCTCATCCAGGTTTAATTGCCAGTGCCCAGCCAGCACTGGGATCACACCACCACAAGCCAGGTTTATTTCAGTGCACATCCTGCTGTACTGCAAACCTGCTGCAGCCCTACAGGCAGCTCTCCTGCGGATGAGCTGCAGCATGGAAATCTGAGCATGAGAGCCACCTAAGAAGGTTCACAGTCACAAACTTCCACTGTGGATAGCAGTGCTGTTCTTTCAAGCCACGACTAGCACATTAAAGCCATTTCTTGAAGTTGCGGCTGGGGCTTTTTTTCCCCTTTTTTATTCTTCTGAAGACCATCGTCACGGTCCTGGAACAGCCGGGATAGCACAGGGAACCCCAGTGCCAAAAGTTCTCTCCTGCCACAGAAGCAGAGTGTGGAGCACATTCGCGGTAATCTCCCTTTTACAAGATACAGATGAGACTGCTCAGTGGCAAAATTAGCATGCTGAGAAAAGCTCTTCTCTACCCTAGAGTAGCAAACTGCAGAGCTGGTGGGAGGAGAAGGGGAAGGAATAGGGGAGGTTGGCAACATGACAAGTAGTGGGAAGTATTTTTTTGAGCATTAACACTGACCTAGATAAAGTTGAAAAGTAGCAAGCATTTTCAATGAAAAACTCTCCATGTTTCATAAACTTCCATTCACTCTCGTTATTTAATTGGAAAGCAAAAACAGTTTTCATTTTTCTTTGCTGGCAAAGAGGAGGATGGGAAAGGAAATGGAGAAAGGGTCACCACTAAGCTTTCTAAGGTCTCTTTCCTTTTGATACTGTGACTTGGTTTGGTTATTTTTTCATTACTTATTTTCACTAAAAGAAAAGGTCTCCAGAAAAGCATTTGTTTTGGGTAAAACCAAAATTAAATCTGATCTACCACTGAGGGAAAAAACCAATTGGCTCAAAGGAAGACAACCTCTGTATCAGTGTGCTTACATATTAAAGAGGGCACGTGCAAGTCAAAAATGCACTGACAGACCAGCGTAGGTCAGAGCCATGGAAAAAAAAAGGGATTTTTAACAATCTTTCAGCCTTCTCTTTATTAGACCTTAATTAAATCAATGGGTCAAAGCAACAGAGGGAAAAAATGGTTCAGCTAGAGGACACCAATCAACCCCTTTCAGTGGACTGAAGGGTATCTCTTAAGCAAGAACTAAGCATTAGACCAACATCTGCCTCATGTAACACGTAAATGTAGATGTTATTTCTTAAGGAAAAAGTATTTGTAGGACTCCCTTTTCTTGAAAATAAAATCTATCTATAAAAGAAAATATTGCTAATAATCACAAGGTAAGCCAGTGAGCATGCCTGAATGAGCACAAGCAGGCAGAACTTTGGGGTTTTGGTTGAACACCATCCTTACATACGTCAACGTTAGGGAACCCAATGCTGAACTGAGCACCAGCTCTTGAGTCGGTGGGTGTTCCTGGAAGCAGATGATGACACAGCTGCGTTGACCACCAGACCTGTGAGTAGTAATTGAACCATTTAACTAGATGAATTGAAAGTCTGGGTTTGCCTTTTTTTGTCCCCACAAACTTTGGCTAGAAAGCGGAACACTCTCTAAGATCCCACCCTTATGCATGACAGAAGGGACAAATTCAGTTACATCAATGTAATTTCAGCAGTGTCAGGAAAGCTGAAAAGCTTCATACCTGTGATGGAGGGTGGCACTCCAGCCACGGTGGCCAGCATGACTGACAGAGTGAGCACTGGTAATATTCAGCAACAATCTGGCCCCCAAACTAGCATGTAACCCCCCTGCAAGAGCTGTACTGCAAACACAGACAACATGGAGCGAGCATATTGGAATAAAATGGTTAAGATGAGCATCCTGCATGGAAGACATAAATGATTACTTCTGAGGATATTCAAAACCAGAAACACTGTCCCTGTTCTTCACAGCATACGTACAGCGTGCTTGCCCACAGGCCAAGTGAAGCGGCAAGGCCGAGCTGGCACGCAGTGCGGCCGTGTCACTCTGTCCCAGCACAAGCCTAGGGGAAGGAAACGTGACTCAGAGACGGAGCTTTCTCTCCCCTGCTCGCTCCTGGCTGCAGGGGAAGTCAACTTCCCCTGTGCCTGGTCATGGCTGGGGACAAGGAACGCCTCCCCGGTTCTTGTCCCTCTCCTGGGATCAGGGACATCTTGAATACACTTGTCTGACTTTTACCCTAAACACACCCAGGATCCAGAAAGCTCCTGTTACCTCCCTACAAAAGAAAAGGCAGGTTTATTGCCTTCTTCATCTATGCCTCATGAGAAGACCATCCTAAAGAAGAAATAGTAGATTTTAACTAAGTATAGCAATCAGCAATGAACAGAATCCGATTCCCAATATTTATCTATTAAATAACACGTAATACCTCAGTTAGCTTACAACTGCACACCTGCTGGCTCAGGTACTGTTGGCCAGGGCCGGTTCTGTAACACTGCTAAGGGAACTAGTCTTTCTCTTACCTGAAGAGCATTTAGAGCCGCATTACGTGTGCCATTTAGTCAGGGAGAGCCGTGATCTTCGCAAAACCCCAAACAGCTCTGTGCAGTTTTCATGACAGGATGCGCCCACGAAATACCACCAAGTTGCCATACAATATCTTGCCCAATATTATTATTATTATTATAATTAATAATAATAATAATTTGTCTCTACTGCTTAAATCACTGTTGTATGAGAAAGTAAATACTTCCAAGGCACTGGGTGGGATACTTTTCCTGGAAAACATGCTCTCAACAGGAAACCCAAACAGAGTGGTAGAGAGTTATCTTAAGTAGATTTAAATAATTAAATTCAAAATTCTCAAACCACTTGCTGTTTCAAATTTATTTCTTTAATAACAAGCTTGTTTCAGCAACACACCGGATTAAGGTTTCATTTATTCAAAATCTAAGGTCGGTCCCACTCTGAGTGTTATTTTAAGTATTTAGGGGAATTTTTGGGTTGTGAAAATGAAGAGATTGTTGCATTATAAATTCATTTCCTCTGTTATTGCACAGGCCATGCACAGTGCAGCTGTGAAAGCGCCGTAAGAGCCCCAGCAGTGTCCTCAAGCTCAACCTAGACGGGCGAGTCTTTGTTTTCGCACAAAGAGGAGCCAGCCCCTTACGTCTTCGGCTACAAGCGCTTCCTAAACAGTGATGCCGACACCGTTCAGTCGCGCTGAACAAAGCAGGGGTGTTTAATGACAGCGATGACCGTCCGCTGGGGAGGCGGCCCAGGCGCGAACAGCCGTTTTCCTGCAGGACTTCCAAGAGAGCCAAGCCCAGTTCCCGCCGCGCCGCACGGAGCAGTTCCTCCGGCAGGTGTTACCTCGTAAGGAAGGGCTCAGCAGCGCTTGCCATCCGCACAAGCAAGTCTACAAACAAGCGAGTTTCTTATACGTTCTTCATCACCTCCAGGCATTCATATTCTTTTTAAGTACGGGAACATTAATTAGATTTTGACCACAGACCCCGGATTTGACTTACCCTGACAGGGTTTCCATTAGTGTAATCTGTAGGGGAATTCACTGTTTTAACATCTGTGCGCCTAAGGCCTATCTCACATTTACTGCCGTAGTCTGAAAAGCCTCCCTTGTACGGCTGTGTGTTTCTTCATGCTCCCAATTTCACAGAAGTCATTTCAGCACCAAACGGTAATTAGCAAAGGGATGGGCCTCGACTGACATGAATGCAATTTATTGTTTTCCACAAGGCCCTGAACCGAGCAAACAAAGAACGTAGTCTTGCTGTCTGGCATTTTATTAACTTGTATTGTGCGACGTACCTTACTGAAGGGAGATCTCCGAGTAAACGCAGCAGCTAGTATGCAGTAACATGCGTGCTTTTGAAGAATATTAATTTCAGTTCAATTAGGCAAGTTTTGCGGGACCTCAGCTCTAAAATAAGACAGCCACTTTTATAATTATCTTCTGTATTAACTTTATCACCACCCGACTTTTTACATAAATGCAACCTTTCATCTTTAAAATGCCAACACTTCTTCAATTTTGGCAACCGTACAGCATTGCTAATTATTTGCTCATTATGTGTGGTTAACTGATGAATCATTAATAAATGAATGAATGGCTAATATATTTTTATGGTAATTGGAGATATAACTGATTGCAGACTTCCTTTGCTTCTCAAAACTGCCCTGAATGAGCAGTAGCTGCTTAATTGTTTACAGATTATATTTATGCCACTGACAAGCTCTTCCCATTGCTGCGGTGTATCGGAGGTGAGCCCTCCCCGTGCCAGCCACCGTGGGCACGAGGGGCGATGGTCTCCCTTCCCCGCAGCCTCGCAGCCGGCGGGCACGCACACGCACTTCACGTGGGTTTCCCACCAGCTCCCTGCGACGGCTGGGAGCAGGAGTACCGACACCATCGCATTTATTGTCAGCATTCCCAAGTAATACCATACTGTGCCGTGGAAATGGTACCTTTCTGCAAGTGTTCTCCCGCTGCCTAGGTGTCTGCAGTGAGTAGCACAGACAGGGCAGAGAGACCAGGCTCCAGTGCCATTTTGTTTTAACTACACACCGTGCTTTACAGTAAATGGCTTATATAACCTCTCGCTGCCAGCGCACAGTTAATGAATTCAGAGATAATTGCTGGGTTGATTTCTTCCTTTCTTTTTTTTTTTTTTTTAAATAACCTATCTTTCCATAAATCGTCCTTAGGTTATACAGTTCCAAAACAGACCGTTTAAATCTGCTTGACAATTCAAATCAAAAAGAAAAGATAGTAAGATGGCCAAACAAGGCTCCTTTAGCTATGCACACACGTCCTGAAGATCAAGTTAAAAATGCAAAGGAGATTACCAATTCTTAATTATAATTATTTAACCAGGTGGGTAGGTTCTCTAATGAACATTTCTATGAAAACAGAATAACTAATGATGGTCTTAAAGAAGTCTTTGTCTTCCCATGTACTAATGATCACATTTATAAATATGCAGGAAGGCCCCCATGTACATTGCTAATGATAAGTAATTAAGCACCAGGCGTCAAAAGCTATAGAAAAGGGTCAGGGTAATGCAAGAGAAAATTAAAAATGCAATAAAATAAGTTGTGGAGCAAGATTAAATTTCTGGCTTCTGCAGGCCTGGCTATAAAGAAATCTTGTTCCCCCTTCAGTATAAACCAGGGCTGCTGTGGGGTATCAAAACAAAATCTTCTAAGCACTTTCATTAGATTTTACTTGCCTCTGTGCGTGTACTCATATTAAAAACAAGTGAACTACCAGCCATTTAAAACAGACGCTATATTCAGTAAAGCTGCAGTTTCTCTCAATGTTTATGAGAAATCACTGTGGCTGAGATTATGACTATCACCAACCTCCTCAGAAGCATTTCAAAACTTCTGATGAAAGAAAACAGGGACGTATTAAAATTGAAACCTGATTTTGTTATTATTTTTTTAATCCGGAGGTCCGCGAATGAAGGGCCTGCGATTCCGTCCCTGGCAGCCTCCCCACCAAGGAGGCTCAGACCCAAGACGCGACGAGGGTTGGCTCGAGCCCACGCCTTCGCTTCAGCTGCTGAATCCACACCACAGCCTGTTGCAGAGCATTAAAGGCAGTCTCCAAATTCAAAAGAAAAGGGTTGTCTTTGGTAGCAAAGACGTGTTTGTCTCTCTCAACGTAAAGCCGTTAAAATTCACCTTTTCCTGGGAGCTCGGCACGGCCCTGCAGAAGAGCGGAGGTCCCTGTGCTCCCTCCCGCTGGCTGCCACAGCGCCCCACGCCAGCTTCCCTCCGGCATCCTGCATCCACAGATCCTTGCCACAGCTAATCCCCCTGCGCCGAAACCCAATTTTCTGCTGCTGCAGTTCAGGGTTCAAACAGATGACAGTCTAAGGGAAATAACGTACCATTGTTATTTCTCACTGAAAGAAGAATTTAACTTGTTTTTAAAATTGTGGTGAAGAAACAGTAAAGAGCAGAGGGAGGGAGAGATGGAGTGAGGGGGACACTAACAAGCGCCACCCTTTTGCCGAGCACCTCACAAAATGGCGTTTCTGTAGCTGCTGCAGCCCTGCTGCATCACAGGGCCACGGCCTTCCTCAACGTGCTCACCCATAGGCGGCAACTTCACCAGATTTCTTCGCCTGATCTCAAATTTAACCAATGGGTTAGATTAAAACAAACACACACAGTCCTCACAGTTAGAGCTTGTGGACACCGTGGCCTTAATTGCAAATAGTGCCCATGGCATTTCTTCCAGATGAAACCAGTGACTCTCCCGCATTCCTAGCCTTCCAGGACTTCTTTTTGAAAACAATATTTGACTTCCAAACTGACCTTTCATTGCCTCACACTGGGCATTTCTAGCACCGCCTTCAGCCCGGCTGTGGCTCAGGCTCTCATGAAGCACCGCGACCAGAAGAGCACACGAGCCCTTGCCAGGCAGCGCGACACACGCTGACGAGTCAGCTTGGTTTCCGCTTTTATGGGCTACGCAGGCCAGCCTGCCTGTTCGAGCTGTTTCATTTTGTCTGCAGCCGAAAATCAAATAACCTGAAATAAAGCCTTGACGGTGAGCCACTGTGGTACAAGCGAGCACACTTGGCCGTGGGAGAGGAGTGCGCGCTGCTGAGTCGCGGCACGCGGCCAAGCTCCGCCCAGGGCTGAGGCCCAAAATCCACCCTCCGGAGGTAACTGTCCCCTTCAAAACATCTAAGGGGACACCTCTGACGGAGACGTCCTCGGGGAGTTCACAATCTCCTGACGACATCACCTTCTTCCCTCAGGGGGTGAGCCCACACGTGCGACTGCACTTGTCCTACCAAAAGCCGCCCAGCGCCACGCGGCTGCCCCATCATTCTGGGTTCGCCTGCGAGGAACAGCCTGAACCGCCGCCGTGCTGCTGCCACGGCCGGGCTCTGTGGGGAGAGGGGATGAGTGTCTACGTTGTTGCCTGCAACCGCTAACATATAATAGGGATAGGAAAAGCAGGTATTGAATTACAGTTATCTTCAATTAAAAAAATGTTTATCTTTGAAAATACATATCTGTTACGGACAAGCTCCGAAAACCACCGTGCCAAGCCTGTCAGTAAAACCGAATGTTAAATGGAAAATATTTGCCAGGATTTAAAATTAGACCTACACATTACTTACAGATGTTTCAATGAAAAACACTTGAAACTCAACCACATAGAGTAATAAACCCCACAATGGTGTATTTTTTTTATACTTCAAGTTAATTTTTATTATATAAGTAGCCATACGAAGAAGCCATTGCATACTGCTTAAATTAAATGTGGAGGAATGAAATCAGCAGTATCCCTTTACAGCATATGGTCCAGCAAATCAAATTACAAAGCTTTCCACATCTCATTAACTGCAATGAGTACAGTGAGATTTCTAATAAGTCACTTCTTTTTCATGTGAGAGGTGAGCAGTGACTTATTGTAAGTATTCTCACAGGATGACCCTTGCGCTGAAATTAAGAACTAATCTAAAATGGGAAAGGTCATTTGGTCAAGTCTGATCATAACATTTCCTCGTTATTGTTTTAGTTGGCATTGAAGCACATGCTTTCCCGGTGCACCAGCTGAAAAATGCCTTTGATAATTTCACTGACAGCGAGTAACCCACACACTGCCATTTAATGACTTTGGGCAGGATTAGCTGACAATAAAGAATACAGTATAAATGTTGTTATAGAATGAATTTTTCAGCAGGAAAATTTCATACAGGCGTACTTAACTAATTTATTTGCATTTACCACTGAGATGTCAGTCCAAGTACCGCTCTGGTGAAAACTCCTGGTCCCCAATTAGACAGCAGCCTCACGAATCTCAACCTTCCCTCGGAGGGAACCTGCTCCCTGCCCCCCCCGCTCACGGCCCACATGTAGCCATGGCTTTGGTTGCAGCGGGCACGCCAAGGAGAGAACCGCATTCAAACACCCGCTTCCTCCTCTGCACAGAAAATCAAATCACTGTACAATTGCTCATCATGTGGCTTTGCTTTATGTGGATTCCTGATTTAGTGGCAGATCTGGTCCAGGAACTGAGGCATTCCTGGCTCCCCGTCCTGGGCTCAAATCTCTAACCTGAACCCCATCTCCCTTCCGCCATCAGCCTGAAATTGTTTGCTATAGGATATGTTGACCATAAAAATACGGCACCGTGCACAATGAGAGAAACATCTCAAGACAGTGGAAAAGAGAGCGCTCAGCCAGGCCAGCTGAAACACTTGGGAGGAAAATCAACAGGCTGTTTTTAGCAATTACTAAGTTGTTGGCTGATCTGATGTAGCTGGGCAGGAAATTCCATAGTTTTTGGAAACCATTGACAAAAATGTTCTGGCACTTGTAATCTCCATTTTGTACTTCAAGAAGAGTTAATGCACTGTGCCCAAGGAGTTCAGCATGCAAAGGAAAATGGGAGAGAGCTTTTCAAATAAATACGGAGATGCATCGTCTTCCACGGCAGAAGAAAAATACTGCGACTTACTCACAACCTCTTGATGCACCGCTCTAATGACTGGGCAGTAGTGGGAACGTGATCGTTCCCACCAGGACGTTTCACTTGGTTATTAACCTCGTGGAAAATTCTGGAGGACTGTAAACCAATCCTCAGAGGATGGATTTCTTATTTGGTCTAAAAACACTGCCTTACTTTTGTGCAGCCACTACTGAGAAGTCTGAAACCAAGCTACTGTTTAGATTAATTTAATTCCCCCTTAATGTTCATTAAATACTAAGCTGTTATTTTAGGGCACCTCAAGATGAGTTGCTAGAGCTAATTTTTGGAAAAAGCAGTGTTTGAGTGCAAAACCCAGTGTGCAGGGGATGTTCACATCATTTCCTTTGAGCTATTTTAAGCATCTAGCATTAACCTGTTCAGAAGCCCTGAGCTCCTTAGGCCCACAAGTGGGGACCGGTGGGCACCTGCACCCACCCCAGGCCCTAGGAAGAGGGGGACATGTGCTCAGAGCACCTCCATCAGATGGCAGGCAGCCATGGGCTTGCCTTGGGCAGAGGCTAAGCCCAGGATCAGCAGCAGCGAGGAGAAGGACAGGGAGGATGTCTGGTCTCACTGCCCCATGGCTGCACCTGCAGGGCACTAGCTCCACTGTCAGGTTGTGCTTCCCACATCCCCTCTGCAACAGCCAAGCCTGCTCTCACCCTGCTTTCCAAAACACTGGGTGGGTTGGGTGGTGGCTTTTTAAAGTTGCGCCTGAAAATTCAGGGTGTGGGGAAACCTTAAAAACACAAGTTGGAGCAGTGACACTCAGACTGCAGAATGCCTGAAACAACAATTTTTTTTGGCAACCACGGACAACTCTCACATATCTCACTAGAATTAACTTTTGACCTCCAGACCTCAGAGAGTCGGAGTTTCAAAAAACGCAGCTTTGTACGATGTGCACTGAATTACTGCAGTTCTCACGTGCATACAATCGGGCGATTATGCATGCAAAAGTTTAAATTAATTAAGGCCAGAACAGACAATGTACTTTAAGATAACCTGAGTTGATTTGCTGCAGTGAGTTAAGCCGAATGCAGTGAAGAATTTACTGAACAAAAGCTCAGCCTCTTCCTTTGTGCAAAGGTCATGTTGTCCAAAAGGAAGTCCTTCGGCACCCCCAGTTACACACCACTGTCAGCATCTGCTGAAGATCCGCTGCGGAAGGAGGACAGAGTATGATGGCACAATTGCAGGGCCTTCAGTGAAAAAGGAACTCATTCGAGAGCCATTTGCCCCTCTCCACTAGACCCACCTGATGCTCTTCACTGCACCTTGTTTCTACATTTATCTAACTACGTATTGACATTCTGGGCGTATGGAAAATAACTGGGAAAAGCTGAATCAACGATGCACTTGAACACAGCACTCTACAGCCGTTCTTGAGGGATTAACTTTCAAAACGTGGGGAGCCTCTGGCGACCTTCTGGCCTCTACTCCAAGATCTTGGCCAGGCTGGTCTGCCTGAAGGTTCAGGGCACACGGCGTGGACGCGAGGTCACCCTCCCAGGCTCATCAGAGCCACAACTGAGCAAAGTTATTGCTTTCCAAGCACCAAACGTAGGCAACTGCTATTAGCATTTCCATGCATGTTTTACTTTAAATAGTTGCTGGTTGCTCATCCTTCCCGTAGCTGAAAATTACCTACATACCTAAACGCATACACTTGTTATGTGCCTGCATATATTTATTTTAAAATAGCTTATGCATATATAACACAGAGACACAAAAGTTCTCCGATGCTTGTTCCTGGAGTGGTAATAACACAGAAATATTTAAGATGATTCAACAGTGGACGGCTCGGCAGATGTCTCCAGCATGGTGCAAGACATTAACGTCTGCTGACTCATCATCAGAGTTAATTCCTGCCTGGCTCATGTTCCCGTCATCTCAGCAGCAATTTAGTACTTGGTAAATTTTCTCTCATCAGGAGTAAATGTTATCACAGACTTGTGATTATGTGCTATTTGAAACTGGTAGAGCTAAAGCCATGTGTGATAATAAAAGGTAATTGTTTACCTTTGAAGTTGATATCTACGGCCTTCACTGCACTCTGCAGGAAATTAGGCCAGTCCACGACCGCCCGGGCAGCCAAGCTGTGTCGGACACCCCTCGCCGGGGCGTGAAAATGAGGTGGGTGCACGTGCAGAAGTTGAAACAAGCTAGCGGCGCTTTTATAGACTTGTTTTCCCCTACTGAGTGAAGCTGAACACAATAAAAAATTCAGTAAGGAAAAGGTTCCCCTTCTATTTAATGTAATAACATTTCTGGCTAGTGTGGAGTAATCGAATTTTCTGCCAGGGGAAGGATGAGCAATGCAATACCATCTACATATCCATAGGCATACCTGAGGAAAGCTGCAAGTGAAGAGTCGTGATGGCAGGTACAGGGTGCCCGGTGGCTCGAGCCCAGCCCAAAGCCAGCAGCACCGCTCACTGCACAGGGCCCTGCCACGCTGTGGCTGCGAGCAGTACCCGAACACCTGAGGCTGCGGTTTCCTGGGTGTAAAGCCACCGTGTCCTGGGACACAGCGTGGCCGTTGTCATCTCCATGTCTGGGATGGGTCCGCCTAGTGTACCCGCAGCCGCTGCATGCCAGCTGACGGACGCCCTGCAGAAGATAGAATTTTGGGTGCTCCAAAGGCAATTTCTCCTTCAGCGGGCAGAAGCTGTGGTGCAATTTCACACTGATCTTAGGAAAAGGAGCCACTGATGCCCAAACCCAGCTCTGCAGCAACCAGCAAGCTCCAGCTACCACAGATTCCCTGATCTAAGAAGTAGGCAAATGTGTAAATCAGAAATACCAGTTGAAGGGATTGAGTGTTTGTAACATATGCTATTAACATGCTGTTAGCTTTCACAACTCATTTTCAGGGGATTATAACTATTCCTAACAGAAATGGCCAGGGAGATGAGAGGTCTCAATATTTTTGCCTGCTTTTCCTTATTCTGCCTTATGCTCCCAAACAATTCACATTGGAATTCATAAATAAAGACATATGCACATTTGGAGCATGTTCAGATCAATTATCCCACATCTTTTTTTTGGAGCAGGGAAGAAGGTATATTGCCTAAACACTAATGCCTATGGATCTTTAATATTAATGTGATGCTCAAGAGATAATTACTTCTCATGAACCAGAATGAGTCTGGCCAAAAAGGTTGAGCACATCCAAAATTCAGCTGATTTCAGTGCAGCTAATTCTGGTTGAGGCTTTTTTCTCCCCCGCTGGACACACTGCCAAATGTAATAGAAATAAGCCCCACTGAAACTGGCTGAGGATACGTATCATATTCTGATTGGTAACAGATTTGCAGATTATTGGAGGGGGGAGGAGAAATTACTAAAAACCAAAAGTCACTTAAAATACCATTATGGTTCAGGCATAACCCCCTGTGAAATAAGAGTCTTTCCCAAGGAGGATCCTCAGATGGAAACATACCTCCTGCCCTGGCACAGGATCCCAGAAGGAAGCGAGAGGAAACTGCTTACTGTAACCCAGCCCATGGCTGAACGCAAGACGACTCTGGCGCCAATGGGACTTCTGGAAAAAGAAGAAAAGATTAGGTTTGGGCTGAATGAAAACCTGACCTGTGGCAGTCTGCGTTGTGGGTAACCTAGAGGGAACAGCAAGGTTCAAAGCCAGAGTGAAGAAAAGCTGCCTCCGTCACTTTGCAGAGGGAGAAGCATCTTAGTCTCTTGTTTCAAGGCACGGGAAGAGGACAGCCCTCGTGTGTCTGCCCTGCAAAGCAACACTGAGCCCAACTGCCACGAGCACAGCGGGTTAATTCCTGCAGCCTGGCAAATGGCTCCTCGCTGTGGGACTGCCTTCCAGAAGGCTGCCCAAAACAGGGCTGGGAAGTGAGGAAAGGAGCTCCCGGGCGGCCCAGCTCTGCCCTGGCTCCTCTGTCCTGCTGCGGATGAGTCATGTACAGAGCTGGAAAGGGAATAAATGCAAACACATGGCAGTCAAAATGGCTTTCACAGAAAAGAAAACACCGGGCTAGAGCTGCTGTAGGTGTGCAGCACGGAGCTGGTCCCGTGTGGGATGGGCACCTCTCAGCGTGCAGCTTTATGAAGCCGTCTGCCATGGTATGGGAAGTCACGGATGTTTCCTGACTTGCTAAACCTCTTTGCCAAGGCCAGGCTAAACACCTTGTTTCTTCCTAGCTGCGCTTTAGATGATTAATTTACATCGTCCTCTTTGCATGAGGAAGGCTGGAAGAGGGGAAAAGGGGCAGTAGAGCAAAGGAAAAAGACAGCAAACCTGGATACACCAGGAGTGGAGGGAGGTAAGAGAAAAAATCTAGGCGGAAAGAATACCTGCCTATTTCTAGTATTAAATGCAAATATACACTCGAACATATAGGTTACAAATTCAAATTTGGAAACGTCATATACTTATCCCATGCCACTTTTATTTCACCTCCTCATACAAGGACTGCTTAATGTTTTTTAATTGCACTATCATATTCTCACTTTTCCATAGCACTTCCTTGCAAAGGAAGGCAGCAGCTGAGAGATTAACTGCGGTGTAGCAGATCCCTGCTGCAGGACCTCTATTTCCTTGGCTTTGGAAGAAGGCTTTCAGCCTGTCCTAGTCTTGGTTCTCCTCAAGAAGTACCTCTTGCAGCAGCCTTTGCTGAGCTTTCTGCTCTGGTGAGAGCCTAAAAGCATCCATAGAAATTCCACGTGATTTTTATTTTGGTGGCCTAACAGCATCTTCCCAATGAATTAAAGGGAAAAGACAACTATATTTTCAAGAAAAGCTTTCAAGATATGATTGGACAACGGACAAAAAAAATTACTCTCCTGTCAGACTTTGTCAACCCACCCCCAAGAATGATGTGACATTTTGCAAACAATGCCAGTACAGCAGCTTCCTAAAAAGTCATAATGGTTTTTCTCTAAGTACGGTCAACGTAATGATTTTTACCAAACGCCTCTACCAACACAGTCTGGACCTCACTATTTGTGCTTGGGCTTTATTCCTTTTAATGTGGGAGGACCTTTCCATTAACAAAGAAGATGCGCCATCAATGTGTGCTGGCAGCCCAGAAAGCCAACTGTATCCTGGGCTGCATCCAGAGAAGTGTGGCCAGCAGGTCGAGGGAGGGGATTCTCCCCCTCTGCTCTGCTCTGGTGAGACCCCACCTGGAGTACTGCGTCCATCTCTGGGGCCCCCAACATCAGAAGGATATCGACCAATTGGAGCGAGTCCAGAGGAGGCCACGAAGATGGTCCGAGGGCTGGAGCCCCTCTGCTATGGGGACAGGCTGAGAGAGCTGGGCTTGTTCAGCCTGGAGAAGAGAAGGCTCTGGGGAGACCTTATAGCTCCTTCCAGTACCTGAAGGGACCTACAAGGAAGCTGGGAGGGGACCTTTTTACAAGGGCCTGTAGTGACAGGACAAGGGGTGATGGGTTTAAATTGAAAGCGGGGAGATTTAGATTAGATATCAGGAAGAAATTCTCCCCAGAGAGGGTGCTGAGGCACTGGCACAGGTTGCCCAGAGAAGCTGTGGATGCCCCATCCCTGGAAGTGTTCCAGGCCAGGCTGGATGAGGCTTGGAGCAACCTGGTCTAGTGGAGGGTGTCCCTGCCCATGGCAGGGGGGTTGGAACCGGATGATCTTTAAGGTCCCTTCCAGCCTAAACCATTCTAGGATTCTATGATGATTCTAAGATGCCCTGTTTTAAAAACACAATGTCTCTCCAAAGTCAAAGAAAATACTCCTAATTAAAGATACTCAGAGCAGTGCCATGAATTTTATGTGTCTGTGTAATAAAGTATTTCAACCCATTAATATCAGCACTTCTTAACTGACAGGATTTCAGTAGTCATTCCCACAAATACTATTCATATGTATAGCACAGATCTCAGGTTCATATTTTATGATGAACACACACACATATTTCAGGTGTAAAGGTGTAAGAGAACAGCCATCCAAGGCATGTTTTGTTAGCGTGAGGCAAGACGCTCTGCTCAGCTTTTGCATAATGATTCAGCCATGATTTTAAGTATTCAGTTCTACTTGTATGACTTCTTAAAATTCCCTGCAATATAATTATACTGATGGGAATGCAGAAAGATAATTGCTTTTAGAGAAAAGTTTCTCTTTTGTTTCACATTCATCTGGCTTCCATAAATAGAACAGGAGACCTTGAACAGCAGCAATATGCATCCATGTGTCTCTAGCTATTTATTTACAAAGCCAGACCTTGACAAATGTAATTTGTTCAATAAAATTAAAAAGGATGCACAGTAATTCATTTAGACAAAAAGGCTTGAAAAGGAACGTCACTGGGAGCGTGCCTCATCACTGGAAGTGATCAGCTGATTCCTGAAGAACTGGCAGGTGCTCTCGTTTTGGAAAGCAGCAGTGAGGTTGTACTTAGGAGAGGGAAAAAGTGAGCTAGGAATCGGAGCATTCTTTATTCAGGCAATAATTATACAAATTAGATCCATGAAAGCCAGAGAATGACTGTGCCTTGAACCTTGTCTGTATGCATAGAACAATGGAGAAATTAATAATTAAATCTATTACATATGCTTATAACTCAGCACAAAAGATACTTCACTAGCTCAAACAATTCTGCATTTTCATTTGAATAAAGCTTTCACACATTTTTTCTCATTATATATGTATTATATTTTAAATTTAACAGCTTATTTTGTTGCCTTTATGTCTTGAATTAATAAGGCCACACTTTAATGCACTAATGTTGAATAGCATTAGCATGCTTTACAGTCATTACTGGGGGAGGGGGGCACGGAATCCCTAGTTTCCCAGTGGTGAAATCAATTTGCCCGTAACTTCCTGTCTCTCATAACCTCTGCTCGCATAGCTTCAAACTTTGTGCTGCTTTTCTTACCAAAAGACTTGGTCATACGTTCTGGCTGCGGACGGGGCAGGATCTGAAGGTAACGCTACCCCTGTTGAGTTTGCAGAAACAGTTCAAGAACAGACCGAAATCTTTTCAGCCAGTTAAAGCAATTAGCGGGCCAGATACCCCGACCTAATGCCATTTCCCTTGCAAGAAATAATTTAGCCTCAGAAACACAGATGGCTCAGCGAGTTCTGACCCAGAATTATTTTCCTTTGGCCGGGCGGGGGGACGCAGACCCCCAGGGGGCTGGCAGGAGTGCAGACGAGGGCAGGGGCTGGAGGACCAGCTGGCTTCACCCCTTCCCAGCTGGGACGAAGGATCGGCTGCAGCATCCGAACACTGAGGGTGGAGGGAAGACGAGATGGGGGAGAAAAACCACTGAGAGACTTAAAAATTACCAAGAGTTCCTCCCAAGTCCCGCTTCCTAGACGGAGGCTGACTCCAGGCCCTCACAGCCTGCAGCCCACGCAGGCCCTGCGAAGGCTGCCAAGTCAAATAACGCTAATTGCATTACAGACTGAGAGCAGAATTCACTGTTCTTTTCAACTAAACCGAAGACTTTCCATTTCCATTTTGTTTGGGGAATTTAAGTGGTGTGCTTATTCCTACTGCTGACCAGGATATGGGGTTAGGAAAGGGGTGGCAATTGCTCACGCAGAGACCAAGAGCCGATCTGTAAACTTGAGAAACCAGAGCAGGTAACTGAAGGAGCACGCTGGAGACTGTCAGCTGCGGAAGCCGCTGCCTCGGTGGGGGCTTGCGGCCCCCATACGGAGGGGGCAGTGCAGCCCGACAGGGCGGCTGGATAGACATGCTGCCCCCGTACGGAGGGGGCAGCGCAGCCCGACGGGGCGGCTGGATGGACACGCTGCCCCCGTACGGAGGGGGCAGCGCAGCCCGAGGGGGCGGCTGGATGGACACGCGGCCCCCGTACGGAGGGGGCAGCGCAGCCCGAGGGGGCGGCTGGATGGACACGCTGCCCCCGTACGGAGGGGGCAGCGCAGCCCGACGGGGCGGCTGGATGGACACGCGGCCCCCGTACGGAGGGGGCAGCGCAGCCCGAGGGGGCGGCTGGATGGACACGCGGCCCCCGTACGGAGGGGGCAGCGCAGCCCGAGGGGGCGGCTGGATGGACACGCTGCCCCCGTACGGAGGGGGCAGTGCAGCCCGACGGGGCGGCTGGATGGACACGCGGCCCCCGTACGGAGGGGGCAGCGCAGCCCGACGGGGCGGCTGGATGGACACGCGGCCCCCGTACGGAGGGGGCAGTGCAGCCCGACGGGGCGGCTGGATGGACACGCGGCCCCCGTACGGAGGGGGCAGTGCAGCCCGACGGGGCGGCTGGATGGACACGCTGCCCCCGTACGGAGGGGGCAGCGCAGCCCGACGGGGCGGCTGGATGGACACGCTGCCCCTGTACAGAGGCGGCAAGGCAGCCCGAGGGGGCGGCTGGATTGATACGTGGCCCCCGTACGGAGGAGGCAGTGCAGCCCAATGGGGCGGCTGGATGGACACGCTACCCCCGTACGGAGGGGGCAGTGCAGCCCGACGGGGCGGCTGGCTGGCAGCCTGGCCTGGGCAGCGGCGATGCTGCTGTGGCTTAGCCATGGCAGGCACCTGCAAACCTCCTGCTCCCCAACATGGGACACCTGCCCCCATGCTCCCCACCCCCCGTGGAAGGCACTGGTGGGGTCAGCCTGCAGGGAGCACAGTCACGGCACAGCCCTGATTCACCCACCCCCGATTCACCCACCCCCCCCAGAAAATGAGAAGCTGGGGCAGGCAGGGCCAAGGCTGCTCCCCAGCACCAGTTGTGGGAAACACCCCATCCCCGAGGAACAACCACGGCTAGGGATGCTTCTTGTGGCAGCACACGCTGAGTGATTACCGGCTGTTGTCAGCATCAGGGCACAAAATTCTCCCTATTCCACAGTACATTTTTGGGAAAATTTAAGAAGGCTTAAAAGCTTCGGTAGGAAAGCCAGACGCCCATCTTTTAACGTAAAAACTTTACATCATCCTATTGCTTCCTCAGCAATCTGTAACACAGAAACGCACGCAGGTGTCCTGTCTCTTTGTGCTTACGTGCACGTGTCACGTTCAAAACCCCGAACGCGACCCAGTCCTGAGGTACTTCGCAATTACGGGGACGGCTGCTCCAAGGAGAAACGAACTCGGTTTTTGGAGCGAAAAGAGATTCTGACAAACCCTCCCATCATTCATTTAATACGGGAAGACTCTAGTCCTCCTGAAAACCTCTTCAGGATTGCTAACCTCACTCCGTCAGCTGCAATGCAATATACATTTCGCACTGCAGCATCCCTTCCGTCGGTGTTTCAGCTGAACAGAGACGTTATTCTGTCACGCTTATTTAAGCGGAAGGGTTATCACTGTTCCTTCACACAATACTATACGGCGCAAAGGTGCAATAAGAAGCCAAGAAATACGCCAAAAAGGTTTGGGAAAATAAACAACGTCAATTTGCTCCTTTAAGTATCATCATGACAAATTCGCCGGGCGGCTGGCGAGATAAAACGCAGCACTTTAAATACCTAAACTAATCAATAGAGAGAACCGAGCGTGCAATCCATTTTCTGAGAAGGGCAACCTTTTAAGGTTAATTCCTCATTCACATAAATACAACGCGAGGGTTGTTATTTAACTCACAGCGGCCCTTCACTGCGCTGCCATAACCGGGCTCAATTTAGCACTAAAATTAGCCGCCAGGAAAGCCACCCGACTGAAGAGAAGGGCTAAGCCGGAGAGGAAACAACAACGCCGTGCGCATCCCGGGGCGGCTCCCGCCTCCCCCTCGCGCCGCCGGTAGCGGGAAGGGGTCCGGCCGCAGCCCCCGCGCCCCAGCGGCCCCGCGGCGCGCCTCGTGCGCCACCCAGCGGCCATGGGCAGCCGGCGGCCGCCCCCCGCCCCGCAGCTACCCCCCCCCACACACCGCCAGGGGTTCGTGTGGGTTGGGGTGTGCAGCAAGAGACGGCCAAGGCGGGACCGCTCGGTTCCTTCACGCTTCGGTCCGCTCCCGGCAGGGCAGAGTGGCCGGGCAGGGGCACAGGGGCTGGGGAGAGCGCTGGGTTTGTGCCTGCCGAGCTCTGCCGGTTCGAGCCTGCAGCTGCCCTCCGCGGGCTCTGCGGAGCCTGACAAAGCCTGAACTCGGCAGCTAGTGGTTTATCCGTCCCCAGGCTCACAGTAGATCAAGGAGCGGGCAACCGGGTGATAAAAAGCACAAATGATCTGATTACCGGCCGCGCCGTGTAACTGTACAATTGCCGCTTCCTAAAAAGAGGAGTGGGCCCAGGCAGGCAGCTCCCACGCAGGGGTCCTGCACACAAACCCGCAGCCCCCCACCCTCCCCACGCCCCGCCAAGACCCGCAGCAGCGTGGCACGGGCAGCGTGGCGCGGGCAGCGTGGCGCTCCGCAGCAGAGCGGGTCTTGGCGGGGAGCAGGCGAGGGCAGGGCCTTGCCGCACACACCACGCTCCCAGGGCTCTCCGACAGCACAGGACTTCGGCAGTTTGTTGGCCAGATCACTCCGTACGTAAGCGCCAACAAAAAATTTCCTGCATACCCTTGGGGAAGCCGCTGGATTTTTGCCAGGCCTCAATTTTCCCCTTTGTACAATAGAGCTAGGTACGTTTTTAACTGTGTAACACCACCATAAAAATCCAGTGCTGTTTCCATTATCCTCCTCTCTAAATATCTCCCCTTTTCTAACACGTTATCTGATTTCTGTGCCCCGATGGGCTCAACTGCTACGCCACCACCCTTCAAATATTGCTTAAAGAAAACCCCAGATGGCTGTGATCCCACAAAGAAGCGTTTCGCAAACTTTCCCTGGAACATTCTCCACTGTGTCCTAAGCGACACCGGGGAGCACTAGCATCACTGTGTGCTGAGGTACAGCACCCGAACGGGGTCACATTCAAACCCTCCGCACAGTCCCGGGGCAGACAGCGCTCTCGCGGCCGACAGCCCGCCACGCTGCTGGTGCTCATGCGCGTCCAACTTTGGACAAAGGAAAAGGATGAGCAGCACTTCTGGACAGAGCAAAGGAGATAGCACAAGTTTTAAAACGGCTTTCCCGTGGCCACGCAGGAAGTCTGCGGAGATGGAGGGTACGATCAGAGACTTGTGACCATGGCTTGTGGTGGGAGCGGCAAGGAGCCACCCCCTCAGCAGCGGTGGAAGGACACATGCTTCTGAGATACAAATACAGAGTGAGCTTAATGCCTTTCCTCAGCACAACCTATCAGCAAGGTGGTTGTAATTGGCCTAAGAGGTGTTACAAGTGAACCCTCAGCATTTGCATTGGATTTCTTTGCTTCTGACTGTTTCTCATAAGCAGAAATCTAGTGAACTGAGCTTTAAAAAGAAAATACATTGTTATGTGTCTACCAAAAAAACCCCAGAAAACGGGTCTTTTGCCTTCCATGAAAGTCACCTGTGACAAGCCGCCAAGGAGGGTCTGTCCCCTGTGCGTGCTGGGTGCTCGCAGCAGCAGTTCCATGCAGGAACTGCTTTCACCAACTTTCTGCTGGTAGGTGCATTAGGAGAGATCCCTGCTCGAGCGCAGGGAGGAGTCTGAGCAAACCCAGGAGACACATGACATCTCCGACAAGGAGGCCAAAGTAGATGCCAGAGCAGTGGGACACGGCTGGGCTGGAGGGGAGTGCCTGGAAGCAAGGGTAACAGCAGCATGCTCCCAGTGAGCACCACGGGTGTCACATGCCCTGGACAGAAAGGTCCCTGTATCCCCATAAAACCAGAAAAGCTTCTTTTGAAGGGCGAGCAAAGAGACGTTGAAACACCCAGGTTCAAACAGAGTTTTATGAGGAGGCTTGGAGTGCACCCAGCCTGTAAAACAGCCCCACGGCAGGGGCAGGCCATTGCCTGATGCACTGCCTGGGCAAAGGTATCTCGTGGTGCTGTATAATCACGATATGCCACAAGTTTTATGAGAGGGATAACACTGTCAACAGGTGATTGAATAGCTTTTCACATAAGGAGCGAACAAGGGACCTTGCCAGGGATCAGCAGGGAGAAAGACAGAGATGGCCATTTACCTTGACATGTTTCTTCCACACAAGCCTAACTAATTGCACACGTCAAAAGGAAAAGGCAACGCATGGCTTTCGTCCGCTCCCGATAACGATCAGATAGGGCTCTTCCTGCCTCCTCCAGCAGCCCTTCCTCCAGCATAGCATGCAGGGGAGGAAGAAAATACATCTTTGAAGGTCAGGTAATGGCCTAATTAAAGCAGAATTCCAACTCCAACGCTGCGGCCCTGCCCTTTTAAAGCACAGTGCTGGGTCACACTGTCAGTTGTGGTTTAGTGCACCGGTGCTGTTAGCACACCCCTAGTAATATGCTCTTTGGCTTAACGTGGGTCATTTGACATGCAGGTTTCTAAGTAATTGCAGCAAGTGCAAAGAGATGCACGTGAATGTTAAAGCCATTATTGCCCTGTGAAGGGCATCTACCCACAGCCCCTATGGAGATGGGGAGAGCTTTTGGAGGCCGTGAGGGCAAGTCTCCCCTTCAAAAACCAACCGCAGAGTGGATGATCAGAGGTGGGGAGGACAGCACAACGGCCTGTGCAGCAATGGTTGGGCAGAGTTTAAACCTCTTGCTTGCCCAGAGTCCCAGAAAGCGTGCGGTGATCCTGTGGGCACGGAAAGCCCTGGGGGCATTGCACATTACAGTGCTCAACTCGCACAGGTGCACATTTATGCACAACAGTATGTTTTTAGAGGGTAGGGGAAGGTAATAGTCCTTTTGACAGCGTTACCACATGGCAAAGGCACAGCTGCTCTTGGGCGTGCTTTTAGCTGACCATGAACCTGAATGTGTAGCAAAAAATTAATGGGTTTTTTTGCATGATCTCAGCCTAATATCCTCATGCTTTCATTTTGTCTGATTAGTCCTTGCTCGGGCAGAGGAAGACGCTTGCTTTCTTTTTCAAAACAAAGCAAAAATAATGTGTCTTTAGCCTGTTAAACATTAGTAGAGTTTGGGCAAGAGGGATGTTGCTCTGGGAACACAAGTGGGCAGGTTCCATATAATACAATGTTTTCTATGTCTCCCTAATTCTTCCCACCAGCTGCGGACTTCACCACAAAGCTATCTGAAGCATTCGCTAGACAGGACTCAAACACAACTGTTCTCAAGGGCTACAGATGTCTAAAAGGATCAAATCACCTTCTCTGATCTTCCACTCCTTGTTTTTTAAAGTGGCTGATATAGTGGACAAATGAAGAAGGTAATCGTGACATTTCTTTTCTCGGATCACACAAAACCTCAGAAGCAAGAATCAGACTTCGGGGGAGAAAAGCAGGTGCAATTGCTGCACTCTAATCCCCTAACACTGCCAGCACAGACAGCTGTTCCTGTTCTGACCCTTTTCGAAATGAGTCAAAGGAGTTCGTTCCAACTTTCGGAAAGTTGTTGTTTGTTGCTTTATTTCCCACTTCAGCAGCTAGGATTGAGTTTGGAGTCTCAAAGAACAACATCTTGTACCCTGATACGGCTTCAGCCAACAACAGCAAGTTCAAAGGATTCATAACTCATGACCAACGCTGCAAATACAGCACTCCCCAGGCACCCACAGCTGTTCTTTGACCCTTCCTGGTGCCTGAAACATGACAGGCAAGTACCAAAGTTCCGAATTAAGGCATAAATTATTATTTTATTACATTAAAATGCTAGAGGTTAGTACACATTAATTGGGAGCATTAGTCATGCCACAGTAGAGCATTGTATGAGGAGAAGAAGATTAGCAAAGAGACACAGGAAGCGCCCTTGCAGGGCTCAGGAGGTGGCAGCTGAATTCCTGGCTCCTCCACAACGTCCTTGCACAGCTGTAGGCAATTCACCTATACCAACATCCCTGCTGTATGTGCAGGCACCACACTCCTGGCCTAGCAAGGCAAAGCCCAATCTTGACGTTATTTCAGAGCGGATCAGTACCAAAACACCCCAGCAGGCATACCGACCAGGTCAAGGCCCTGTTCCTCAAAATTCCTGTTCGCTGTACTTGAAGGATGGCAGCAGCGTTCTCACTGCCAGCAAAAATGGGAATCCAGCTGGGCCATTCCCACCCCTGCCGGAACACCAGCGGGCCCACGCAGGGTGAGCCTGCACACAGGCAGCAGGAAGGATGGAAGATGCTGTTTCTCAGGACAGATAAATCCCACCTGTGTATCAGTGCCTTACCTCTGCTAGAGGATAACAGTACCAGATTTTTGAACAAAAACATTGCAAAGGATAAGAAGACTCTGTTCAATACTATCTGGTAACAATCAGATATGATGGCAGCCACATGCCAACACTGCTTACCAACACCAGCTTCCTTTTGATCTGCAGCGCTTTTGGTTTATGTGCCAATAAAAATATTTATGCGCAACAATACTAACACAGCACTTACACCAAGTTATCTACAAAGAACAAGCACCTATACTGCTCCCAAGCAGGAAAAGAAAGCTCTTACCTGATGGAGAGACTTTTCTCTGCAGGATAGATGACGACAGATGCCCAGGGATGAGTAGAAAGACAACAAGTGCAAGATGCAGGAATTCACTTTCTCCATCTCCATCAGCCTACGCTTCGCATGTGCAGGGTGAAACATCTGTCTCTGACGAGTAACTGTGGGAAAGTTGCTTAAACTTCTCAGTTATGCTCTCTATCATCTGACAGACTGGAAAATCATCATTCCTAAAAACAGATACCAATATTCCACAACTAACCTTCCTCCTGCCTTTCAATAGTTAAGTCCTTGCCCAGCAGCCAGTTTTGCCCATCACCTGCACATTCGTCACAGAAACTGAGGACACGAACAAATGTTGCCAATAAATCTTATTATTCGATGCACGTATAGACAGCCGATGTACTGGCAGTTGAAGCCTAGATACCGATCTGCAGAACGCTAAGAAACACTCCAAATCTGAAGGGATGTTCAGAGACTATAACTTTATCGGTTTTGAAGTGATGTGGCTGTGTTTTTACCTCAGCTTTCGGCAAGTGAAGAATTTGGCTTTGTTTAAGCACCATAAATGAAAAACAGTTTCTCAAAGATCTTTTAAGATTTTGTTTCTGTCCTGTTTTTTATGACAGTGACATCACAAGCAAACCAGCTATTTATTCCTTGATGGTTCCCCTTCCCCCTGCCTGATTTGGGCAGAACAGCAGTACGGGGGTTTTTTTGATTTATATGGAAAGAGGAAACCACCCTGGGCAAAAAGTCTACAATCAGCAGAAGCAGCACTTTGTCTTCAAAGACTTAGACACGAGACTCCCAAATGATTAATGTTCCTAACTCACATTTTTCTTGCAGATGTGATTACAGAAGAGAATGCGAAGAGGAAACAGTTTTTAAAAAAATTGTCAGAAATGTATTTTCATAACAAGGAGCAACAGAAAACAATTTTCTGAGTGGTTTTAAAAGAATAAATCCAACAATTACAAATTCAGATACGAAACTGTGGATGGATGTTAATACCTAGTTAAAACTAGATACTCTGCTTTCCTAGGCGGCTATTGATACTTGCACAACCTGGAAAAAAACCCAAACCATGAACAATTTCTTAGGTACCTACCTATTAAACACCTAAATTCAGGTACCACATTTGAAAAACTGACAAACAGTGTTACCACAACAGTCAGTTTGCAATGTTTTTAGCTATGGAATATCCCAGACTCCAAGAAATTTCAGAATATCCTGTATGGCTGCGATACCCAGGTCCCCATTTCCTCATCTTCTGCAGTATCTTTGGAACTAGGCAGTAAGACCTCCAGTTATCAGTCATTATTTGAATGTGGATAAACAAAATGAGGTTGGCAAGGGGGAGAGTCTACCAACACAGCATACAGAGAAAAGCACATTCTTTCTTTCATGCATATGAGAAAACACAAAAAAGAAAACACAAGAAAAAGAATGAGTTGAAATCAACATGCATAAGCAGAACATAAAATGAACAACCATCTCAATGTCTGTGATAAACCATGACATCAGGGTTTCTCCCTTCTCCCTCAGTCACAAGGTACATGATTGTCGTGGAAAACAGCGCAGTTAAAGCAGCAATAAGCTTCATTATCGTGATCTTTCACTGCAGAAAGCTCTCTCAAATTTGTTTCCTAGCTACTAGAACTAAACTAGAGTAAAGCCCAAATTGGACTGCTCAACAGATGCTGAGAAATACACAGGGAAACTGGGTTTTGAAAGCACATTTGAGTGTCTCCCTGGGCAGGCTTTGCTCCCTCCGACTACTGACAAGGTTTTCAAACTTCCAAAGCTGTCTCCGAATGACTTTTTGGCTTTGTAATTCACCCTCCGTTTACCTCACTATGATCAAGTGATGAGAACTCTGACTATATGTGTAGACATGCACGCACACAGATACATGCAAGAGGATATTCCAGGCCGGGGGAGTTGTGGAGGAAGGGTATGGAACCAAAGTTACCCACGAGCCAGCTGCAAAGCTTTTGTTAATAAAACCCATGGATTGCAGCCTGATTCTCAACTGGTCAGGCTCTAGTCCTGCACAAAGATTAAAAAAACACAAATCCCAAGTTAAATGTCCTTGCTGGTTTAAGTGACTGTCAGATACATGGGGTAAACGTATCCAAACTGTTGCACGCAGTCGCTAGCGCGCACAAGCTAATTCAGCACAACGCGCGAGCACTAGCTCCAACACACAGGACAGGGACCTCCATTGCCACCAGACTCTCAAAGGTGACCCTGAGCAAACACCACATTCGATAAACTCTGTACTGGAGCGTGATCTCATGTCCTGCAACAATACCTGCAAGATAAGGCTTGTCCTTTGGAAGGCTTGTGAAGGAATGAGACCTTTTACGCTATCTCACAGAGCCAGCTGAGAAAAGGGAGAGGCTGAACACAGATGTCACACTCTCACACATTTTTCCATCCACTTGGAGAAAAAAAAAAAAGGGCACTGACAAAGAATGTTTGCTGGGGTGGGGGGGGCACTGATGGTTTCCTGTTTTGCTCTGGTTTTAAGGGGAAAAAAAAAAACCCAATTATCTTAAGAAAAACAAAACAAAACAAAAAAAACCAAAACCCAACCAACCAAAACAAAACAAACCACAAAAAACACCCCCAGAAAACTTTGTTGAAGAGTTTTGTGAAGAATCAGTGTTTACAACAGTTTTTGCTAAAAGTAAACCTCAGGTTTCCAACCATCTCTCCGAAGCAGCCTTTAGTATTAACAGATGTTGTTGGAATCTGCCTGAGCCAGTGAACTCACTCTGAATGGACACCAAAAAAAGTGCACAATTTTTGCTCCACATAATCCAAGAGTGAAAACCTGTCTCCCAGACTGCATGGATTTGACTTCCATCCTGTGACTACTGACTATTCCATCTTCAAGAAGCAAGGATCTCAAACACATGGACAGGCCTCCCAGTCAATGTAACCTGCTTTTCCAGATCTACAGCTTAGTTAAAAGTAGTACAGGAGCAAAGTGCTGGAAGTAGGTATTTGGTCTGGGGTTATAAATGGGAGAGATTTCATTTGTCGGTGTACAGGCCTCCCTCACAACAGCAGTGGTCTGGATGGCTGCAACTCTGAACTCATTAGTTCAGTCCAGGGAAGGCACCGAAGATCCAAAGCAGATAATTCGGCCAAAGATAGCCACTGAAGCTGTTAACTTAAGGAATTACTGCAGTCTCATACAGTGGTTTATATTTCTGCCTGCACTTTCCTCTGTGTTCTTTGCATACTGTCTTCACAGATGCATATACACCCCCTATTAGCGTATCAACTGCTTTACGCAACGTTCGCCCCTATATTCTCTCGTAGCTACGCACTGCACTGAAGCAATCTTGACAACGCCTGCCTGCAACTGCACAAGTCTCTAGCAGTTAAGCATTCCTTCTCCCCTTGCCAATTCTCCAAGTCACGCAACATTTTGAAAGTTATTAAATTCTAAATAAAGGAGATTAAGGATGCCAAATTCTATTCTGTGCTAAAAATGGCAATCAATATTTGTCAAGACAATAATGACTTTAGGGCCAGAAGGCCGTTATTCTCTAGACTCATTTTCTTTTTTTGGTAAAGAGACAGTTCATAACATTTTCCAGTAACTGCTGCATCAAACCCAGAGTTCTGGTTGAATTATAGTATTTAAATTATCATACCAAATTAGGTATGTTTCCCTCTCAAAATAGAACAGCGTATTCCTTATTAATAGTGAATTTATGTTTGAAATACAATGCTCTTTTCAGTTGAAAAACTAAGAAAGTTCATTTCAATAGCAGGGTGAAACAACACATGCATGTATACAGCGAAGTAGTGAACCATCCCTTAAAGCATCAGAGGAATGTGGTACCTCTGTACTTGAACTATAACCGCAATTCCCATGAATCCCCATTTTTAATGTTTTGTTCCAAGATACTTTTTTTCAATAGGGTAGCTGTGCCATTATTTTGACGGTCATGTTTATTATGAGAAGTTAGTCTGTGTGCAGCAAATCTGAGGGTGGACTCAGGACCAGCCCTGTAAACGTGCAGAAAATGGGCAGAGAATGTTTATCCCAGTATTTTCCATTTTTATGAGGATGCAGTTGGTTATTATGACAAGGTGAAAGGTCTCAAAGCCTTCATTTTTAGGCCACAGGTGTTCTTTGTAAAGGTTTTTTTTAATAAAGAGTATTATTAGTCCTTTAAATTAGCTCTTATTGAAAGTTACCACATCTGTGTTATGTGGTAATGAAGCCAGGGGGAGGTCATAGCAGGGGACTTGTGCTTGAAGAAAACATCTGGACATTGCTTTGACATTCACTAGCAACTTCTTGTATTTTATTAAGAAGTAAGGAAATTATGCTGAAATCAAATGCAAGATTCAAATAATAAACAAAATTAAAATACAGGACCTGAAAAAAAAAAAAGCAGCTTTGAATAAAAGAACACCTTTCCCTCCTTCCACTCTCCTCCCATGAATTCCAACTGATGCGATTAATTACCAGTGCAAATGGCAGAATCAGTTAAAAAAATATTCAAACAGCATTTAACACATCTGGAACACTGCAGCCATTCTGTCTGTCGCAGGAGAAGCTCCTGTCATTTTAAATAAAGCATTTTTTGTACTGTAACGTTCTTTGGCTGTCATTTTGTTTACTACATCATTTCAGAAAGAAGTGCAGTGACCTTAGGAAGTCCTGTACCTTTATACAGGCAATTTTTTCCTCCACTTTCCCCTGACTGATAGAAGCAGAGAGACTTTGTTTCCTGTGCACAATTACACCTATCCCTTCCAAGGATGGAAATAAGGAAAAGTCTACTTGCAACGAAAGGGGGAGTTAAAGGCCATCAAAACCCTCAAGTGGAAGTTGCTGAGTAACTGCATGATGGTTCTTAATCATCAAGGCTGACAACTAAGTATTTAGGAACTGTCACATTAAGAAACTTGGCTGAGTCAGCTGACTGTTGAGCTCCATAGTACATCAGCTAGCAGTGTCCACAGGGCAGCGGTTTCGGTACGTGTCAGAAAGCCTCAACAGAGCAGCACACCCATGCTCACTGTATTTTCTTTGTTTAAGTGCTTGCTTACAAACGCAGATGACATTTCTTTTCTACTCAAGTTCTCATCCCGTACTCATCACTGCAGTAACTGAGCATCTTCCAGTACCGCAGCAATCGGCCTGGCTCCCTCAGGCAGGGAAGCGCATCCGTACCAACACACTGCTTTAATGGCCGTTTTCTACCCATACAAACCTCCGTTTTCATACCGAGAACCTTTCATTGACACTTTGAGCACAGTGTACATACCCTCTGCAAATTTAACACGTTCCTGGCCAGAAAGCCCAATGCAGGTTCTAAAGGCCTATGAATACGTTTGGTTATAGCTATATGGAATTATTGCAGACGAGCTGCATCCCTGCTCGCCCTTCCCCTCCAAGATCACAATAGCTGGAAATGAAGTTCACAACGCTGCGTAACAACATCTTCTAGGAAAAGAGCATTTCATGTGAATGCGACATGCAAATATTAAGACAGGACACCAGACTTTTCTTTCCCTTTCCCACTGGGTGTTTTATTTTGTAGCATTTGCGTTAGGTAATCAACTGAAACACTTCAACAACAGAAAGCTGGCAGCGTAGTAAGGAAAAATGGAGATTATTTGTCAAACAGCTGTGACAAAATGGTTTCAAGTTGGAATAGTATTGCACAAAGGAATCAATTCACGGAGGGTGAGTTGGAGCGAGTGTCTTCAACATGGATTGTGAGGAAAAAAGGCACTATTTAGCTGAGTGTGTGTTTAAAAAGAAAAAAAGTCATGAAGCACAATCCATGTTTTTCAAAATTACATTCAGTACTGCTTTAGAAATGCTCACAAACCTGTCTCTTTACAGAAGCTACAGAAAGTTGCTGATGTAAATATCAGACAGTACAAGTGGTAGAACATTTATAATCATGCTCCAGAAAAGTCTCAGGAAGAGGGCTCTTTCTATAAATACTGCTGCAAAGGTTCCACAGTTGCATAGGCTTACAGTAAAGAAAGCATCCATGCAACTAAGCAGCCTTACTGTTTCCTTAAATTTAATCTCTAGTAGTCATAAAATATGCTCTAATTGTCAAGAACTTAATTGGCAGTGCGCTGGATCAGGCCTTCCCACCGACTGCTTAAGCAGCACAGCGTCATCCATATACTTTTTGCTACATACATGTTTAGCAATGCCAGGTAAGCGTAATGGAAAAATTTAACACAATTATAACAGAAAATAACTGAATTTTCCCTGACATAAACCAGAACTGCTCTGAGACCATAAATAAGCAAATGTTTATTCCTGGAAAGTAAAAATAGCTAAGTACCTTTAGAAAAACTAAGTACCCAGAAATGGCATCCCAAATGACCAGGGTGGGCTGCTTCTTCCTCGCCCATATTGTATAGCTATAAATTTTCATGCCTGTCTGAAAATGAAGCCATAATCAGTGTACCATTAATAGAGAGGCTGCTTGAAAATCAGCCCAGAGCAAGCAGAAATGTGCACAAAGGACATTCTGCACCCTAGCCTTGTGTCTGCTAGAGATGCACTAACAAAGTAAGAGTGAGATTCTTGTTGCATGGCTGCAGAATTATTATGGGAAGGAAACAAAAACACTGTTGCTTTCCTGTCAACACTGCCCAGTGTATCACAAGTGCTCCAGGCATGCTGTGGTTATGGCTACGTAGTCACCAGCGCAGCTGGACCTACCGCCCTTATTCTGACATCACGTTTCAACAGGGCTACAGTTTTGCACAAAATCTGGGCATTAATTTTGTACAAAAAGTACAGAACAGTGTAACAAAATCTACCGTCAAATATATATATATATATATATATATATATATATATATATATGAGCATTTCAGCACCTTTCAAATGAACTTAGCCCTGCAAAATGCCAATCTCACTCCTGTGCAGAGACAACAGTGACTTCAGAAGATCCATGTTCAGGAGGCTGCATAGTAAGTTTACTGATCACACAACTTGCAACAACAAAAATTCATGCACTGCTGCCTTTCACTATAAGGGGAAAATACACAAGAAACATTCTGTTTATGTAACTGTAAAATACTTTTAATACCAACAATTTGGATTGTTTCCATTTCTGAATAGAAGATGAAAAAAGCAGGTTATTAAAAATCTGCAAAGCTCCTTTTCCTAAACCATCTTTCAGGAAATCCAAATTTGATAGTTCTGAATTCAAAGGATTCTAAAAAGTTCACAGTTGACTTAATGGTTGCACTAGATATAAAAGCAGACAGTCTTTATTTCCTCTGGGTTCCACACACAATAACATTTTCAGAGTAGTCTGGAATGAATACCTCTCCAACTGCAGCTAGCATTTAAAAAAAACTATTCCTGAAATTCTTATTTGTCTCAACCCTGTCAGTTCACAGCAAAGAACAGGAAGGACTATCTGATTAATTAAAATGTATTTTCTTACATGAACTATGAAAAAATATATTGCTCTTTTAAAAGAAAAATTGCATTGTTCTATTATTTTTGTTACTGAAGACTCATAATTAAGAAATTCTAAACCTGTAAGAAAAAAAAAGAAACACAACTTTTAAAATTGCTTACAGAACAGAAGAGGTTTCTGTAGACTCTACTGAAATCAGTAGAAGTTTCGCCTATTTTTTTCTTGTCAATACAAAAACATTTTGTCTACATACCTACTTCATTACTTGGATGAATATTTTATGTCTTCACTTAGTAAACCCTTCTGCTTTCTTAGAGGTGATCTTCTGAAAATTCTGAAGGAGACTCAAAGAAAGTAAACTGATTTAAATTATTCTGAAGGAAAACAACACAGTCAACATAATGAATAACATAAAACTACCACTGAGTGGATAATCTTTCCTGGCAATATAAATATTAATTTTATTTCAAAAAAGTTACTGCTTTGTTATGGAAATGTTTAGATCTTCATTGGCTACTTCTTGTGTATAACTCCTCAGTTCATTTCTTTAGGTAGGAAACACGTCTTCACTCAGGAACCAACATATTCCCAAGTACGTTGGCATTATTTATGACGTCAACAGTCAAGAACTAAAACAGGAAATCTTATGGATGGTTCATGTTATATATAAATGGTAAGCTATCAGGAGGAACTGTTCTTCCTGAATAATCAGGGAAAAGAGATCTATTTTTAAAATTCAAAGGGAAAAATCCAAGAAAACAAAGAAAATGCAAGATGTACTCAATAGCGTCTCATTATCCTCTCAGTAATTGGGCTGTTGCTTTTGGCTGCAGACATCCAGTTCACAAACCATTTTCCATTTCCTTTGTTTTCATTAAAAGAACAAGCTGGTTAAAGAAACTCCACTTGGTAAATTTAAACTAAGCCTTCAGCATCATCCCTTAGGAATTCAAACCTTTACCACCATTCCTTACTTCGTCTCCTCAGTGCCTTCCCCCACCAAACCCTGTGAAAAGCACTTTAAGAAAAGGCAGGTGTAAGACGTGTAAATACTTAGATCTTTAAGAAAATTCAATAGGAAACAAATTCTTGTAGTTCTCCACTGCAATTTGCTATAATGCAGTGGCCCCAAACATCTGTTCTCAAATTTCAATTTACTTCATCTACCAGGTGTTTCACACTGTTAATAATGGCAAGCCACAAATTTACAATAGTCACATAAGGCAGTTACATCAATACAATTATGTCCACCAAGTTCACTGCATCTTTCTCAGCCAGACTACACATGACATTTTTCTTCTTGTCCTCTTACCGTAATAAAAGGGTGAAGACTACATTTCTGTAAAGAGAATCCCTGGACAACGTTCTGGTATTGAAGTCAGAGGTCACTGAAGTGCATTTCAGCAATGTCCAACACTTAACCAGGAAGTAGATGTGATGTTTTTCACTTCACACATAACAGAACTGGTGCAAAAAACCCACTTTAAACTAGATACTTTAAACCTTTTGGTCCAAATACATAAAATAAGCAGTATTTACAGCATCTTACTCCTTTTGTAAATGCAATGCTTTAAAACACGTTATAAAGCACCTTAGTAAAAATATTCTACAGGTAAAAGTATCGAAGTAGTAGGAAAACCCTAACCATACCACAGCTCACTAATGGAGTCATAATATGGATTCACCATACCTCAGTTTACAATTATTACAAAGAATCCATGGAGAAACTTAATACTGAATTTATGATTTTTATACCACTGCCTAAGGATCAACTAGAAGGGCAGACAATACCAACTTTCTTCATAGTTTTCCTAACCTCAGTCAGTGGTGGTGGGGATAAAAAACAAAACAAAAACCCCACTGCTTTAACTTTTTACAATATGAATGTGGAAATGATGTTTTAACACTAATGATTAGTTGTAATTTTTTAATAAAGCCGCATATATAAATATGGGCAATTTCAGCAGCAGCATTTCTCAGCAGAACGTGATTAACCATCCCAATTAATATCATTTGACATGATTCACAAAAACAAAGCGCAGATGTCAACCAGTTATTAACACTACTCATATTGTATGCAACCAAAACTTCCATGTTGAAACCTGGGAAAAATTATTTCCTCTTCACAGAAGTATAAATGAAAATAAATTGCCCTGAAAATTAAAAAGAGCATCAACAGAAGCATTTTTTGTTTGTATTTTCAACTAGGACTGCTGTGTATTAATTGCTCCCAATTAAAGTGTATATTTCTTCAGGTAAAGAATATTAACTCCCACTGAAAGTGTTAGTTAGATAAACGAAACAAAGCCTTCGCTTCTGGATTACCAACATAGTTAGCCAGTATCCAACGCCCTGGAGGTGATCCACAGCCCATCTCAGATCTATAAAGAAACGTCTTGGAAGTCTACAAGCAATCTAGTTTCCATGGCTGAGGACTAAGATGACGATGTGACCAAAGATTTAGGTCCATAAATCTTATAGCATAATGTTCTTAGTTTGATTTAGGGTAAATCTTTTCATAGAAAAAGTTTTGAGCAAGAATATACAATTCTCCATCTTTTTCCCGAACTGCATGTGCTCTGACAAACTGAAATTGCTCCAGTGCAAATTCATAGAACTCATTCTCCATTTTCCAGATTTCAGACTGTTGTAGCTTGGCAATAGTTTCTTTTGTGGGAAGTTTTTTCTCAGTTGTTTTCCTAAGATGAGACTTCTTTCCTAAATGCAAAATGAAAGCAATAACTTCAATTTAAAGTTCACGTGATTAAAAAATGTTTACAGTCCTTTTATTTACAGACTCTTACACTCTCAGCATGTTGATAAATTGCATTATAAGTGACAGAATTTAATCCAGAATTTATTAACTTAACATGCGGGGTCGGAAAATTGCAGCCTCTCTCAGTAAATGTTAATGAATTTTGCATCAGTTCTTTCAATTCTTTCTGCTTACTCTAATAAACCCAGGGAATGAACAGTTCATTTAAGGAACAAGATTACTCCACATAATGTACCTGGCGCAAGATTGGTCTTTCAAAATTAACTATTTAGATGTTAATCTGGTATCAAATGTTAAGAATTTTACAAACTGCAGAGCAAGAGACTTCTTCCATGAGACAAAGATGACCAAAATGATGGCAGCAAGAAGTGCTATCTGTTGCTTTATAATAAACTTGTTAATAATAGACATCCAGGCACTATACATCGGACTCTTTTCTCCCTTTATTTGCAGACAGAAGCCCTGCTAAGATGGACCTTTTCTTCATCATAAGTTGCACAGCCAGCCTCTAGAAACTGAGCTACTAGCTATGTAACAAGCATCTTATTATGACCCCAGGAAGATAAACATGTACTTGGCCCTTTGTATGCTTTGGGCCTTTTTGCACAGCCGTAGGTTGCATCAGGCACTGTTAATTTCATCAGCAGGGCTTCTGAGGAAAAGGAAGTCTGCCCCTGCAAGACCTTTCAAAAATGTTCTGATACACACCTGTCACGATATTTAAAGTGCGGTATACCTACACAACAGCCTTTACCCCAACCTCGAGTATTTACGATTAGTGTAACGCAGGAAGATAACATGTGTTGCTCTCAAAAATTCATACTGAGTCTTCTAAAGGGCTTGCCTCTTCTGTAGGTACATCAGGCAAACCTGTCAGAGACTCAAAACTATTCATCTAGGTCTAAAGAACTCACATGAAAAAAGTGGTAAGAGGCTGAAAAATCCATGGAAATCAACCATTTAAATACCTGTACGGTACAGTTCTGTGGCACCCCTGAAGAACCGGGGCAAAGCTGCCTCCAATAACATGATAAAGTCTTCAAGCTCTTCAGTAACTCCCACTAGGAAGTATTCATTAATCAGATTGTATTTGGCTTGTTCCAAAGCCCATCTGCTTCCCACATTCCTAAAATGACAGAGAACGATTACAGCAAGTTATGATGTCAGCCAGCAATCCTTGGTCCCTAGATGGAGATTACTTCATAACAGGACATTTGTATAGGAAAGCAAGACTCATTTCAAGTTATAACCATCCCTAACTTCATTTCCAGTTTTTTTCATCTGTGGTCTTTGGGCCCTTTGTATCTAAAACTTAGACTCCTCTAGTTGCTTTGACTAACCACTCATGCATAAAAAAAAATAGTGTGTGTACATGGTTCCCATCTCTAGTAATGCAATTTTGGAAGGATTTACATGTTCTTAATGTCAATACTCAGTCTACACTTTCACATTAGATACCAGAAATGGTTCTGGTAAGAACAAAAGGGAAGGTTCCCTTTTGCATCCTACAAGCACTCTTAGGATCTCAAAAGTCATCACGCTTAATGGAAGCACTTCCCTACTGAACAACAGACAGAAATTAAACTGACATTTCTTCCTCCTTTTTATAGCTTTAGACAAAGTGAAAAGGTTCAGAGGTTTAGAGTTTGTTCCTCCTCTGCTTTTCCCCCTGGTCCAGGTGCACAAAGGTCTGACCAACAGCCACTGAAAGAGAAGCTCCCAAGAGGCCATTTACTTTGCTTATGCTTGTATGAACAGTAGTTTTGACAATTTTTTTTTTTTTAGTTTGGTGAAGAGTTTTTGAAGTCTGTGCCATCGTTATAAAACATGCTGCATTGACAGACAGGCACTATTTACTTCTGTTTCAGGTTCTACTAAGTAGCATTGACTACTGGATGTCTGGTAAAGGTTTAAGAAGACAAATTTATCCTGATCTCAATTGTTTTGTTCTCCACAGAAACTCTAGGAGCTTGAACAAAATATCTTCATGCAGACAGACAGATATTGTAGCCTGACATAAGAGAAAAACATCAAGACTCAAAAAAATTATTTTAAAATTGAAAACATCTGTTTTCCCTCAGCACTGCTGATGAAGTATCTTAACATACTGCTTGTCTGAATAACTACAAGACTGTTTCAGTAAAACGCAGCTTTAACAGAAAATACATTACTAAAGTACCTGCTGCTTCACTCTGTCCAGTCCCTCACATTGTTCCCAACTGTGCTACATATTCCAATTCGTTTAGCTTTCATCATTGATATACCTGACTAACAACTTAAGCTACATGTATCTCCCTACCAGCATTCGGAGCTGTGGCCACAGAAGAATGGAATCTGAAGCCAAAGTTTTTCGGGAGCACAGTCTGAACCTCCAGCTGCCACACATTCATCAAAGGTCTGGAACAAAAACAAAATTGAGCTGAGCTTTATAATCTAGTATATGTATCAAACATGTCAACCTGGTTAGTTCTAAATGTAGTGGGGACAGAAAAAACACAAGATATGATGTGAAAGGAAAGAAAAAAAAAAAGTGAAGTTTTTCAAGCCTTGCTTTCACATTGTTATTAGGAGGACCTCTTTGTCCCAACTAAAATAGTACTTGGCCAGTCTTTTATGATTAAAACTAATGAACAATGTGATCTTACCCCATTCATCTGATGTACCTTTGATATAGGCCACAAGTCAAAACAAGCAAACCCAATCAATAAATGTTGGTATCATTATTCTTCCCTTATAAAAGAAGTCACTAGAGATACAGCATCAAATGCCACTAGGATTTGTGTGGTACTGGAACAGCTGGATCTTTATACCATAGAACACTGTGCAGTCTGTGGTTTAGATTGAATAATGTTCTATTACATTATAAGTATTATGACATATAACTGCCATTTCAGAGGCTGATTTGGTTTTGGCAATCAGAAGAAGTGAAAGCAAGTTGTTCACTGCATAACAGAATAATCCATACAACCTCGCTTTACATGGATACACAGCTGTAGCAACACAGAGTTTCAACTCCAGTAACACATTCACAATAATAATTCCATTAGCACTGGAAAGAATTTGTAAATATTTTACCCAGTCACCATAAAGTAAGCATTTATGATATTTCTAATCAAGATATGATATGTATCTAGGATAGATTTTTAAAAAGTTAGTTAGTAACAAATAACCATCATATAAACAACTTTTTAGACTTTCTTCTGTATTTACAAGTTTCTGTTCAAAAAAACTATGTAAAAATAAATTTGCTTCATTTTTTGGTGTTAGACCAAGGACAACGGACAACATCTTTTGCTTATATTTTGAGGTGAAGTCCCTGAGATAATCTTGAAAATTTACTGATATCAGGCCAAAGCAGGGCCACACTGCACAGCTCATACGTGCCACATATGACAGATAAAAATGCAGTTTAAATCAAGAAAATAAAGACATCGCTATGCTTTCTCTAGAGAAATTATACACTGATCTATCATGAGTACTTTACAACACTGTTACCCAAGAACTAAACTGTTTAAATGCACATCTTAAGTTACACATGTATATACTAAATATCAACTGGAATCTGTCAAAAGAAACATATCTTTGCTTATACCTGCAGGTTATTTTATAGTTAATGTGCAATAGTAAGCAAGTAATTTTCTAAGATGAAACAGGACAGGGTTCCTTCCCCAATTCCTCTTCCATACTTACCTTGACTACTCCGTCCAGAGATTTTATCATAAGAAAACACTTGTCTTTACAGACTGTTCTTGGAGCCAAACTATCTATAATTTTGGAAGCACAGGAGATAGAAAGTGAATAAAGAAATCTCCCCTAGAAGTGCTGTAGTATGCACTGGGAGGGTATAAAGTATGTTGAGATTCCTTTCCATCTAATAAAGGCATAACAGACTTTCATCAGAAAGACTGCGTTTTTGATCTTCCCTACTTTCCATCTGAAGAGCTCTTAGTGAACCTACCATAACACAGATTAGAACAGATATCAATGTTACAGATCATGTGGTTGGGTCAACATATTGCTGAACTTTGTGAATTTTATATCGAATATGTGTAAAACTGACACCATCTATATATGTACATTTTTCTTGGAAACAACATGGAAAAATAGTATTACCTGATATAAATGAAAGAAGCCCTAAGACTTGGCATATCAAATCAATTTCCATTCAAACAAACTAGAAATGCTTACAGTTAAATCTGTATGACAACAATTAAGTATCAGACCTAAATAAAGTATGTTAGTGACAAAATGAAAAAAGCATCCTAAGTTGAAAAACATAAAATTATTAATGCAATGCATTACAAATATTATAAATAGGAATGCATTTCAACTCATTCCAGCAAATCAGAACTTAAAGTGCAGTCTACCGAGCAGTAGTATTTGGGATTTTGGCTTAACATTGCCCACTGACTACCTAACGAGGCTGCTCAGATCATAGTTTAAAAATAAACCACTGATTTTAAATTTAATTCTTTTTAATAAATAATAAGTCCTATAAACAGCTTGAACTACATAGCATGCTGAGCCTTCCACCTCACCCATCTCTACCAGGAAGGAATTCCACATGGCTCCTCATGAGAAGGGAACAGAATGGGTTACAAAATACGAGATCCTGTCTCCCTTTTTAAAAATGCCTTTATGATACCATAACACCAAATCTTCTCTGTAGTAAGCCTATGAAGATATGGGATTTAAGCATAATTTCAACTACCATTCCGCATGAAGCTTTGTTCTGCCTACGCTGTGGGAAGTCTGCACAAAGTGACATGCAGTAGCAGAAGATGGCGCCAAAACCTAAATAAAAGGAACAATTCCACTGCAATATTTACATTAGGAAAAAAAAACCACACACACACAAAAAAACCCCACCACTGTGTTGCTAACTATAAATAAAGTACATGTGAAAGTATCTACAGCTTTTGGTGAAAAATGTACCTGTCTTAGTCTTCAACAAGAGAAGATGTAGATTTCTTACAGAGGAAGATAAGCTTAACTTCATACTTACAACTCCAGATAACTGAAAACTTTTTTTTCAAATTTAATTTAATTTCATTTCATTTATATTTCTTAATTTCAACAAAAAGAGAATTTATAGGGTTACAAAGAACATACTTAATGTTACACTCTGGTCCGCTACAGACACCAGTGGTAAAATGTAACTTACAAAGCCACCATCAACACCAAAGCTGATACAAGAACTATTCAGCATTTATCAGGACATTTTAGAATAGTTTTCATATTACCTTTGGTAAAAACCAACATATATAAAAAGTGTACTTTACCTTTTTATCCCCCTGTTTTCGCCTCCGTAGCCCTGGTCTGTAATCATCTCCAAAGCGCAGAAAGTAGTAATAAGAAACTAGTCGTTCTATAGGATCTCTTATGACATTTATGTAAATTGGTTTCTTTTTAACACCAAATCTAAAGTAAAAGAGGAAAAAATGTCTTTTAAAGGCCAAACTTGTCTGTCTCTATTGATACAACTGAAATCTATACACAGAGATGACGACAGTAAGAGGAAGTTTAATCCTCTCATCCTCACATGCAGCGTGTTACGTGGATGTGAAAGTCAGTACCATTTCAGTTTTCCCAGCACTGCGATTTCATGGGGAGTTTTTTTTGTTGTTAGAGAAACAAAAAACCCTGAAATATTCTCACATAATAGATACTAAAAATGTTTATGCGATCATCCTGACTCTACAAGTGCCTTACTCGCTCTAGCAGCCACATACAGGTTCATAACAAGTATGAGGAATTTCGATATTAAGTTCCTGCCCTCACGAACTGTGCTATGCCTGGCTGCAAGTGGTTTTCCTGGCAGGTCTCCTCCTGTCAGACATGAACTCTGACAGCAGGAAGACAGAGCTCAGAGCCCATCCCTTACCTGTGCTGAATCCATATGGCTACGCTTATTAAATACAAGCCTAAGATAGCATCTGTAACCGTATTAACTTCTCTATCTAAAGATGTAATTTTTTTTTTCAGACATTCACCCTAAGCAACTTTTGATTTACTGTGGTACAAACAGGAAGCTTGATGAAATGAGGTGGTAAGCTCCTGGGATACACAAGGAAGATTTGGACCACCAAAACTGTTTTGTGCAAATATTACCTTTCAAGACAGTTTTTACGATACCTTCTTCAGTTTTATTTTCTTTTTCATTTGAGATTATTATAGTGGCAAATAAATATGTTATCCAGACATTAAAGAGGTTATATCACGATGGAAAAGGCAAGTGTGTCAAGTGCCCTGAAGTAAAGCTAGGAGCTGGGGAAAAAAAAAAAAAAATCTCTTCTGTTCCCATGCAAACTGGGAAAGTGTTCTGCATTGACAGAGGGCCATACAAGCCTCCTAGCTTGGCTAAAACAGAGAGTTTTAGCTCATGGTTTTAAGATGCAGTACTATTATTGTTAAAATGGTACTCTGTAAATTAGAAAAGCAGATACTGCTCATATGAGCAATCTTAAATTGAAAAGCTGAAGAACAGAAACAGAATAAGCAGCAGAAAAGAGGAAGTTAGAAATAACACAATTAAAAGGTGTCCCTTTGGCAAAAGACCAGCACTACAGATACAGAAATTGTTAAGGGCTACAGAAAGAGCAATTGATTCTTCAGATGTTGCCAGCAGAGTACCAATGAACCAGACTGCAGCCATTGAAGGCAGCAGTGCTGACCTGTCTGTATGCAAGTTTTTGCTCCCCAAAGTCTGCAAAACAGGAGCGTGTTCAACCATTCTTATGCATAGTCCAGACTTCGAACTACACCTTCTTTCTGGTCAACTGAAGTGCCTGTGACATGCCAGTGTGTCCCCTTCAGCAAGTACTGTAGAAAGCTGTAACAAACATTCTGACAGAGTAGCAGCCTCAACCCATGCATTTAACTCTGTGGGTTAAACGAAGGTGTCAAAACCCTTGGAAGTGTTTGTGCTGGATTGTACCTTCATATGAATTTGCACAACCTCTGTCCTGGCTTCAGCTGGGATGGAGTTAACTTTCTTCCTAGTAGCTGGTACAGTGCTGTGTTTTGGATTTAGTATGAGAATAATGTGATAACACACTGAGGTTTGGTTGTTGCTAAGCTTATACCATGTCAAGGACATTTCGGCTTCCCACGCTCTGCTAGCAGGAAGGTGCACAAGGAGCTGGGAGGGAGCAGAGCTGGGACAGCTGGCGCAGGCTGGCCAAAAGGATATTCCCTACCCTGTGACGTCATGCTCAATATATAAACCAGAAGGAGTTGGCCACAGGGCCATGGCTCAGATACTGGCTGGGGAATTGGTTAGCACGTGGTGAATAACTGCATTGTGCATCACTTGCTTTGTATACTCTTTCACCTTTTTTTTTTTGTTTTGCCTTTTTTTTCAATTCTCTTCCCTGTCCCACCCAGGGGGACGATGGGGAGGAATGGGCAAGTGGCTGTGTGGTGCTTCATCGCTGCCTGGAGTGTGTGGCCACAACCACCTCACACAAGACTACCTTCAGTTATGATAACATAAGCCACTTACTATTGTAACTTTATTCATAATTATAATTATTTGATTATTGCATTGTCAAAGAACTTTTTTCCACTGTTTAGAAAATAGGGAATAAGGATCAGAAATCAGAAGAAAAAGGGTGAGAAAATTAAACTCATTACTGTAATTTCTACATAGATGGGTTATGCTAACCTGCCCTCAATACTGTAAATCATCATTTGAATCCAGTACTTTAAGATTCAGGATAATTTAAGAGGTACTTCTGATATTTGAAAGTGGACCTAAGTCTGATGACTGCATATGAGCAGGCACAGACTTTTCCAAAATATTTTGTACTTCTCAACTGCAAGAATGTTCACAAGAACATACCTCACCGCCTTGAAAGCGTGGGCCTTGCCAAGCACAACCAGAGTATTAAGGATGCTAATTTAATAATGAAACCCCAAAGTATGAGAAAGCAAGATGTTGGAGGAAAAGATAAATCATTAGGTTGAAAAGATAACAAACAAAACCCACAAGGATAACACAGTCCTAGAGGGAAGATGAAAGAAACCTATGAAATTGCTTGGATGTTTTTTAGATGTAAAATAATTATTTTAGTTTAAAAAGTTCTGGTATCTGAAAATGTTTTCAGCTTTATGAAGTGAGTAATATATAAAATAACATTCATCTTTGCTGTTCCAGAAAGCTGTTATTCAGTTCAAGGGTTTATTAATGCTGCAGCATTATAACTTTAAAAAGGCAGAAAGGAAGCTAATGAAACTTGATACATTTTATTTGATTGATTGATTTGCAATTAAGACTTCTTGCCTGTTACTTCTTGCTAAACATCAAGCTTTTACTTAGTGTCATTGATAATTTCCAGCTACTACTATAGCTTTTAGCATTTTCTGTTACATAATATACTGTACTGGGAATCTAGGGAGCTCTCACTTCCCCTTCTCATTCTTTGCAATAAAAAGCTAGAATTAAAAATCATGGTACATAGCAGAATGAATAATTAAAAGCAATGACAAATTCTTACATACAAAAAATTCATTAAATAAATGCTTTAATTCATAGAAACATAACATTCCTGAGAACTGACCATCAGTAAGAGGTAAAAGCTGTTGTATATGCAGTTGAATATGCTGAGATCCGAAAAATCTACTTTCAGTTTTAACCCATTTTCTTCATGCTGCAAGTGCAAGATGACGCACCGCCTAGTAAGCACCTTAAGCAAAACTGCCTTGCGAGTTCAAGGAGAAGTTTCACAAGACTGAACTCCTGAGAATCACTGCTTTAGATCCAGAAGCAAAAATAAGAAGCACATGGAAGTGGGAATACAGTCATGGTTCTGAATTTCCGAAGTCACTGGGAGGATTTTTACCTCATTTTCTTCTAAATTAATTTTAGAAGTAACAGGATTTAACTGCAAAAGAATTATTTAAATGCTTTTTACAGCAAGTCAAATTACTACAGGCCAGAAAACTGCTTTAAAATAGCACTTTTAATATTTTGATAAAGTGTAAAGGGACACTGACACAGAAGAGCTACGTAACTTAAGAGGCAGGTGGTATTACTTGTTATGAGAAACTTATTTGAGAACAGGTATCTCAAACTTCCCAGCACAGTAAGCCAATCCTGGAGTCAGAACGGCCAGTGTTCCAGAGAAAAGTGTGGATTTTCAGTGAGACAAGCTTGTAATTCAGACAAGGAATACTAAACTTAGCATATAAATAATTCTGAAATGAGAGTCAACTACATTTTAAAATGCAGAAAGACAAGAGAAAGCGTGGAAAATCAAACTCTAATATTGCTTGCTCATCATAGGAATTCCAGCGTGTGAATTTTTCAAAGCTGCAGTTGTCAGGCTCATCACAAGAGGGCACAAATAGCCCAGCTGGAGCCAAGCAACTTAAACGACTACACTACTCAACAGATAAATCCAAAGGTAACGTACTTTGCAAAGTCCAAATAAGATACATGTCCATGGTAAAATCCTGGTTTCATTTCCTTCCAGGAAGTCACATTCTTCACAAATCGGACCTGTAAAAGTAGACAGCAGAAAGTGTTTCTGCACAGCTGGAACACATTCAGTTTCACCATAGGTCATGGCTTCTGGTTTGTAAGTAAAATCTTACAATGCATTAGAAAAAAGAAGTCTGTTTTAAACATTACCAAAGAATTTGTGTAATAGACAAAACAGGCTTTTCAGGTAAAATAGACTTTTCAGCGAGCATACAGATTAACTCATTTTAGATCATCATAATTTAATGATCAGGTACTAAACAAAAGCATAATACAGCAGTCAAAAGGGTAATTCAAGGAAAGCTACTACGGAAACATTAGCAAGACAAACATGGAAAGTTTTGCCAGTCCATTTTATTTGTAATTTGACAGGAATGCACAATTCCTTCAGCAATAAGAAGAAATGCAAGTACATTTTTGAAATGTATAGAAGTACATCCAGAAATTTCATAAATGTATACAGTGTGAGTTAGAGCTATAGTTTACCATTCTGAATAGTTACTTTAAGCCTAACATTTCAGTGACGCTTCCATGTTAAAGCATGAAGTAGCCCTTAAACAAGGGCTGATAAAGCAGTTATCAGCAAACTTCACAAAAATAGGAATAGCTTTACATTTCAAAGATAAAACCAAAGAAAGATACACGCCCCAAACCAGAAAGTATGATCAAATTAAGTGGGACATGCAAATCCTAATATAGCTTGGCTTTATTAGATGAACAGAATATTTTAACATCAAAGCATTTAACTCTGGAAGTTATTTCAAAGCTAGTGAATTGGATAATAAAGAAAAGATGATAAATTTGTACTGCCTGAGCTGTGTGACAATGATATGCCATTTCTGAAGCTGAGAATTAGAAGATAGTGTTCCCTGCACATCTACAATATCTTTTCTGTTATACAGCAACACAGACAACCACAAAGATACTGAGGTGAGATGAGAGTCGAAAGGGAAGTTTGAGAGCTCAAGACAACACACTAACATCCTGAAAAATCGAATAGATTGAGTGTCCTGAAACGTATTTATTATAACCAATCAATTGCGGATTTTCAGAGGCAAAACTGGCCTGCTGCTGTTACTTCAAATGTGCAAAACTCACAGTCTAGGACTTAAGAGGTTGATAACCTTTACTTATTCCTTCAACACTGGCTCGTAGACTCTCAGGTAAAAGAAATGGATATTACTTTTTAATGACTGGCAGCATTCATTTTTTCAGTGTACAAGTTTCACAGTCTGTGGCATTTCACAATTTAAACCATATATTGCACACGAAAATCATGGCAAATCTAGCTGAAAAGCAGTGCGCAACATTATACAATGGCGTTTCATAAACTGCATTGGCTTTCTATCCGATTCTGTCCACGGCACAAACCGGTAATATATGTGTGAGACTTTGAATCCAGCTGAACTACCTTTACTGCTACAGAAACAAAACCACATTTTCACTGACTGTACCTTTCAAAGATTAATGACAAGATATTTTCAGTTGAGAGCCTCAGCTATGAATATTTCTGCTCCTAGGAAAGAAGTCTCCTAAATGCAAAGTATATATTATCCATCCTTCCTTCCCTCATTCCCAAACCCTAAAATGTCATGGTGGCTTGATACAACTCTGCAAGAAAACCAGTTATGCTACCCACTGTGTGTAGTGCAGCATGCATATTAAAGTGTACATTTCAGTTACGTTTCCAGGAACAAGCTTTCTGAAATCTTGCACCAGCTAGATTTCAGTTTCTAATAGACCAGGACTAGACATGAGGAATTGTCAAGTGCAAAATCCCAAGGGTCGGTTGTGTCTTAGATCCCCACGCCACCATCTAGCATCAGACCCTAGATGTTACAGTAATAGTTAAAACAATCCTTACTGTCTTTGTCTTACAATGTCATTGTCTGCTATGGAAATAATTTTTATAAGCACAGGATGCATGTTCTAGCCTTTTATTAACTTTAACACTAGGCAAACTAAGAGAAGGCTAGGAGGGTTTTATAAGACAGCTGTGACATTTACATCTGCATTAAGATGGACCAGAAATACGCTGTGCGCCTGAAAATTTAAGTTTTTAATACCTATAACTAGCCTGCTGACAAGAGATTATTTTTCACACACACACAGTTTGCAGCATTCCAAAAATCAGAATTGTTCCAGGTCACAGACAGCCTAATGAGTCTGGGTTCACACATTTTAGGGCAGAGACGAACATTGCTTGCTGCTTCATACTGTTAAATATGATCAATTTTACCTTTCTTTTCAGGGCTTAGCAGATATTGGAGCTTTTTAAAAGACTGAGCCAGCTTCTCCATCTGAACCCAACTGAATAAAATTTGAGGTTACTTTAAAAGTTCAGATAGACATGAATGGAATTCCTGTGAAGTTGTTTCATGGTGCTTTTATATAATCAGCTACAAAGTTGCTTCACAGCCCTTAGTAAGTGAGAAATCAGCTGAGCTTCACTAAATTAAAAAGCCAGATCTAACGTACTCTGAGAGCGTGAGATGTCCTGAAAGGTAAGTTAAACACATTCAGTTTCTAGGATGATAAGAATTTAAAACAAGTCCCAGTGAGTCAAAAGGAAAAGAAAAAACCCAGCATGCTTGGTCTGAGCAAGAAGCCCTGAGAAATCTCTGCGTGCAAACCAAAGTGATGTTGTAAGCTGTCACCTCTGTTCACTAACTGCTTCCATCAATCCCTCTTCTCTACAGTCTGAACACACACATACACACCCTCTGCCCCCAAAAGGTGGTATGGTCACTGCCCTGTGGCCTGATATCACATGGACTTTTGGATGCTAAAAAAACCCTGGCTTTTCACATCGTTATATTCTAGTTTTGTTCGTCAATTGCGAAATAACTGACTTAAAATTACAAATAACTGGGGGGATGAATATCATAAGCTCAGCCTGCTGAGGACACATGAGGATTTTCCATTTGGGCTCTCAAGTAAGACTGAAGACCACCATAGTGTCCCCTTAAAGGAAATCTCAGCTTCAAATTTAAAGACCAAGCATGATGGGATGACTGAATCAGAATCCCTCTGCAGTAAGGCACTGGCAGCTTAGCTATTCAAACTGTCATACCATCTAATAACTTAGCTCTAGATAGGAGGGTGAGGAATGGTGGAAACAAACTAGCAGCACACCTTCGGCTGCATGCCATGAGAAACCACAAGCAAGCTCGAGGGAAGGACAACAGAAAATCTACTTTGTGAGATGGCACCAGTTCAGCCACAGCATAGCCAGGATACCTGCCTCGCGTGAACAGTTCTTCCTCAGAAGGAAAAACACAATTGGCACGTGTCCAGCAGTGGACACTAGTACTTGCTAGGCCATCTAACTCCAAGAGAAAAATTCTTACATTATCGGCAGCACATGACAGTACTTCCACTTCTAACAGAATCGCTACAGCCTTTAACTTGTTCCACTTCTGACAGCCACTGAAACCTTCACCAGCAGAGCAAAGTACTACTGAAGCCAGCGTGAGCGTACTATCCTCTGAGAGGCCACTGGTTTAGAATACATTTGCAACCAAGACTGTTTTCAGGTTGCTCTTTTGAGAAAAACTGAGAAAGAAACAGCCGGAGAAAAAAAGAACAAGGAAGAGAAAACAGCAAGCTGAGGGAGCGAAATGCTGGCTAAGTGTACTATAGTGTTTCTGTGCTCACAACAGTACAAAGGACATCTTCACATATCCCCTTGTCTAACAACTCAGGAAGAACATGCTGCAAGACAGAACAGTAACTTCATTTTACATGTTTTAGATGACAATTTCTCCATGTAACAAAAAAGCTGAAGTCTGAGTGGCTGCTATGTCATCCACAAAGGTAAAACTTACAGGGACAAAAAGTGTCAGTGCTGAAACATGCAAACAACAAATAAAATCCAACCAAACAACTGCTCCAACGAAAACAAGTGGGTTTGTTACAGACCACACAGGTCAGAAACGCAACACGGCACTCAGCTTGTGGCAAAGAAAAGGTGCAACGTGTGGAACGAGGGGCAATTCCCAGGTTCCTGCTGCCAGAGAAGCTGCAAAAGAAAGGATGGCTCCTGGGACAAGCTCCACCTGAACCAAAATGGATGTGTTACGGACTCTTTATCGCAAATTATCGCAATCAGATACAGGTTACATTTCGAGTGGATTAACTAGGGTTTTTTTCAGACTGCATTCAAGAAGTAAAGATTCCACATATGGGCAAAGAATTTATAATCTGTTACAGGATTAAGAGTAGTTCGGAAAAAGTACAGCAGAAGTAGTGCATAACGGAGGGCTGACTATTTTAGGAATTTGTGTCAGGCCCAAGACAACCTTCACCTTGCTTAGGGAGGTTTGCTTTAACAAACAGTATCATTGATAAAATAATTTTGCCTCTGTGATGTGTTTGTGTATTTTACCACTGCTGCACATACTCCTAATGCACTGAAGTGAGCTATACTGATAAATGGTGGCATGCGAGTACTTCATGCGAATCCAAGCCCATGAACAGTAAACCTGCATCAGCTACTAGTCAGCACCTTTGCCATCTCCAGAATTAGGACTTACAATGCTATCTTGATACACTAAAGATAAATAATTATGTCGTCTTCTTTGAACAAGTATGCAATATATAAAGTTTTTCACTGCCAGTATGCCCCAGTTAATGGCCACTGAAGAAGAGGAATATCAATTGTCTAATTAAACAATGTACCTTGGACAATGGTATAGTATCAAATGAAGGTAGGACTGCCAGTATTGTATACATGCCCAGTGTGGATGGATTTTCATTTTTCAGTAGGTAATTATTAGAGGGAAAATGAGGAAAGTTTCTCTTAGACAAAACTAAGCCAGTAACAAATTGATTTGAATGAAATTCAAACAATAGTAGAAATTTAAGGCTAAGGTTGCCTATGTTTAATTTGTACCATCAACGACTAGCTCTCCTATCCTTTAGAACACAGCACTAAGGTTCAAAGAGAATCACAATCTGTAGCTGGAAGTGTAGCAGTTAGTATGACTAACTTGAGCATGATTTTTAATTAACAGATATAGGCTTGATAAATCTTTTGAAAAATCATTCTGCTGTTGGTGCATAGATCTTTAGTACTTGTTCCAAGCAGCGGACAGGACTATAGGGACAGCTACCAGATCTACTCTTAGTAATCTCAATAATCACCTTCATATTTGGGAAAAGATTTCACAATGGCAAAAACCCAACAGTAACACAAGCCCACTATCACAAAACAGGTTCCCAGTCCCAGCCTAACTACACCCTGTGTCCCCTGAACTAAGATCCCTCCCTCAATCCTTCTCCCACCTACAGAACTGAAAGTGGAGGGCACCTTACTACCATCTGCTTTCCCTCACCCCACTCCAGCAGCTGTGCTGAGCTGCTTCTGCCTGCAGGCCTGTACTTACAGGAGCTGGAAGCTTCAGCACTGACATGCTGCAATGCAGAACAGCTCCTGCCTCTGCTGCATATCAACGCAAGATAATCAGCATACAACCAGTAGGTAGTACATACCCAAGAGTTTGCAAACATTTGTTTTACAGGGGTGATGACATACTGATGTTTCAGACCTCTGATCACGGTTATTATTAAAAAAAGTAAACCAAAAAAACCTACTCCCACAGCACACCCCGAGAAAAACAGCATTGATCCTCCATCTTTTTTTAATGCCTCATCATCTGAGGCAGTGGTAGCCATCACCATTTCTAGCCTGGGGCTACGCTGATTTTAGCAAGGGTTTTAAGCAGGTGCAAGGTGACCCATCCTTCAGAGTGCAAGATATTTACAACCACTTCTTTCTATCTGTATTTTACCAGCTGTGAGACCTGACCAGGCCTAGTACCAAAGACAGAAGTATAGCCCTGACAGCATGACACAGTGCCTGCACTACTCCAAGATGAAAGTACATAAGATTGCATTCACTGCAGATGAAGATGACAAACAAACATTATTACACAGCCAAAAGGCAGACAGCTGACAATACAACAAACCTTTACAGTCATAACAAACCATTGAATCTTAGAATGGTTTAGGTTGGATGGAACCTTAAAGATCACCTAGTTCCAACCCCCCTGCCATGGGCAGGGACACCCTCCACTAGACCAGGTTGCTCAAAGCCTCATCCAGCCTGGCCTTGAACACTTCCAGGGATGGGGCAGCCACAACCCCCCTGGGCAACGTGTTCCAGTGCCTCACCACCCTCTCCAGGAAGAAATTTTTCCTGATATCCAATCTAAATCTCCCCGCTTTCAATTTAAACCTGTTACCCCTTGTCCTGTCACTACGGGCCCTTGTAAAAAGTCCAACCCCAGCTTTCTTGTAGTCCCTTCAGGTACTGGAAGGTGCTATAAGGTCTCCCTGGAGCCTTCTCTTCTCCCAATTCTCTCAGCCTGTCCCCATAGCAGAGCTGCTCCAGCCCTCGGAGCATCTTCGTGGCCTCCTCTGGACTCGCTCCAACCGGTCAATACCCTTCTTATATTGGGGGCCCCAGAGCTGGATGCAGAACTCCAGGTGGGGTCTCACCAGAGCAGAGTACAGGGGGAGAAACACCTCCCTCAACCTGCTGGCCACGCTTCTCTGGATACAGCCCAGGATACAGTTGGCTTTCTGGGCTGCCAGCACACACTGCCGACTCATGTTCAGCTTTTCATCCACCAGTACCCCCAAGTCCTTCTCCTCAGGGCTGCCCTCTATCCATTCTCTGCCCAGCCTGTCTTTGTGCTGGGATTGCCCCGACCCAGGTGCAGGACCTTCCACTTGGCCTTGTTGAACTCCGTGAGGTTGGCAGTGGCCCACCTCTCCAGCCTGTCAAGGTCCCTGTGGATGACATCCCTTCCCTCCACCGTGTGGACCGCACCACACAGCTTGGTGTTGTCGATTTCTCAGAATTTACTAAAATAGTCTCTAAGGCTGTCTGATGAGGTTTGCCAGCTGTGGCTGCTGATGAACATCTTGCCGGGGTTGTTTCTGCCCTAGCTGTGTCCCTTTTTAGCTTTGCTTTTCTTTGATAAACAGATACCTACCACCTGAGGCAGCCCAGCAAAACCCAAACACTATTAAACAATAAGTAATATTAATTCTGTACAAAGATAATATAAATTCATTTATACTGGAAAATTTGTCAGAAATGCCAATTCCATCAGACCACGTAAGTTTGCAACAGCAAAAAAAAAGCTTTCTATACTTTTCCTGTGTTTAATAAAAACATTCTGAATGCAGCATCTTACCTGATCTTGCAGAGACATAACAGGATTATTTTTGGTTGTATTGATATGTAGAACATGATATTTGTTCTTTGCACAAAGATCATAGGCAATATTTGTGAAGGATGTGCTGGCAGTCTTAGGTACTCTGTTGTAAATAATCACCACGTCATCCTCTTCATCCAGTGTCACATCTTGTCGGGGGCCATCTACTGTATGACGTTGTTCTATTTCTCTGACTTCATGTCTTGCAATAGCCCTTTCTGTTAAGGATGACAAATGTAAAATTACCATGTAAATATCACTATTTTTGAAGTTCAAACCATAGTATGCAAACAACCTGTGAAAAGCAGTAACTCCTCAGCAATAAAGGGAACACTCGCTGTCATATATATTATTTCTGACACATGAAGCAAAAAATCTATTAAATGTATGAATGATAAAAGGTGAGTTAGTTTGACACAGAACATAAAACACTAGAAACACCACTTAGGGAACACATGCTGTATTCTATGACTCAGTCTAATGACACAGACAACCATCATCTCTAAACAAAAATGTCTACAAAGCGCTATCACTCCCAAAATATCCCAAATACTTCTACAAAACAAATACTTAAAAATTATAATAAAAGAAATAACTCAAGCCATTTGGAGAACATGAATTTTCTGAAAACAGTAGAAATACTAACACTAGAGATGTAGTCAATTAACTGTGTAGAGACACTGGAATTCAGATGAAAAGACTGTTTTGTTATTTCAATTGATACAAGCCCCAAAGGTAACATAATACCATAAATGGACTTGCAAAAAATCAGTTAGATTTATTAATTTCAAGTTTGACAAGAACACAAACAAAAGGTGATTATGAAATGGTTAACATTAAGTGATCTCTGACTACTGAAATATATCAAATACATAAAAAAAAAGAAACATGGAAACGCAGGCTACGAACAAGACATTTTGGCAAGGTGAGCACACTGCAAATAAACTATTTTTCCTTTTAATACAAAGGGCAATACTCCAAGTGATTGAACTCTGCTTCAAGTACTAAAAGCCTATTTGGAAAATAAATCCCACAGTATCACAGCTTTTTTTTTTTTTCTGCTGAATATCAAATACATTGTGCTGATTCACACACAGCTTTGTTCTGCTCTAAATAGATACTTAAATAAGATTTGTAATACAGATGTCAAAACATCTTTTCTGATTAATTTATTGTGATATTGCCTTTAATAATGTATTCCAAGAAATCTGCGTTGGCCAACAGTGCAAGCTGAAGTCAGTACCACAAGTAATCTGTAATTCTCTGTACTACGTTCTCACACGGGGTATAGCTCTTTCTGGATGACACATTTTTAACAGCAGCAGCTCTTGGCCTTTATTTCCCTTGCTTCCTGTAACCCAGCTCCTTCTATTCTCTTTCACCACATCTCTTTAATGATAACATAAAATCACTTTAAAGCAGAATCATTAAGCTGTGAACACCACTAGCCTGTAATTCCACATAAATTGTCTTCAACCACAAACTTCCATCTGTCTGAAATGTTTCAAAGCTTAAACTCACTCACTCTCTCATATGCTCGTATCTCACACCCCATAACTAAGTTACATCGCTATGAAAATGTTTGTAGAAAATGCTTATTGAGTATATCTCAATTTTCCACATGACATCTGTTGCTCCCCACTACATCAGTCACAGTTTCTGCTCCTTCCTCTCATTTGCTACCTCTCCCATCACTGCTGGCAAACACTCTGTTCTGGAAAGAGATGAGGCAACAGACTCAGGTTTCATCTATCTGAAGATGGCTACAACCAAAAGGGACTGGCAACTCTCCCCTTCCTGCCAATAACAGATTAGAGGAAGCATTTGGTAGGGGACATAGTTAACCACGTGGCTGCCCGAGGCTACATGGATACTGAATACCACCTAGAGAGGCTGAAATGGAATCAACTTAATTTGTATTGTCTACACCAGAGTAGTAGATGTCAGCTAGATTGGAATCAACTGCACAGAACTCCAGGGTTGATGAGGCTGACTGGTTCGGAGGGAAGCTTCCCCCTTTATGTGCAAGGAGTAAACATTTGTGAGAAACAGACCTGATTTGCAAGAAGAGTGATAACAAGTGTTCCTCTAATGAGGCATTTGAAACTATGAAGATTCAAGAATCAATGTGTTAAGTGCACTTTAAAGCCTATGCATAAGATATAAAAGAAGTATGATTAGATGCAATTAGCAGTAAGGCTACTGCATACAATCACTTCCAGCTTCGTACAGTGAGAGGGGAAAGCAAGAACCCAGGCAAGGAGGAGACCTTCACAAGTGTGACGTACGCAGACAGTTCTATTACCAAAGAGTAAGGAGGCTTTAAACATCAAATTAAAATGAAAACTCATCTTTGTGATGAAGAACTAAAATCATCTTTCTGAAATAACTGTACTAGTTAAAACCAAAAGCAGAGATGAAGTTCAGGATTTAAACTGCTGAAAGGCAAGGGAAGCTAAACCTAGTGAAATGCAGATGAAGCACTTCCAAGTGTCTACCCCCGTCAGCCATCCTAACAGCCTATCTCATTCTAGTCTATTAATAACACAACAGGGAAAATGGCAAGTTTTGTAAAAACACGGCTTTTTTCCCTGTCATGAACAGTTTACACTTTTTTCTTTGAAGTCAGGAAGATTTTTTATTACTTTCTGAAAAGTTATTTCAACTCCTAAAGTGGCACGTGATTTGATCCATATGAACTTTATTTATCTGTTTATTTGGGGAGGTTGAAAAGATCCAGTAATGGAAACATGCCACTCAATAGTCTTTGGGATAATTGTGTAATCAGGTGTTAGAAAATTTGAGATGACGGGCATTTGACTAACTACTTCATTTGCTCTTATATAAAATTGAAATCATCCTACAAGTCCTGTAATGTTGCAAAATGTACATTGCTTTTATGTTTTTAGAAGTACTGCAGAAAACATGATGTATGTTTTAATGACTTTTTACATGTGGAAGATGGGGAGGAAGAAGGTGATAGGTATTTATTAAGTAAAATTGTTTACCAAAAATCTCCTTAAATGGCACTCCTGCAAATTTAACTTTGATTATGGGAACTTGTCTACGAAAGGATGGATTGGTTTCACTGAAATCAATTTCAAAATAATCAGGTTAGGTCATTTCTTTCCTATTAGAAATCCTGTGGACAAAATGATGTGCTACAGTCTCATTGCTTTCATTCAACTCTGTTTACACTTGATTTTATAAGGAAAACATCTAGGCAAAATTATTAAGAACCAAATGTCTAAACTAGGTTAAGACTGTCCACATTAAGTTTTTAAATTGATATAGTTAATTAGTGTAAAAGATAAGCAGCATTTAAGCAAGTGGTATGCTGAATACAGAACATTTTCATTGTAATGTAATAGAGGATAATTTCAAGGCATAAAATATTGTCTCACATTTTTTTATTATTGCATGTTTATGTTCACTGCAATAACATTATCACTGTACAGTTGGGAAAAATGCTATTCTGTCATCTGCAGTTGTCCTACGTGCAAAACGTTCACTGACCAGAAGGACAGTTTGCACACTGGCAGTACCCTATAGAATCAGCGTAATAAAGGTTGCTACTGGTTATTTACCTGCAGATGAATTACTTGCAGACAGATGTCAATTGGCACAAGTAACTGATTTGTAAACAACAGAACAAGCTTATTATCTACATGTTCTTTGAAATTCACCCTCATCCCATTTCTCTAACTGCCAGCAACTTCCCATGACTTACACTTCTTGAGCCACACTCTTGCAGCAATAAGCCAGGAAATACCACGGCTAGCAACAAGTTGGTTTGCCAGTCAGGTGCTACCAAAAAATAGCATATAATGGTCACGTTATGTCTTCTCCTTCGGCAGAAGCACTAATACCAACATTCAATCTGTATGCCACCACTATAGAAAGACTTGAAAGTATTCATCTTCAAGATCACTGCCCTTTCAAGTCAAAGCAGTTTGACAACAAATTTAAAAGTTATTAAAAGGAAAGTAACACTTGGAGAGAAATGGACAGACCAACTTTGATTGCTTAGCCCTATTTTATTAGGATCTCAACTAATAAAACCAACTGTGAAAACATCCTGGACCCATACATACCCATAAAAATATTTGAAAATTTACATTATTATGGAAACAAATCACCCAACTTAACAATATTTAAATATTTACAGAAACTGTGATCATAAGCAGTTATTTGTTTACATTCCTTGCACATTCCAAGAGATGAATATCTCAAGTAAAACAAGTTTACTAGCATTTCCTTCAAATCCAAGTGTTAACTGCATACAAAATACTATCTTCCCACATACGCTCGTTCAGGCAGGAACGAGCTCCTTTACTTCACAGCGCTGTTAGCTGGCCCAGGGGAGCTGAGAGAGTTGTTTCATTCCATGGGATGTCAGGCTCAGGGCACGTACACAGTTCTGAGGTGGGAAGTGGCCTGGGAGGGATCGTTAAGGGTGGGGGTTTCTCCCTGCTCTGGGGTCTCTGGCTCTCACATTCTCGTTGCTTTAGGACCTGGCTGTGTGTTGGTCAGTGGGTGGTGAGCTATTGTATCATATGTTCTATTTTAATTACTTATTAGTGTTAGCATTGTTAGTACTAGTATCACTAATACTATTAAATAATTCTTAACTTTATGAGCTTCCCTTGTCTTTTCCTCCAACTCTCCTCCATTGTGGGAGGGGGAAGGGAGGTAAGCAACAGACTATAAGGTACTCAATTGCCAGACAAGGTTAAACCACAACACCAAACAAAATAAAGTGGCATGGACTTTAACAACTTAAAGGTTAACAAACCCAAACATTTCAAATTCCTCACATTTTTCACAAAATCACAAGAACATCCTGGGATTTCTTAACAAGAAAATCTATCAAAACCAGAAACTCATCTTACCACCCCTGATGAAGGATATTTTTTGAGCCTTACTGGCTGTCAAAGTCAAGTTAACTGAGTATCTGGAAGAATAATTCAGAGCCTAACACCTTACTTCCCCAAACTGTGCTCTTTGTCCTCTACATATATTTTCCTTCTGTATGTATCTACAGATATTATTTAGGCTTTCTCTTCAATGTGTCTGATGCACCTGCCATGCTTCCTTGTGAAACCTCCCACTCAGATGAGGAAAGGCGGAATCTTAAGCTAAATTTTGGCTCTGCAGACTTAAAGTGTTGCCCAGCGGGAAAAAAAAAGATGTGGATTCAAACTTCCCTCACACTGACTCGATGCGAAGGAACTGGAGAGCGAGTACTGACAGCATCATTCGTGAGCAAACAGTTGCTGTATGTCAATGACACTGGATGCCACTTCAAACCAATAAGCAGGTTTCTTTTGGTTGGGAACAATACTGAAGCCAGCTGACTTGATGTCTCAGCTTTCTTTCCACTGTGGTCCCGGGCTAATTGGGCAAGCAGCTGGTAGCCTGAGGCACTGAGCGGCTCTCGAGCTGTTTCCTTGCCCAAAAGTGGCATTAAACAGATGATTGGCCTAAATACTAAACCAAAGCAGGACCGAAAACCTACTCACTACTGACTCCATTCTTCCCTGCTGAAGAATGAAAACTGAGCAGCAGCTTAAAATATGAACGATAATTATGTAGCAAAGTTAACGTCCTGGTTCATTTTCAATTTATATACACCCACTGCACACACGTAGCCTTCATCCTTCACTGAAATGCGTCCATCTCTGGGAGCGGTTCAGCCTCATCCTACCTACAAACCACCAGTGCTGCTATATGCAGCAAGTGGATGAGGCCCCTCCACCGGCAGATAGCAGCAGCCTCATGGTCACAAACCCTGGTCCTCATGGGGGACTTCAACCACCCTGATATCTGCTGGAGGGACAACACAGCAGGGCACAAGCAAGCCAGGAGGTTCCTGGAATGTGTCGATGACAACTTCCTTCTCCAAGTGATGGAGGAGCCGATGAGGAGGGGGGCCATGCTGGACCTTGTTCTCACCAACAGGGAGGGGCTGGTGGGGGATGTGAAGCTCAAGGGCAGCCTTGGCTGCAGGGACCATGAAATGGTGGAGTTTGAGATCCTTACAGAGGTGAGGAGGGTGCACAGCAAGCTCACTACCCTGCACTTTAGGAGAGGAGCCTTTGGCCTCTTCAGGGAACTGACTGGCAGAGTTCCAATGGGTGAAGCCCTGGAGTGAAGAGGGGCCCAAGAAAGTTGGCAAGTATTCAAGGACCTTCTCCTCCAAGCTCAGGAGCTTCACCAAGGGCAGATCGTGCCTGATGAATCTGGTGACCTTCTACAATGGGGTCATGGCCTTGGTGGATAAAGGAAGGGAAACTGATGTCATCTACCTGGACTTGTGCAAAGCGTTTGACAATGTCCTGCATGACATCCTTGTCCCTAAATTGGAGAGGCATGGATTTGATGGATGGACCACTCGGTGGTAACTCAGAGAGCTGTGGTCAACAGCTCCATGTCTGAGTGGAGACCAGTGACGAGTGGTATTCCTCAGGGGTCGGTATTGGGACCAGTGCTATCTGACATCTTTGTCAGTGACAGACAGTGGGATTGCGTGCACCCTCAGCAAGTCTGCCAATGACACCAAGCTGTGTGGTGTGGTTGATAGGCTGGAGGGAAGGGATGCCATCCAGAGGGACCTGGACAGGCACAGGTGGGCCTGTGCCAACCTCATGGAGTTCAACAAGGCCAAGTGCAAGGTCCTGCACATGGGTTGGGGAAAACCCAAGCATAACTACAGGCTGGGTAGAGAATGGATCGAGAGCAGCCCAGAGGAGATGGACTTGGGGCTGCTGGTGGACTGCAATTTTAGTTAAGTTTTTCCAGTCACCAGTGAAACCTGACACTACCGAGAACATTGACAGCAAGCAGAAGCAGAGGCTAGATGGTCCCTTTTGCATTCCCAGCCCCTCACACACACTACTACCAATGACTTCACATCTTCATAAATTTTGGTTAACAGAGATACCATTCCAGGAACCACACTTGTAGAAGTCACAGCCCAAACAGAAGAGAATTGTTTTCAAACTCCAACAGTTGAACACTGGAACTGGTTAAAAGCAAACATAACCCCCCAGAAAACCCCAACACGGACCAGCAAGGAGGCTCCTCCAGCTAAGCGGTTAGCTAAAATCTAATGCAGCAGCTGTCTGAAAATTAGAAGTAGTGGTGCTGAAAAACCTGCTACAGTTTCATTAGCATTTGATACTCATCATTTAATTTCAAGATATTATTTTTGCCAGGGCTTTATTTTGAACATGCAAGTAGAAGCATATTGATTAGTGTGTGATATTGTTAAGGGTTTGATATTAAACTAAAAAATAAAAATGTTTACCCAACAGTAAAATCACTACCCTGCATACACATCCAAGCTGGTTGGATCACAGCCTGCATTTCTCATTTTCCTGCAGATTTTTTTAGTCAATCAGCTGCATTTGTAAGGAAGAGCATATTTACAGCCTGACATATTTTTCTTCCAAATTTCCATTGGGCAGTATATTTTAATGAAATATTTTAATGTTGCGGCCTTTTTTTGATAGAACACAAGGCATACCATGCACATACCATAAAGTCAATCTGTGCTTTAGTTACATAATGCATAGGACAGGTAAGGGCCTACATCTCAAGTTGATCCAGAAAGGACAAAACTAAACAAAAAGTCTCAGACCGGACAAATTCCAGTGATAGATCAAAGCTTAGGTATCTTAATGATCATAGTTACTCTAAGAAAAAAATACAGCTGGTAGCAGACATTTTTGTGTAGTAACACCCAATAACACAGAAGAAAGTAGGTTTCATTCCACCAAATACAAAATTTTGAAAACTTTGTAAATACTTGAAATGGTACCTACTAAAAGCACATTTCAGCTTTAACTATAGCAACACTCCTATGACTCCTGATTATTGCAAATAATACTAATTACAAAGTTACGTAAAAACTTAGAGAAACATTTTGGGCAACATGGTGTAGAAGTAAGATTTAAAAATAAGTGTATGTCAAACAGCTCCATAAACTCTCCAACTTCAGACTGAACTGTTTTGCTTGACACAAGTCTTGAATTCAAGTTAATGAATTAGCATGAGAGCAAACACAAAGCACAACAGACATTAATCTTTTTCTCCTACCAGTCACTTGCAATATCATGTTTCTTTAGGCCAAGGCAACTTGAATGACAGATAACTGTGAAGAGAAGGATGTAATCACACAGGAGAAGGTTTGTGGCTTTTCAGAACCCCAAAATTGCCAGTAAACTGTTCTGAAGCACTGACTACGATAACGACGATGAAAAATACTTGCAAATCAGGGATTTGTTCTCTGAATAATAAACCACAGCTAAGTATGTAACTGCAAGGCTTGCTCTTATTTGTAGTGCCTTAATATTGTAATTCAGGCCTTCAGAGTTACCAAGACGACTTAATGGAACAGTTTTATACACAGACACAGTTGTCACAACCGTTCCACTATACAAATGTGCATGTCACTCCTTCAAGCAAAATCCAATTCAAATACTGAAAGAAAGCAAGATCAATATAGATCATCTGACTCCATTTAGTAAGGCAGCCTGGAGACTGTTTTGTTATTTTACACAAGCTTTCTCCAGACATACAATCATTTACTTTTTCTAAATGGGTACTGGCTAGCATGAAAGCAAAAAGGATCACTAAACTGTCTGTTAAAATCAAAGACCTGTGTGTGTGGACAGTGCTTTACTGCAGTAAGTCACATCACATTTCATAAAACTATCGGTAAGATATACTGTTATTTCCAATATATTACACTTATACCCCTGCTAGCATTCACGCTTCTTGGCTAAACTAATCAGGGAAACAAACGATTGCCAGTTGGTTTAGCAGCCAAAAAACAGTAAAGAGCATTCAGAACGGCAACTGACATGGTTAAGGATCTAAATATTTTATTGGGAATCTTAGAAAGTTAGAGTACTAAGAATAAGCTTATGATAACTCTATGTAGTACCAACAGACACAGCATGATATTTGCTTAATTAACACTGGCTGTGTACAGACTCAGCATTTACAGTGATAGTAACGATTTCTAACCTTAATGCAGTTATAGGTGTTGGTGTAAAGTCCTTTGAAAAAACAGAAATGAATCTGCATGCTGAATGAGCCTCACTGTTGTTAAGTCATAGCAGAATTAATTTTAATTACATTTTTAAAATACTGACTAAATAAACTCTTGATTATATGTTTTGTTTTCTTTGTGAAAACCATTTATCTTGCTCTTACTGGTTCCTTTACACGCAAATCAAAAGTACATAATTTTTTTTCCCCAAAACCTTCAAACTGTTAATGGAGAGATTTGCTAGCTCACGTAGCCTAAATATCAACATATACGTAAAAATACTGCCTTATCTTTTATTCCAATCTTGGGCTTGCAGCCTGAAGACCTCATCCGAGATGGAGTTGAAAAAGATAAGCATGAATAAAGATAAGCTCTAACAACACACAGACCACCCAAAAATGACATTTCAGGAAACTTAAAGCCATTTTAAGTAAATGAAAGTACAAGAAAAAAAAAATTTATTAAATTCTAGAACTACAAGGAACACTAAATTAAATAGTTTCTAAACTACCTCTGGAAAACTCTTCTTGCAATATCCTCCACCTCTTCACACCTAGGGGTGAGTCCAAGCTATACCCAGGCAGAACTAGGAAAACAAATACACGCAGCATCAATTTGGTTCCTTTCTGAATACAGTATCACTTGCTTTACAGGTAGCCCTTCCTCTCTGATTTTCAGAATATTAAAAGGAGCAGTGGCTCAGTGGACCCAATGGATCAGTAGAGGGAATATTACAAAGGAAAACTTGCAAGTCCTTGCAACCTGTACCCTCCCTGGTCTGACCCTGAAGTTCAGTTGGCTTTCACGACAGACACACAGGCGGAACCCCCGTGATTATTTTGAAATCACGCATTACAGAACACTTTTGACACAACTAGCCAGCTAATGCAGACCTTCCACATTCTTTCTCTCCATGCTAAGAAACAGTGGCAGTTATGCTCAGTTCAAATACACTTGCATACCAACACTACTACTATAAAAACTCTTTGCAGCAAACACTGATGAGCAAAACCAAAACTGCAAACAAGAGCTTTATCTAGTTCGTGCCAGTGAGATATGGAGCTCCCAGTCCTTGGTGAAAATGGAAACAGTCCAGGATTGGCAAGGTGTGCAGTGAAGTGGGTTTATACAAAAAACTTCCCACTGGCAGCAGAGCCAGCTGCTCACTGAAAGCCTCTGGGTGTTAATCCTGATTTGGACTGGATTAAGCTTTTTAATTAAAAACAATTCTTTTCCTACATGCATGAGAAATATTTTGTTCTTCACCCACATCAGTCTTCTTTTGAATAAGGAGGACTACTTGATGAAAATTTGACCAGAACAAAAAGGGCAAGCAATTCCCTCACTGCATCTTCGGTAGCTTTTGTAAAAAGGTAAAAACAACTCCAGACCCTTCCTCAGAGCTTTGGTCTCACAGCAATAAGGGTTACAATAGATTTGTATTCATCAATCTATAACAGTCCTTCATTGCTAAAATGCACCATAAATATTCATGATCAGAAGGTACATCATCACTGAGCTTACTAAAAGGCAGAATTACAGAAAGTTATGCTGGATAATGCAACGCCACAGAAATAAAAGTCAAAAAGAATTCCCACAGATAGCCCCTAGTAAGACCAGAGAAAAAAGGAATCCAGATTCTCTTTTTAGTATTTCAAATTCATTAAAATATTCATTTTATGAAAGCCCCTGGAACAGCAAGAAAGTTAATTTAGCTTTACATATCATTTTATCTGCAGTTTATGTAGAATTGTGCAGTATGTAACAGCTGACTGGTCTTGAGGAAAAAAAAACAAACCAACCACCAGAAACATATACATATTTGGTCAGATTATCTTTTGCAGGCATTAAGACTTTAAATTGTCAGATTTTATTTTATACAAGCAAAGTAATCTGCTTCCAACAATAGTCAATAGCCTAAAATCTAGCATTAACCCATTTCTAATATGGCTGAAACCTGTAGAGCTCTGTAAAGGAATAATCCTTTTGCCATCATTCACAAAGTATTTTGAACTATCAGGACTGAGGCACTTGAGATATTTTAACTTGACTGTAAAGAATGTATTACATGGTCAGCACAGATTAGGAGTAGCAATGCTAAAACTATGGTTTGAAGCAAAGGTTTGTTGAAACTTCATGGCCTGTGATCCCAGAGAACGAAGGTGCATGGCACTGAGAACTACACGCTCTCGTCAGAGATGCAGGTGTTGGTCTCAGCTTTCCCCATGGACACATCCTTTCCACGTTAGTATCAAAGCTACTGCAGAGTCATCTAAAACAAGCCTGGACTCTCTTCTTCACATTTCCATACGTGAACCCCAAATTTCCTGAGTTGCTTTCAGTTTAAGTCTCCAGTGACCACACATGGTTTCTATACATGCAATTTAAATTTGCCTTGCCTTGCATTAAGTCACCATCCTCAAATTCCATTAGTCTCAATTACTGGTTTTGTGTATATGAATAGCAAGGTTGAAAAGTTCATTTTTATGTTAACAAACTGTAACCACATCAGGGGATATGTATATTTTAATATCTGCTAGTAATTCAAATACAGCATGCATGGGAAAACACACAGGTCCTCCTTTTTGCTATATGAAGCGGAAGTTATTTCTTTGGAGTGTTAAGGCAGAAAGATATTTTAATCCAAGGCATTACTCTGTGGGGGGTGCGACTATTATAAACTCCTGTGGGAGGATATACCAATTGATACAGGTTTTTTGTAAGAAATAGCTTATTTATCTGGGATACTTCAAAGCAAAAAATAACACTGGTGAATTCTGTTTCCAGAGGGATGACGTATTACCTGCCAGAAAGATGCCACACGCTGAAGTTATTCTTCAGACTGAGTGAGCAGAGGAATACATGCAAAGAACTTCTTTGCCACAACACAGACTCTTTAGCAACACTATTACGTTAGAAAAAAATTAAAGTAAAATAAAACACAGAAACAATTCAGACACAAATTTGGGCAGAAAAGAGGGGGGAAAGCCAAGAGGCATTAGTCCTTTATAGTACCACATGGTTCAAGTAAAGCTCCAGGATAAGTACTAGTGAGAACGCACGTACCCCCACCCTTCATCTCCTCAAAATGACTGCTCTAGATCCACCTCATCTACAGTTATTGTCAGGTTTAATGTCATCCTCATCTCTTCACGCCTTTCTCTCTTCAATGGATTTTTCCTAAAGAAAGCCACAACATCTTCCCTTCTAAAATGGCAATACAAAAGGAACCAACCAGTTGTGTAGGGGAAGAACGAAAGCTCCCACACAAGGAGTTCAGTAAATTGGAACTTAGAAATAAGCAAACCAGACAAACCTATACTGTTTGGTAACAAATAATTTAGCGGTATAAAGCAGCATCTGCACACCAGTCTCCTTCAATTGCATTATCTCATGTCTTCATAAGCCTCTCAATTTTTCACCACATCTTCGCCTGAACCTTTCAGATAGCTGCAGTCCTTCCTCACGCGCTCCTGGTACCCTGCTAACCATCATACGCCTCTGCTCATGGTTCCCCATGAATCATTTAGACTTATAATGACCTGTTAGGATACAGCAAGGATCGCCACTTTTACTGCCTCCTTGGAAGGCTAGTGTTAACGCACTTCTCCCAAATCCTGGCATCTACAAATTCTTTTTAAAGACATACACATTTTTAAAGCGCAAAGTCACTTGGCCTTGATTAATTTAAGCACAGGGTTTTTAGGGTCTTGGTTTTGGTTTTGAGGGGCAGTGGTTCATTTTTTCAATACACAATTTATCCTTCAAAAGAAGGAAAGACTTTGGCTGCATGTAAGTTGTAAACAAATACCTCCCTTGTTCATACTAAAGCAACTTCTGAAGTCTTACTACCTACACATTCCCAGATAAGAGTAACTTCTCTTAGTTTCCTCCTCAAAATGTTTTCACACCTCTTTTGACACCAGGTTCATACCATGCTATCATCTTCTCAGGAAGGAAAGGATGTCATCAGTTGACATCAATTTGCAGGATTAAAATTGACTCAGGGTTAAAATTCTCACTATGTTTCAAACATCACCAGATCAATGAGAAAATGGGTCACTTTTCATCAAAAGAAAATTCTGAATTGAAATTGTGATACATCAGGACTTCACATCTCTGTATGCTACTAGCCTACGGCCAACTGAGAAGATGAGAACTCTCAAGCAAGGTGCAGAGCTGTACTTTGGTACACATGTATATCTACTTTTTTCAGCAAAATTATTTTAGTTTAAATTAGGTTATTCTGTCCAAGTGGCCTCCTCTCTATGTTCCCAAATGTGGGCAAATTATCCCAATGATACTTTAGATAAAACAGTAGCCTTTTCTTGCAGAGACTATAGAAAAGGCCCCCCTCTGTTGTAAAGGTTGCAAGCCTGCAAATTCAACAGGTAGCAGAAATTTGACTCAACTTTATATGTGCCACATTAAAAATAACTGGAATTTTGGGAATTTTTGCATGCCCCATAAACTGTTTTGACCTGTTCTTCAACTGAGGTATGATTTATGCGCTATATTAATTTCTAAAAACTATATTTACAAATGTACGTAGGAAGGTTTATGTCAAAATACAACATGTTTCCAAACAGCAGGTTACTGTTGAAGACAAAAGTTGAGCTGCCACAGCTCTGTTCTGCTTTTGTGTCTTCCAACTGTTCAGAGGAGGAAGAAAGTTGTTTTAAGTGTTGTGGAGTTTTGTTTTTGTTTTTAAATCATAGCTCTCAACACCTTTGAAGCGAAGGAGTTTCACGCTGCTTCTCTCCCAGGAGGAAAACATGACTGTGCATCAGAACACACCAGACGTCTCTCCTGACATCAGAGGAAAGATGTCGCAAGCCGCTGTGATGTGACTGGCAATGGGGTAATTGACAGAAGTTTAATGGCGCTGTCTAGCCCAACAGAGCCGTGGGAGTCAGACTAGCTGTCTCTGCACATCTGTTGTGGATATAAGTATTGGAGAACAATCCCTGCTTTCAGCCCAGATACTAACTCATTCAGTATATTCATCAAAAAAAGCAGTTGAATCCAATGGCTTTCATTTTACAAAATGATAGCTCCATACTCTCTCGTGACTGCATACATGAACAGTTCCAACTTCTGAACTTCAGATGGATTACTACCCCCTCCTCTGCAAAGGGTCACCCTGTGCAAAGCATACAGCCACAGGAAACAAACCACAGGAATTAGCTTATCTATAGCAAACATTTTTTAATTGATAATGCCTGAGCTGCAAACCCTACAAAAATCAATTTTCATGCCATTAAAATGTCTACAACAAACTGTCTTGCTGAAAGGAAATCCAACATGGACACATCACACATTTCTTTTTTTGAAGTGAGAGGTCTTTATAAATTATTTAGGCTATTATAAAGCTAATCCCCACGAGGGGGAGCACAGCTCTCCCTCTCAGAGGCACTTCCGTCCCAAACCGGAAGTCACAGACAATACAGCCGCCCCTAAATTAAGCAGATTAACACCAAAATAGTTTAATTATTTATTATTCACATTATCATTAAATGTGAAAGATGGAAACTCCCAGGCAGCAAAGACATTTAAAGGCAACTTGATTGCAAAGCTTACGCAGAAACACAACGATAATTTGCCACTTGTCACGGCACTGCCCATCCCAAGTATTCAAAGACATACAGTCAGTTGTACCAAAATCCAGACGTGATGAAGAGCATGAGTTACACGGGTAAGATTTTTTTATTTACCTTCTCGTTTTCCCACCATACAAATACACCTGGTTCCCATTACCAAGCCTTTCTTCCCAGCTGTGAAGGATGGAAACTTTAATTTTAAAACATATGCTGATGTACATCTTTCAGGAGCTAGTACTATAACAGTGTCATCAATTACTCTTAACACTTGAGGAAATCACCTGAGTTGTCAAAATTAAAATCATATCTGTTACCGTAAATGCTCTTTAATCTAGTCCTCACTAGCTGGGAAACACATCGCTGAGATCACTAAAATTAGCTACTAAGAAAGATTTCAGCAACAGTTTTCTGTTTCTGCCACTTACTTTTTCTTTCCCTCTGAATGTAAGGATGCATTGTATTTTCTAATTTTACCATGGCAGGACAACTGTTCAAACCATTCTTTTAAAAAATACTGGCATTAGAAAAATGAGGCACTATCTCAGTTAATTAGTGGAAATTTTTGCATCGAGAAAGCTGTCTTTAAAATGAGTTACTTTTCTTCAAAATTAAATGAAGCACTCATTAAAAAAATAATTAGTATGTACAACAATCACTTGAAAGCCTGTCTCATACTATAGGACATTTCTATTGGGCAGCAATCTGGACTGCATTATAAAACACTATAATACATGAACAGATGGAAATCATAAAATGATATTTAGCTACAGATTTCCTGTCAGAAACTTATATAAAAAGAGGGGGAAATATGCTTAACATTTTCCATTAGCCAACTACACCGAAAAAAAAAAAGAGAAATCGATGTAATGCCCATGACACAGCAACCTATTTTTAACCCATATTTTTTTAAGTCCCCTGCATAAGATAGGCATTAATAAGACTGTTTTCTCCTTTAAGCACACAATATAAGATTAAAACCAATAAACTACCCACCAAAGAACACACATGAAAATGCATGCAGTTACAGTTAAAAATTAAGACTTCTCAGGTTTGAACTCTTACTTCTGGCTGAACATCAGCGCAAGTCAGTGAAGCTTCACAGGTTTGTCAGAAGAGCTGATTATATGATCATGGCCCAGAAAGGTATTAAACTTCCCATTATAAGCTGTAATGAACTGTCTTGGTTAGAAGAGCAAACCCATTGTTTAGTTCATTCAGATATGAAAGTTATTTGAGTTGCAAAGATCAAGGTGCGTAACATCGACAGTATGAAAACAAACTGCTCCCTTAGTTTAAAGGCAAAGTGTTACCAACTGTGGCAATCAATACAAATATTTTGAAATACAGTCTTGTCTTGGATTACACTTAATCAGAACCTTTTTGTTTCATTGCCAGGCCTTTAAAAAAGTAAATATTAATGCTATTAAAGCACGACACAGATCATTACAGAAAGGTTATAGTAAAAATTCAATGTCAGGTACAGTTGCTGAACATGTCATCCAAGAGGAATGTGTGGGTAAGGCAGGCAAGATACAGATGTGAAGGGTCAGGCACTACTTGAAGTACTCCGCATATTAAATAGACTGTGCTCAGGTTATTGTTCTATATAAATCAGTCAGAGTTGTAGTTCACAACTGATAAATTGATATATCAAGCTACCTGAAATCTAGTAAACCTCCAAAATATTATTTCATCAAGTCTTCAGAGCACATTAAATGCTACACAAATGTTGCCTTTAGCATATAAGTCAATAGTAGCATAAATTTTTAGTCTGTACATAGACTGAATTTGCTATTTTCTTCGTGGCCTCATCAATGAAATCTTTCAATGTTATTTTTCCATACCTTCAGCTTCTTTCATCTCACTTCTCTTTCTGCACAGATATGATACAAGCAAAGGACCATACAGACTTCCTTCTGTTTCAATTGTCTTAAAGACAAACCAGCCTTCAAGATCACTGATGACCTCCAAAGGATTTAAATAACTGTGGGACTTACTGTTAATTACTCCAGGCTCACAACAGTTAGGGCTTCAACCACATCCAAGACAACATTCTTAATTCCCCAATCAATGTGGAGAATTCAGGAGTTCAAGTACACTAAACATGGCGAGGGAGGAAAGGAACTGGAAATAAAAATTAATGTACAAGTTTGCTATCAGTTAGAATATGCTGTATTATTCCACACTCCACTAAAGAGCAAACTTGGCATCCAGAATTTCTTATTTGTACATAAAACACACACAGTTGCATAAAAATTCAGGACGTCTAGGTTATTTTGGTGAGAACTGGGTATAGAGTCTACACAGCAAGTAAACCTGGCACTCACAGCGATCTCAAGCTTGACCTAGGCAAGGGCACCAGAATTCTGCAATATACGTCTGGACACAGTTAATAAGGCTAGTCACTTATAATTAACAACGTTCTCCTTGCATTTGACATTATGCAGCTCAAGAGCAACTGGCCTGTTAATCCAAACCAGAGAGAAGGAGTCTTAGGCTTTATTGAAAACCACCATCAAACATAACCTTAGCTCTAGCAGGTGAAGTTAAAGAAAAAAACAGCCAGAAAACCACTTTAAAAGGTGGGAAACCATCTCAAAGAGCAGTACAGTACAACGAGAGCACACCAGATACCCTTGAGGTCTAACCAGGTGCACTAGAAGTAAAGAAATAGTGCTAGTTCCATACAAAAAACCCCCAGCAGTTTCAGAAGCTTTTAAAGTTTTTTAGGCAGCTTTTAATAGACTTGAATGAGAACATTCTGGGGCCAGGAAGCAGTGAGAGGCCTGAGGATCCCATCTTCCAGCCATCAGGCTTATGCAATCAACTGCCTCTGCCTTTTTTCTGTGGTTGCTTTATCAAAGAATGAACACAAATGCTTGTTTATAAAGCCTCGGGAATTTGAAGGGGAATGGACATTTGGCTTTCTCTATACAGAAGAATGATAGTCTTCATCTATCTTTTTTTATGTAAGGCAGTTGAGATAACATTAGGCCTTGTCTTAATGGATTCTGTTTTAGTATCTTCCAACTCAGAGGTAATATAACATGACATACAAAAGGCTCATGAAGCAGGCTGAAAACACTGGGGACATCACATTAGCTCCCCTTAAACTCCCTCCAAGCACAAACTTCTGCTCTATAGAATGTACCTATTTCTATAAAAATAATCAAGACATTTCTTTGCCCATTTATTACAGCCTGAAAAAAAGAGCCAAGTAGACAGAGCCACTGATCTGTTCAGAGAGAGTATACTAGTATTCAGCAATATATCAAAGTGAAGGTCCAGAGGATTTTCAATACACCTGGTATTTGTGCTGGCAGACCAAAGCGAACAAGTTTTTTTTGATTGCAGACCCCCGAAGTAAAGGGGAGGAATTTCTCATCCAACTCCTTTCCTCTCAAAGCTCTATGAGTGGGAAGACAGATTTATGTACTGGGGGAGAGGAGGGAAGATCCAGTACTCAATTACAGCACCTCCAAACAAAAAGAACCCAAACCAAAAAAACCCATCCCAATTAATTCCCGCACACCAACATCAAAAACTGCTTACCAGTACACAATCATAGCAAGAACTTTATTACAAAGTCCACAATTGAGAGTTTTCAGCTATGATGGCCCTGTTTGTACTCTCTTCAGATACTAGCGACAACACACCTTGCCACCCTTCCCTGGCTTCATTTTAAGCACCAAGCCTCTAGCTCTTCAGCTTCCAGTGTCAAATCTCCCCAGCATTCCCTAAACTATCCCACTTCTCATTCAGCACACTGAAGCCCTACTCCTCTGTTTTAAATACTCCCAAATATTAAGGAGCCTGCATCCAAGTAGATGTTGCCTAGTTTCCACTTACACTTAAAAACAAAGCAACAGGAATGAAGAAGCTAAACAATTATGGACAGAAACATTTTTATTCTTGCCTAAGAAAATCCACATTTCATCTATCGATGGAGATGCAGCCTCCAGGTTAAGACAATGGCAGTTTTAAGATAGTTCACCCAGGACAAAAAAACCTACACAAAATACACAGAAATTATGCTTTTTTGCGGTTAAGAGTTTTGTTCTACTTCACCTCTGACAGATTCTATCCCATAGCCAACATTTGCTACTTCAACTTTAATTTTTAAATGTTTCATTAGATATTTATTTTTGGTAGTACCCGGATGCTTCCTGGAAAGATTTCAGTTTCACTCTGAAGAAGCTGTGAACACTAGACAAACAAAAATTCCTTAGAAATCCTTATTCTTAAGCTCTCTTACATATGTCAAGATCTGGATAATCACTACACTGTGACAAATAGAACTATTTGGGGGTTTTTGGTTTTGTTTTCTGCTCTGTGATATATTTTTAGAGATTTATCTCTCAATCCAAGTTAGCCATATGCATTTTTATGCCGATATTTTGCTAAAAAAACATGGAATAGAATGCAAAATTCTTACATTGTACAAAACAGAACATGGATATAGTAAGCATGCTGATGACTAACATTTAGACTAGATGTTTGGAACTGGTACTTCAATCACAGTTTCTCTATTCAACAATTTTGTAAAATGAAACCAACCCTTGACTGATGACAAAAATCCAAAAATGTCAAATTAAAAGAGTTTTTCAAGTTCCAGATATGTAATATTCTGCTGCTCATACTGGTGGTCTATAATTATGCAGCACAGATATAGCATACTTATGCAAATGAAACTTATGCTAAGGGATCAATTTCTCTATCCTAGAAGTACAGAGATGCAGTGGAATATCTAATGACACCAAAATCAGAACTTCCTCTAAGTTGAAAAAAATTTTGCCAGTAAAAAAATTAAATAGTGCTCATGCATATTTGAAAGAATGAGTTACAGACACTAGACTTCCGATTTCAAAGTGAAAATAATCACTCTTCCTCCTCTCATAAGAAGTGTCCACTGTCAATATCTATTTTGGAAGCAGCTATTATGCACCAGCTTGCAATGCTCTCCCAACACTGAATGAATGACTTTAAAGATTATTCAGATCCTTCAAAGGTTCACAACAGTGAATTGCTAATTTATTTCCTTTCAGAAGGAACCTGGAATATCGAAACACTGCAGTTCCTCCTCAAAACAAAATCTCCACATTACATACCATCATTTCCCCATTATACAACTTCACCTACTATGTACACTTTATAAACTAATCAAACTCTCCGTAACACCAAAACCAGTAACTGTCTTTAAAAGGCTGGTCATTAAACTTTTGCTCTACTACCAGAGTGTCCGCTTCTATGGAAGTATTTGTAGAAAAGGTGATGGCAGATGTCATGTGCTTTTGTTTCACTTTCCTAAAAATCCAGATGTCAGTGCAGTATTTGCCAGCTCCTTTGGAATCTCAGTTACTGTATAGAAGAGCTCAGACAAGCACAGTAAAAGGTTAGGAAGTACCATTCTATACCAGGGATGAGGAATGGGCCCTGTGTCTGCTCCTCCTCAGCTCTAGTTCCCATGTTGGCCCTTTACCACAAACCTGTCTCCGTGGAAGACAGAGCAGAGCCGAGGGAAACTGAGGACAGATGCACTTTTCAACAGCCTTATCAAGTACAGAAAGTTCACCTACCAGGACCAAGGAATGATCCTCAGTTTGATTCTGTTACGATTTTTGCTATATCTGGGACACAATGCTAGGGGGTGGTGAAAAAGTTCTGAGAGAAAGGCATTTTGCCAGAACTGCCTGGCACTAAGGAAATGTCATAGGCAAAAAAACATTGTCCCTGCTGTTGTCCTACAGCTGTACACACAGACAGGCTACTTTTACAAAAGAAAACAAGTTATGTGAGCTTACTGCAGAGTAAAGGTGCGGCTGAAGCTCTACGTTTCAACACTGATAATGAATGATATATCTCAGTGAAAAGGTGATACAAAACATCCATTTCTACATGTGAGAACCAAGATCGGGGCAGAATTGCTTCATACAGTCTGCATATATTTTTATGACAATTACAAACAGGGAGACAGTTGGACTACTACATTAAATGATACCTGAATCTAGTGTATTGGAACTGTACTGAAATTTCAAAGCAAGCCCAAAAGAACCATTATGAGGGCAATTAGTGCTAACTAATTGTAAGATGCTGTCACAGAAGCACTAACAACACATGCCTGTGCTTCAAATGACTTGCTAAAGTCATTCAGGAATTCCTGCAACAGATTACACAGTGTTTGTACTGCTGATTATTTCCCTCAATCTAACTCTTACAATATACCTGAAAGTATATGACACGTCCCTGTAGTCTTGCTTTGTTTGTCACTGAAAAATGTGAAATGCACATTGTAGCTGTTTCTGAAAGACAAGGCGTAGGGAGAGAGAGAAAGATCCATAGAATGCGTTGCCCTTTTTTAAACAAACAGTACTGAAGTGGCCCTTTTTTTAAGCTCACTTCTTTTTCCTCTTTTTCCTCATCCTTCTTATTTTTCACCTTTACATTCTATTACTCCATGCACTGCAACATCATCTTTTGGCCAAAAGATTCCACTCTCACAATGGGAGCCAACACACATTTATCTCAAAACCTCCCCTTGCAGAAGCTTCTTTTGCCCATTATTCCAGAAAAGTGAAAGCTAACTTTTGGGTTGTCAATTAATAAAACAATGAAACACATGACATTCTTGGAATAGGAAGGAAAAAACATTCCACAAACCCAACACACCTACTCAGAACCCAAACAAACAAAAAACAAAAGAGGACAAAAAAAATACATGGTCAGAACAGGTTGCCTACAACTGCCATTTTCTTTTCAACTGAAGTGTCACACATTATTTTCTTACACTTCCTTTCATCATCTTTTACATAAAACGCTCTTACCACAAACAGAAACAGCAAACAAATGAGAACAGACAATAAATAGTCTAAAAAGAACTATTTCTAAATCTGTATCTATTTCTCTGTTTTGCTTAATTTTAAACTGATGAGATTTCCACTTTGAAATGGGGGGGGGGGAAGCAGGGGGGAAGACTGCTTCCTTTAGGCTCCCAGACAAAAATATTTAAAGATATTTTTAAGCACTTGTTATTCTCTGGTTCCAAAGATGAAGTGGCACCAAACTAGCAAAAAAGAATTATCACTCCATGAATACCTAAAAATGGAAAGTGATCATCTAAATTAAAAAGGTTGAGAAAGATTAGGGAAAGTTCAGATAAGATTTATGTCTAAGGAGCAAGCAAAAGGAATGAGTTATAAAACACCAATCTATAAAACATCTTAAAAGAACATTTAATATAGAGCTTGTAGAAGAGATAGTTAATAGCAGTTTTCACTGTGACAGCAACTTGCAGTTTAAACTAGTTGTTAAATTTATGTTAGAGACGTGCACACACACAAAATTAAATTTAAGTGCTGCCCTTTTCCAAATGCTAAGAACAAGTGCTTAATTAACATTATGTAAATTTATTCCTATTTTGATCATGACCAAGCAGAAAATGTTCATTAAGATGCAAACACAATATGCTGAGAAAGTGTCAGTCCACTTCTTTGGTAAATTATTCATTAGGAGTCAGGCACTACATTAACACAATTAAATTTCTGTGACAATAAATACACATAGATCTGAAGCTTAATGCGGGATGAAATGATAGGAACGGTCTCAGAATGTGAGTGACTTTAATGTACTGCTACATAAAGTTTCACGATGGGTGATGGTCTGATTCACATTTTGTGAAACAGCATATTTAGATAGGTAGAATTTTTTCGCTCTTCTCTGGCAGCGCTATTAATTTAGTCAAAAGTTTTTAAAATATATTTTGATAAAAACTGCTGCATATTTACAATTTTTATTCAATAAATAGTAAGAGTTTTCAGCTGATATTTATACTGCACTGGAAAACAGAAAACAAAATTAGTCAATAAGCCTACAAAGATTAAATAGCGTGCTTTTTCACAGCTTTAAATGAACATTAAGAGAGGAGAATAAATGCCAGTCACAGAACAGGAACTTCAAAGTACCAGAAAAATTAATACAGTTTCTTGTTTGAAATTTTTTCTTGTAAAAATCTTCATAGGTGTGATCAGAGAAGCCATTTACTATGCCAGATGAATCTACACATACGCTTTTAAAAGCGGTTCCACAAAGATGGCACTAAGTTTTCACATCTGGCTGAGCCTTGTATCAACTCGATTTACAGAACTGATTCCCTCCCTGCTCCTTCCTCCAGCTACCCTTCCCAGATTCCCCAACTGGGAGAGCAGTCAGAGGGTATGTACCTGGCAAGAACTTTACTCCTTGCAAAACTAATTCCTGTCAGAGTTTCTGATAGCTCACAGTGCTTGATTGCCCAACTGTTCCTAAAAAGAGCTCTCCAAACCCACAGTCAACTTTTTTCCCCCCTTTGGAGTACCACGGAGGGCTGGAATGTTGCAATGGAGCTGCCCTTTCCTCCTCAGAATCTACTCTAGTTTCTTCTCTTTCACTTGTGGTGAGAAAGAAACAAGTTACCACAGTGTAATTACCAAATTTAGCAATGAGTGCAACTATTTACTAAATGAATATTGGCCTCAGAGCTTAAATTCCTAGCAAGGAGAGTGATTTTAATGTTGAACAGGGACTGTTTCATAGAAGTCGTGAGAAGGAGTAACACAGCAGATGCCAAGAACATTTCATTGCATTTATCTATAGATATTTGATTCCCAGCTGGTATACTCCTAAAATCAAAGATCTTCTGTAAAAAAGATTTTTAAAGTAGAGACAAAAAGGAAATATTTCTAAAAAGATCTTTAGTATGCAAAGGTCCTTAACTTGACCATTGTGTCTAGAGCGTTAAAGTGCAGGATGGTGCAGTCTTGTATCTTGAGTTTCTGGAAGGACCATGACGGTCACATGTGTCATGAAATCTGCATGCCTCCAGAATGTTTGGATTTAATCTCCCAAAACTCCTTTGAGATTGGAAGACGCATCCATCCATTTTATAAACACAGAAGTCTAGCACAAAAAAGACGTTTGCACATGTGCACACACCCACACCAGAATTTTAAGCTAGACTCTGTAAATCCTGAGCTCAGACCCTACTAATACAGTTCTCTAATATGCACAAAATTAGCTGTTTGGGCACTTGACACTGAAGCATCTGGATTAAGAGGACATATGCTGGGTTTGACTCTTGCATACTGCAGAGTCAAAACAGCAATGAAGCTGACAGTGCAGATAATTCAATTACATTATTGCACATCTTATCGAAATCAGTTAAGTCACCAGGGTCCTTTGAGGACAAGAAGACACATCACACAACTATCAGAAAAAAAATTCGGTCATCAAAAGTTTACCTTTCCCTACTAATTTCATTTCAAATTACACAAAATTATATACCTGAGGAAAAAAAACAAACCAGGTGGGCAAATGTTCAGTCCCTGAAGTGTCAGGTCTGATGAGAAGTGACACTTTCCAAATCAATTACAGTTTTAGAGAATTGTGCTTAGTTAAACTTAACTATACTAATGAGGCCCCGTGAGAGAAAAAGGATAGCTGGCTTTCAAAGAGTTTATTAGCGTGGGACCAACTTGCTAGTACCTGTATAAAGAGACAGAAAGATTGCTGCATACCTGTTAGTGAAGGGTTATTAGCAGGGAGGAAAAAAGTGATAAAAATCAGTGTCTCTGTCAAGTACAAGGTTTATTCAGCCAAATTTTAAGGCAAGTCTGATAACTAAAATGTATGTAGACATCTTATATTTTTCCCTGAGAATAAGACCCTAGATATCAGTGACATGGTACTACATGGTAATTAGATGTTTATCCATCAATTATTTGAGAATTTGTCCTTGTATTTGAGTTCCACCAAAATGATTTCCTCATGGACAGTGTATTAGCCTAAATAAAATGCACAGTTGTGACCGTACATACGCAACATTCATGTTCTTTGATGTATTTTTCTGACTGTCCCTTGAGACTTCCAAGCTTCACAGTTATTGCTCTAGCAAGGTCTGGCACAGTGTGACTTTTGCTGCTCTCTCTCAGTAATGATGCAGTAGAATGGTCGAGCTGTTTGAAAGGTACTTGAAAGAAGTTCAGGCATATTCTTCCAAGATATGTGTTCCTCCCCCCCAATAGAAGTAGTAGTTGTGTAATGATTTTTTGAAAATGTTATTAATTAGGGAGCATGTGACTGTCAGAGACGAATATTTGGGAAAATGGCATCTTTGATAGTAAATTTGTACACAATATGTATTTAGCTTGTTAAAAAAGGGAGCTTTATTTCCCTAAAAGAAGACCTTGTTAAGTGAAAGTCATGCCAAAATTGCAAAGGAGAATGTCAGCAGCATTAGCCTCAAAACCAGATGCAGTGCTACGTAAGAACCTGGCTATATTCCTCAGCTTGCTTTGTGGATGGCAGTCAGTTTTGACGAGGTCGGTTTGCTGGCCTTTGTAAGCATTCCACTTGCTAGGCTGAGTTCGTTTCTGCTTTGTTTTTCCACTTTGATACTCAGTGTTAAAATTGATCTTAAAAATACTTCAATCACTTCTTTGTGCTTCTGGAGATTAAAACTATTCTTTGCATCTTGCAGTTTTCATGACTGATACTATATTTCTATCACATAACCATTGTGATTTTTTTTCTTGCAGGCATTGAGTAAACTCGTATTCTAAGCATTAAGCACTAGTTTAATTTAAATTAAATACCATTGTACACTCACCCTTTACAGAATTACAAATTGAATTAAGAGCTTTAAAAAAAAATTTTTAAACATACCTAATACTGACCAAAGTTTATCATTAATCAGAAGGTTTCACTTTCTGGCTAGAATAAGAAACCATCAACCCATAATCTAATCTATGCAATGAACTATATAATATTAACTAATTGAAGTTTTAGAAAATGAAATCATGTCAGTTTAAGGTTCTGGAAATACATGCTCTCTCTCAAACTATATATTTTATCATTCAAGATACTCCAAAGTCTAGTGACAGAACTCAGGAAGATAATCCACTCCACCTGTTCCCAGCTTCTGCATTCACTTCAAAGCCTGAAGAGCTGTATAATTCTTACAGCTCCCTAGAACAATTACCACTTTTAGAACTTGATAACCTAAATTACTGTTTTCAAACTACATGCCCCCAAAGTGGATTCTTCTCCAAATATCCTAATATTTAGAGGAGTATAGAATTTTACGACAGGTTTCCCTATTCTCAGCTTTTTCTACAGTCCTGGTAAGGAACATTTACAAACAGGAATCACTAGTCCCACAGCAGACCCAATCAATGTGATCAAGAACTATAATTTACCTACCTGTGCATTACCTTCTATAGCTGGCAGTCTGTGCATAATTACCCATTTGTTGTTTAAAACAAATACAGCCTTACTGTAATGGATGTCATCAATCAGCACGCAACCCCTATCTATGCAAATCAGCCCCAACTGACTTCTACCTATTACAGACATATTATATGTATTATTTTTTTTAATTGAGGATTAATGGTATTTATATTGCAGTATACCAATAAACCTGCACAACTAATATAGTTGGAAATACTGCTATAAACTGGACTGAATTTTTCTGGCAACAAAAAGAAGCTGAGCTGGTAATGTCAATGTAAAAACCAGGCCTTAATTCACCGCTATTCTCACGAGAGAATATTGTTATGACTAGTTTGCTGTACATTTTAAAGTAACAGAAGATACCCCAAGGAAAACAGCAAGCATTTGAGTGCAGCACTATTGATGCACTAACAGCCTGTCAATGTATTCTGGGATTTCATTACAATTTATAGTTAAACACAAGGTCTCTCTTCTCATCTCATTTTGTGCAAAGAAGATAGCCACCTAATTTAACTTTATAATCCAAAAATTCTATAAAGAATTTAAGTGTTACTACATACCAAATATAATCTGAATGTTCTTATTCATCTCTTCTTCCCTCATGTGAATGCAAACAAGGGTAAATATTTATATTCTACATTACGGTTTTTAAAAAAAACTTCAATTTTTCACACTTTTCCTGAGTAAATCAATTGTGAATGTGTCATTAGGAAAAGCTGACATTCTACCTCTTCAGTTGAGAGGAATTCTAGATTTTATAAAAGTCACAGGGAAAAAAAAAAAAAAAAGTTGCAATAGGAGGCAGGGGTAATAGGCCACTCATCTATTTGCAGCAAATATCCAGAGTGTTCAAATCAAGTATGTTCAAATCCAAGCACTTAGTCACTGACCAAGTCATTCCCTAACAGGGATTTCCTGTTCACCATTGCAATAAAATGGTATTTATAGCTATAAATTGGAGTTGTTTCTCTCTTCCTTATTTTCCATTATGTTGTTGTTTATATTTTTTTTCCTCCTGAGATAAATGGTTTCTTTCAAGAGTTTTGTTTCCCTTGTGTCATATTGGTTTTTACCAACAGATGCATCAGAGATGTTCCGGTGTTACAAGATGGGATGAAGGACTTTTTTCAACGTACTTTCCCTGGAGACCAAGGGAATCAGATCATATGATATTAAAAACAATCATTAGTAATGTGATATTTAAAGGAAATGCAGAGAAAGAACTAAAAAAATTAGCAAGCTTCCTCCATGGGAGCTAAAGTATTCTGAGCTCAGGGGCATTCCCATTAGTAATATGTTAACAGTCAGGATTAAAAAAAGCCTCGTCCTACAAATGCAGACACTATTTGCATCAGGCTATTTCCAGAATTTTTGTATCTTTACAACCAAATGCTGAGGGCCATTCTTTGCTATTGTTACACTACATCAGAGTAACATTTGATTGCAAGCACAGAGGAAAAACTGTGTTAAGTAAAGTATGCATTAGAACATCTTCAGGATCACTAGCACCAGTAATGAATAACAAGATACATTTACTATCCAGATGAACATACAGCACTCAGCAGCATACTTTTACAGGTCAATGGGTTTTTTATAGAGCTAGTGCTGAGAAATATTTCTGAAGTACCTTCTCAAATACGCTTGTCTAAGTCTATATGTCCCACTGCACAAGTAAGCTGTCAGGCCATAAATAAAGCAGACTATTTGGCAAGCTACTTATTTATTTCCTCAGACTCTGTTTATACTGTTGCATTTCCTTTTAAAGTGTTGTCTGTAAAGGTATTTCAGGTTATGTATGTAATGAAGCACTATTCAATTATCAACACTTAAATTGGCTGCTTTCTTCTTTTAATGGCAGTCACTATTCACAGTCCTTATCAAGGTTTAAAGCCTGAAAAAAGACTGATGCTCGGTTTGAGGGTCTTGGGGTGCTTGCGATATCAAGTGTGCATAAAGAATACCATTTTCAGCAGCAGATAAATTCCAGATACAATCCGTATACTCTTCTATTTTTACTGCTGTCATAACTGAAGCCTTATTTAGTAATAAGTGCAGAACTTTAAATATTTTCAGAGGCTTAAAGATAGTACCATTTTAATCATAAGTAACTGCAAGAGACACTACCTGTTGCATGGTGCTAAAAACAAGAACTAAGGAAAATCTTTTCAGGCTAGAAAAATGTAAGAAGGGAGGGGTCTCCGTAAGCAAGGAGGCAAAAAAAAAATTACTAATCTGCATGGACAATTCAGATCAATGTATCAAGAGTTGGAAATGGTAAGATTCAGGCTCCTGTGAAAACCAGCACAGTCTTAATTGAGCAGGTGGCTAATGTGCCCAGATATATATCCTTATATGCCCCATAAAGTCAGTCTTTGGGTATATGAGATGTCAGATAATCAACTACTAAGCAATTCCAAGAGTAAACTTATAAATAATGCAAAATCCAGCACATGTTAGGCTAGCAAGCCCAATTACAAGGAGTTTTAATTGGGAGTGCTGATTAGAGCAAAATGTCAGGCATAAAGTACATAAAGAAAACGTGTGCTATAGTAATCAAGTCTAAAGAGGACAGAGATGGATGCCTGCAGTTTTGTTCAAATCCTCAAAGAAAAGCTGCAGTCACTTGGCCAGCTGGAGACAAATACATTTTCCTGGCTACCCAGGCTATCCAAAGAACAAGCAGTAAATCTCTCACAACTCAAGACTGCAGTTCACCTTCACAAGCGAAGGCCTTATGCTTTCAAATCAAATTGCATTTACCAATCCAGCTAATTTCTAAAGCGGCTGCACCTTCTGCCCAAAATCACAATTGTCTTCAGTGAAACTAAAGTGCACTTCAGCTTTCTTTGTGGCTGCCTACCTTCTTTAGATACTGGGAAGACAAAGAATGTTCAGCAAACAAATGGAGAAGAAAGTATTAGTAGAGCACCTCTACTGACTTCCCAAGGAACAGTTGCCACGGAAGATGCAGGTGTCTGTGACAGCACAGAGAAATGTATGAAACCATTCCATAAATGATGACTATGGAATAACCTACATGTAATGCTGATATGAAAACACAGAACAATTGAGACTCTTTCCTGAGTCCTGAACTGCAATCTTCCATCTTTTATGATGTCTTGATTCCAGTGACTTCCAACATGCCAACTTAAGACAAAGGAAAACTAGAAATAAACATAAATCCTTGTTACTTTTCTGTCCTCTTTACCTACTATTCCTTACTCTTCATCAGAGCTCCTATAAAATGGGAAAAAACACACCTTCAACCATGCTTTCATTAACAATTTAATTGTACACAGTGAAGAGGGGGTAATCTAATGTTATACAGAATACATATCCATAATAAGTTACTTCGGGGGTATATTTTTTCACCCTCTTCCTGCTACCCCTGCTGTGAAATCAACTTCGTAACTTCCTGTTCCAACGTCCAGCAGCAATACCTCAGAAGCTAGCTTCTTTCTGTGTCATTGAGGAATGACTAAGTAGTATGTCTGCTAGAATGCCTTTCAGAAAAGCAACATTCTTCTCAAAGCCTTCAAAGAGGGAAAAAAAGCCCAAAACCAAACAGCAAACACCATTTTCCATCAAGATCATCTACATTTCAGTGTAATATGACTCAGCTTTCAGGAAAAAGCCTAAACCAGTAACATATAGCTAAAGCAATTTTGCAAGCTACACTTACTTATCCTAATAGCAAAAAAGCTCTGCTCAGTATTCCAGTAAGGGAGGAGAGTCCAGTTAGCACGTTCACCAACAATATGCCCCAGGAGTTTTAATTCTTGGATCTCTGCATGTAGATGAGATAGACATCTAATGCTGTACTGCTTGAAGATACTTCTAATAGCTCAGTTTCCAGTTCAAGATAACTATGCATGTGAGTATTCTGACTCACTTGTACTGGAATGGTAACATTTAAAATGATTTATCAGAAATCTTAGGTTTCTGGGACATTCTTTTCCATTTATTTAGGAGACAATACTTTTTTAAATTCTTGGATCATGGAGATATTCACATATCATCAAGTGAGCTTTCATAATAACACCAGAAACATTTTAAGAAAGCTCTATGAATACACTATATAAAAGTTAGAACCTTCGCTTGTAAAATCAGTTATTTCATCCATCATGACCAAAGCAGATACTGGTGGTTTGATGTATTTGTTCAAAACAAACCAACCCATCAATCTGTTGTCATAAACATTGCTCATGTAACGAGCAAGGCCAAAATTCACAAAGGTAAAACTCAAAAGTGCTATGCCTTTGTGTATTAAACATCTAGGCCTGCACTGAGTGACTCACTGAAGTTAAAACAGTTCTAGACTTGAGATATAATGTAACTTAACTCCTATCTAATTAAGGAAATCATCAAGTTATATCTGTACAATCCTAATAGGCATGCACTTGTTTATAGAAATTTCTTAGGGTTGTTTTCCTCAGGTCATAGGCTGATGGTGACCTAAACAACTCTGTACCTTACAATTCTTGACTGCTGACTTCTATCAGCTGTTACTCACTTTCCTCTGGAAAAATCATGTTTAAGGGTTACATGAGCTCTCCTAAAACAAACCCAGGCAAGGTCAGGTGAGTCAGCTCTTATCAGCCTTTACCATCCATTTACTCTACCAGCCCAAAGCAGATGAGGAAGCATGCACATAATCCCCATTTTTAGCAAACAGTGAGGGTAGCAGCCTCCAGATGGGCAAACACACTATCAGCTATAAGCACACCTAGATCCACAGAAGAACCTCTGTCCCAGGCCTTAGTCACCTTCTTCATTAGCTACATAAGCACCCAAGACCATTTAGTTTTACAGTGCAAAAAAGTCATGGCTGGGAGTCTCAGTACTGATAAAAAAGCCTGAAAGGCTGTTAAAGTGCATGAAGAGCAGCAGTGTGCGTCCTTGCTTAAAGAGTGCACCTTTCCAGTACCCATCTATTCCTTCTGAGCATTGCTGTTGATCCTATGTGTTTACCTACTACCTTTCTCAGGGCAGAGCTTACATTCCCTTTTTTCTAAATCAGAGCTATAGTACTGCCTTGTGATTTATTCCATATTCCAGCAGACTTTGTATTTTACTTCTAATGGTAGAGCTTCTCAGTGACAGCTACTGACCTACACAAAGCCCTGGACTCCTACCCTGTGTGAAAACACTGAATAGCAATACAACTTGAAGTAAACAACATCTGGCTAATTCATATGCACAAGGCACCTGTGAGGACCACATACTTGCTTCCTTCTTGCTTCCTCTCCTCCACCTCCACATCATTATACCTCATTAAAATAGGAAAACCACTTTCATGTCAGGGTTCTAGCTCTTTTGACTAGTTGCCCACATAAGAACACCTATCCTTGTTTCATCACTGCAGCTAGAGTATATGGTCTATCCTATGCAAACACACCACAAAGTCTTAAATACAGTACAGCGTGTATGAACCAATGTAATAGTCGGTGATACTCCACATGCTGCTTACCAGTGAGTCATGTCATGCACAATTAAGAAAATTACACTAAGCTTTAAACCAGACTTACAAAATCTACCTGATAAGTGCCTTTATGTTCTACTAACACATCCAATATTTAAACTATTTTCTTGTATTTATTCTGTATTAACTCAGGAATAGTTTCTCCTCCTAAAGGAACTTCCTGTCTCAAACTCCTTTTCCTTTACCACCTCCTTTGCTCACACAGACTTGCTGTATCAATCCCTATCTACTGCAAAGGAATGTTCCAAATGTTTAATAATCAAACTAATTGTAATGGAAAAAAATGTTTATGTTAAGGAGCTGCTATCCATATTATTCAGGTTTAAATCTGGACTATACAGAATGTAGAAACTTAAATCATGAAAACCAGATCTAACCTCCATGAAAACTTGTGCAATCTGAAAAGCTCATGAGGGAAATACTTTCTGAATTAAGTTAAAAAGGTATTTCTTACTATTTCCAAAGTAAAAAAGCCACCCAAAACGAACTGAACAAATCACAGTAAGCAAGAAAGATAAATGTTCATATTCACATGAACTCCCTTTTACTAAAATTGCATCAAGGGAGAAAATATAATCACAGTGAATTGATTATACAATTATGATATGATTATGTTGCGTTTTCCCTCTTGGTACAAGGTGGTAAGTGTATGTTTATTCAGCATTAAGCAATATTCTACATGTAATGCAAGTTACACTTTTTTTATACATTTAGTGAAAGTATCACCAAAAAACCAGGAGTAACGAATGCACATTTAAGCCCTTACTATAGCAGATTATTTTAAATATACATGATTGTGAGAAGCGATAAACTGCCTAGATCATTACTACTACATCGTACTAAATTAGTGTAATTTATGTGTATGGTACAGATTTAAAAAAGCTGAAATTCACAAGTCTGCAGTAAACGTAGTCAGAAATGGACAACAAAGGAAGACCACCATAGTGGAGGTGAGAGGATGAATTGGGGGTTTTTTGTTGTTGGTTTTGGTTTTTTGGTTTTGTTTGGGGGGGTGACTAGGAAGACATACACAAAATTGTTTTTAAGTCTGTCTAGTCTGCAGGCAGACTTAAACGCCTATTTTCCTCATCTCTGCACAGATTTGTAAAGTCCTAAAGCAGAAATAAGAGATATGAAACACAGAGTTAGACACCATAGAATAGTATGAAATATAGTATTTTCAAAGATCTGAAAAGTACACTTCATATTTTCAACTTAAGAAAAAGGGAAAAATAATCTGGCAGACAGTTTCCAGGATTTTGGCAGTTTCCAGATTTTGTACTATTCTCCTTTCCAAATACCATTAATAAATATTTGTTCTTTGCTCACAAGTTTTTCTTTCTTCTACTAATTAAAACCACTTTCTAGACTAGTCAGAGAATGTTTAAACACTTCTCAGCTGAACTGTGACCATCTTCACCCCTTTCTCCTGTTTCTTCCTTATATCAGTTTAATTAAGGATTGTCCAACATAATACCAGAGCTATGAAGCATTACGTTTTTTTAATCAAGGAGATCCTAAGTTACAGCACAATGTGTTCTAAAGTGATCCTAACATAACACATAGAGCAGTTGGTTGCAGTGGTTTAACTAGTAGTTTGAGTTTTTGGCCAGGAAGTTGGAAGCTTCAATGAATGTCCTCCACGAGGAGTACAGGCTCAGATGGGCTAAGGGTACGGTCAAGTCAGTGCATTATTTAGATGACGATCACCATTAGAAACAACTCAGAAAGCATAAAGTTGATCTTATCGACCCAGACGGTTATTGGAAACCTCACAACTTGTCACTATATTAAATATTTCATTATTTAAGCTTAGCTAGAGGAAGCCCTAGGCTAATCTTGCCAAGATCAAATTGCTATTTAAACCCAGGATTAGATCATAAAGTATTCCAAGATATTTCAAAGTATCTGTCCCATGCAGACTTCCAAATTTGAAAACACACTGCCAAACTTATACTGATTATACCAGACAGTAACAAATCAGTTTGCCTACGTCTGTACAAAGAATTCTATTGAGCAAAAAGCCAAAGATTACATCCATTTTTTTTTCCTGCCAGTTTGCATCAATATGCAGCATTCACTAAATCTGTGTTTTAGTAATTTGTTTTTCAGTAATTCAGTTAACCTTGATGTGCTTTAAAAGTAACATTTCAGATTACATTATCACCAAATTTCTACTCAGGACTGAAGCTTGATGGACTTTATTGAAAGAACTCTTGTCAATATAAAGTCCTACACCATAGAAAAAAAAGAAACTATTCCTAGTAATAAACTACCAAGTACTGTGATGCCACTGTACAATGTGCTGGTCAGCAGAACTATGTCAACACCAGCAACTTCCTGTGTAAAATTTTATTTAGAACTGATATTTAAGTGGCAACTACTTACCTAACCAACAAATACGTTTGTATTACAATTTAAAACTATGTAAGAGAAAACTTTTGTACCCTACTTATCTTTCAGTTTATACTGTAGAAGACAAGTTTGGAAGCCTGCCATAATGCACTTTTAAACCTCTAACAAGCAAAAATGTAGCTTGATTTTAAATATTTTGGTCAGACTTCACTAATGCTGATTGGAAATTCCTTATGTGTTTAGTGACCCCCTGAATGAGGGTGTGCAAGGTTTAAGAGCCACTCGCATTTACATTCTTCCCCCAGGCAAAAGTCACTCTTTAGGAAATGCCTGAAAGCAACTATAATTGAACACTGGAGTTGTTGAATACTTGTTATTTCCATAAATAAATAAATAAAATAGGAGGATATGGAAGCCTTAAAAGTACAAAAGGGCTTGGGATACATAAAGAAAATTTTTCTCAAAAGAGAAAATCTGATATGCCAGAATAGTGGTTTGTTAAGAAAGACCTCAGAAAAGGGAAAATTCTGCATATACAGAACTTCAGAGACAGAAGTTTCAACCCAATACTCAAGCCCATCTATGCTTTCAGTACTCAAATATAATGCTAGTGTTCTTGTCAATGGCCACTGTCTCTCTCATCAACCCCCCTCACCTGTGAATTAGGCTGGGTAAGACAGGATTTGTCTCTTGCTAATCAAAGTTTAACCATTTTAACAGATACACTTCAATTCTATGTTTAAAGATTACTTTCAAAGAAAGTTTATTATATATACTTTGCTAAAACAAAAGAACATAAGCTATTCTCAAAGGACACTTGATCTACAAAATGGAGCCTGGGAAACTAGTCATGAAAAACCCATGCTGAAATTTAGCAAAATGAAATTGTTGTTTTGTCATTAAAAGAAAACAACAGAAGAAATGACGTTCTTCTATACAAGTATCTGCAGAATCATGACAGATGATGGAGCCTGCACCATCTAAAACCCTACGTTGCTCAGAAAATCTGCCACTTTGCTGTGTTGTGTTCTCATATACTTCATAGAAACTGAGGAATATCACCTGGGCTTGGAGGTCAAGAAAAATTTAAGTGTACTGTGTCTGAAAAGAGTATTTAAAAGTTGTGTTTCAGTGACATCCATGTTCAGTCTGTGATACACTTGTAACACTTAAGGAACCAGAAGAAAAATGTTTCATTTGGGTGACACTTTTTCCAAGAGTGACATCTACAAATTCTGTTTCAAAACCTGATGCATGAGCCAAGTCTTCAATGACAGAAGTTACAGCATATTCAGTTATCTCAAATATTAACGAATTTAACGGTAAAACCATTTTTTTCAGGAAATACAGCTCCATTTCTAAATATGCCCCCAAAAATCAACATCACTTAAAAAGCCAACTTAAAAATTCTACTGCAATCCTCATGTATAACATACTAAATCAAGAATTTCCTCACTGTTAGCACAGAGCGCTGACTTAAGGAGAACTGGGGTGACACTGTCCACAAACCTCTTCCAAGTTGCAGAAAGCAGGAGAGAATCTAGGCATTTGCTAATATCTTTAATGCTTTTTGTTATTTATTAATACATCTTTATTCCTGAATTCATATTGTATTTGGAAATTTCTGACCAGTGAATCTAGTCAGACACTTCCCATGCCCTGAGTGTGAAGCCTTTCTCTACCGTCACCCCCAATCCCCTCAAATAAGCAGTTAGTGATAAGATTGCCTGAACGCATCTGAGCACCCAATCCAAAGCCCAGTGAGCAGGTACTATGCTGTTCCTTCAGCCAGGAGACTACTTCTACTCTAGCCTAGAGTTCACGTCCGACCTCGAGGGATATCGGCATAAATGGGTTCATGAGCTCGCACAAAGCCCCTTCCAGAATCTCTGCCAAGGAGCACTAACCTCTGGCAGATAGGAATGTCAGACCCATGAGGCAGAGAACCACTTAAACCAAGACAGCAAAATCCATCTGGGAATATGAACTCTTTTACGAAGGAGAAGCACCTGATTTCTAAACACTTAGCTTCCATCTATTGTGCCAACCACCAGCAGCTCAGCTCTCACATGGATATGTAACAGCACATTTGGAAAGGCTAACTCATATCGCCAGGGGATTGAATTTTCTTGAATTGGTATTCCAGAAATATGATGATCAACTCAATTACTGGCACTGAGATACGTTAATACAGAGGAGCCAGAGGAGAAAGAAGGAACAATTCTACTATTACACAGGTTGTCCCAGTAGAAAAGGTTTGAACTCTTCAAATCAAAGTAAGGTCAACCATTACCGTGATGGGGTTATTGAAAGTTCAGTTATATTTTTAAGAGTTTTCATGAATTAAAAGCATTACTTCTTGATTAGGAAAAAAATACTGGAATAATAACTATTATTTACAATAAATCATCATTGTTTATATAATAATAAATTATAATAATCTATGAATATAATTACTATTATTTCCTCCCTTTTTATGTAATAGGGCTTTTGTTCACTAAAATTAAAATGTCTAGATTACCCATTTTATGATTTATAACTAAAGTTGTTTAGATAAAATTGGAGACTAGGCCCAAAAAAATTACTTGAAAAATTTGCTTCAGTTGAATAAAATAAAGCTTCTCTGCCAGGTAGCCTGGATGAAGGAATATGATTTGCAGACAGATTTGGTTAATCCACCCTTGATTTATCTCTATGTCTGGGTACTCAAAAAAAGGGTAAACAGTAACTAATCTCATAACATTTCTGTTCCAGTATCAATCTAAGACCTGAATTAAACTGGAGTTAAGCACAATAAATACACCAATACAACCCTATAGTTACACAGAACTGGCCATACTTAGGATATTGGTTCATTCACTTCACTGTCTTGACTAACTGTGGCCAAAACTCACTTTTCCTATTTTGTGAAGACATGAACAATTAGCATCAGAGGGAAGAATTAAATTTCCACCTGACATGACTGAAATATAGTGGCACTACAACAGAAAGTTGAATAGACTAATTTTTTCTGTAATTAAGATCAGAGAATCTTTGCACAGAAAGAATCTGGTTATGGGTATTCATATAAACAATTCAGATTAGCAAAAGCTGCAGATCAAAGCCCTCATTATCCCCCGCCTCCAAAATTAAAGATAGAAATGCTCCTATTTTCCATTTAAAACTCCTCTTTGCCAAGGCGGTATTACTTCTTAGTCTGCTATTCCCATCTGCAACATGTCAGACATATCAATTAGATATGATAAAAACACTCTACTCCCATCCGTGCGTTTTGCAGGCAGTAGCTGGGAACAAGTGACACTCTAAGCTACAAGTGGATGCAAACATAAATAGCACCTCCCTGGAGATCTATATGTGGACCTTCAAGCATCCTAGGAATCAGGTTCCCAGACTCTGAACTTTAGCTGTGTATGGCTGCTGTCTTTATGAAAAGAACTCTTTGGCTCGGCTACAGTTGTCATGGAAACAGCAACACTGATTTTCAGATCTTTAGTATACGTGATATTTCAGCCATATGTTGCGTGCGTTTAAGTTCTCTACGTATTCCTCATCTTTAAAACCGAGGGAGGTTAAGAGAAACTGGATGATTCCAACATTCAAGTAAATGCACGCAGTGTACTTCTCAACATGGAGAAACATGTTTGCAACCCAGAATAATCACATATTTAAGCTACTAAAAGCACACTTAATTCCCACCCTGGTCCCAAAAATTTCAATTTGTGATGAGACTGTACTTGAAAAATTAAGTCTCTGTGTCTCTGATGAAGCATGAGGTGGGCTCAATCTTGCTTCTTAACGAAGCAAACTGCTTGTCGTGCATTACTCCTGCATTAACAATGTCTGAGAGGTTCCAATACCGATCACACAAGGAGTACTGCTGGGCAGAAAACAAGCTCTCCAATATCCCGATCGGTTTGTCTGTCTCTCTCCAGACTGGGACCAGCTTGTACTTTACAGCACTTCAGGGGGCACAGTAAATATAGTCTTGGCCTGACGGCATGCTGATGCTATAGTAAGCATCATATACACATGCTCTTCTAAAAAATAGCCCCAATACCCAGTGACATACAAGACTGAGCTATGGTCTTGATTCCAGAAAAACAGAGATAGCAAAATACTGCTTAGCTTTGATAAAGCAATTAGGTAAATAAAGCACTGCAACTGCTCACACATTTGGCATTACAGACATGATTGCCCATGTTTCCTATTTTCAGCTTTAAAAAAGAAAAAAAGAACAGAACAATTATAGCTGCTCTATTCCTTCATCATTCAAAAAGTCTGGATAGGCAACCAGAGAAACAAAGAGTGCCCACTCCTCTATCACTCAGGGTGCTCAATACACACTTCGAGCAAAGAAGACTCCAACAATATTTCTTCACAGACCAGAGATCACTTTATAACAAGTTGGGAATCACCTTCTCAGCTACGTTCACACTCATCACTTCAGAAGCCAGGACCACAGATACCTGACCAATGATTCTAAAAGTTTAAATATTAATGGTCAGTATGGGTAAGATCCTTTGCAAGCGTTGACTTGAACACTTTACCGCAGCTAACCCATAGCTTCCTAGATTAAACACAAATCCCTCTCTCGCAATGCATATATTTCAACTTCAAAGAGATGCCCTTGTTTTATTTTGCACATTTATATTAATGAGGCTCAGTTCTAATTAAAACTATATAAATAAACCAGACCCAGAGGACTCTAGCCTTTTGAACTCAATCGCTATTAGGAAGTATCCAGCATACTCCTAAATGAAGGGTTTTTCACTCCAGATTTCTTCCTCCCCACTCCTGGGATAAGTTAGCAAATGGATCAATCAATAGTGAAGGAAAAGACAAGACAGCAAGTTACTTTGCCATGGGAACAACTCTTAAAATTCAAAATAGATCGCTTTCTCATATTTAAATATAAATGCAGCGTAAAGCAGCTGCTACAATGAATGACACATTCTCAATGTAGAGCTACTACTGCAAGGATTTCCAGCCTCTAATGTGTGACAATATCAGCTACAGAACAGAAATACAAGCTACAAACTGCTTTATCTCCAGCTTAAGCACATCACAAACAGAAATTGGAACACTCAGTCATGGAAGTCACTGTTGCTCTCCTCTCAAGCAGCAAAAATTAATTTTCAAATATTTAAAGTAGTCAAACAGGAGAAGTACTATTTGTCAATTACAAACTCCGAATAACCTAACTACTTTCTCAAGGAAAATCTGGGGAAACAGGTTTCCTTAAGGAAATGCAAACAAACAAAACCAAAAAGACCTGCGAGATAAAAGTGTAAGTGAGCTGCTTTCCCTGTCAGTGTACTATTACAAGTAACAAAGAATAAACATTTTCTTAAGATCTGATATTTATTCCACCAACACACTCAGAATGTAATCCATCACTCATCCTTAAACGTGTTCTATCATATTTCATACGGTTATAACACTGAAAAACAATGCAGTGTTTCAAATAAATACGAAATTCACACACGCATAAATACTCTCCAAATGTTACTTAGACCTTGAAAATTGAGATCTGTGGGTTTTTTCCTGATCTGCGTTCCATAAAGAAATCCTAATGAATCCATGAGTGTTGTGGACAAAGCTGAAACCGGCTCAAAAATAAAAGCAGCACAGTTGCACAAAAATGGCTCCATGCAAGCTCAACTATAGTGGGTTTGGACCAGAACTAGAAACTCCACATTACATATATTCACAGTATTTGATAGATGGTAGATGACAGATTTCCCTAGCAGTAAAACATACTTGCAGTATTTACTGATTTCAACTCTTCAAAGGAGTTTAGGGAAGTTTTAGCTACTTACTTTCATCTCCATACTACAAAAGGTCCGTATTTTGATACAGTGAGTTGCTAGTATCTAACAAATAAATTGAAACTGAATATTCGTGGGCATTGTTAGTTTGGAGATAATATGATAAATTATCTGCTTTCAATTTCATGTAATGCTGCTGTTATCAGAGTTGTAACACCAATTTAAATACAGTAAAAACTGAGAAGTGTCAGAGCATGGCATCTGGCTAACACAACCAGCCACTTCAGCCGTATCTGCAGCTGCATAATGCTGCCAATCAGCCACACACACAAACAGCATCATCAGATGGGTCAGGAGGGCAGAACAGAGGAAAAACAAGGGAGTGCGCGGCAGGGAGGAGGCTGCTACTGAAGCACCGCAAAGCATTTCTGTCCGCATTTTGAAGTGGTTGGTGGAAAACTAGAGAGGGTGCAGAAGTGCCATAAAAATGATTCAAGGATCAGAAAGCTACCTTACAATGAGAGGCTTAGGGAATTCAATGTGTTTAGTGTTTCAGAGAGATTGCGAAGTGAAATGATTACAGGATGTAAGTACTTTCAGAGGGAAAAACACCACAGGGCAGAGGGGAGGGGAGTGCAGAGAACATAATAATGAGATCCAGTAGCAGTAACCTGAGACCAACCACAGGACCAGATTTTAAGAAATTCAGGCCTTATTTTGAAGTAGTGAAAGGCTCCAAAGGTCATTCATGAATGAGTAAAGGAAATGCTCAATTTCTTCTTATAGTATTGTCAAAGCAAGATTGGATCCCCTCCTGGAAGAAATGCATTAGCAAAACGTTCGTTAGTTACCACTTGAGACATGTGACTAATGACAAAAAACCCATCAAAGCCTTTAATTGTCTTCTGAAGAGGCAAAAAGTATGAATGTACGCAATGCTGAAGAACTGTTAGGCAAGTCCTTGCATGGAAAGGATGAACAGGATACATTAAGGGCCACATGGTATTGAAGGGAAGTGGCCTGGTGCATACGGTATCTAACAGGCTTTACTGGTTCAGACCAAAGTTCTGATGTCCTGTTTCTGACAAGGGCCAGTACATGTCATGAGAAGATATAAAATCAGGTCACGCACGTGGTCACATCTTCCTGATGTATTCACCATTGTCGACTTACTTGCAACTTAGTAGATTAATAAATTTTTAGATCAACAGTTTTTCCATCCCTGGTTTGTCTAAGCATTTCAATAATCATCATACGCTGTGGCATTGTGTTCTATAGTTCACTAGTTTATTTCAGTATTTTTGAAGCTATCAACCAATAGTTTAGTTTTGAACATTTCCTACACTTGTATAATAAGCAACCCTTGCTCACTTTTTCCATAATACTAATAATTTTATAGGTTCCTACCTTTCATTTCTTAACATGATTTCCCAAGTCTGATGAGTCTTTGTCTCCTTAATCATCCCCTATCTGGGAGATGCTTTGTTCCTTTGATTACCCTCATTAGTCATGCATCTTTTCCAACTCTCCTATAACCTTTTCGGAGATGAAGGGCAAGAAAGCACAACACAGCAGAAGTGTTGTATCCAATGGAAAAAAAATAAAATCATGTGGTTCTTCATTTGTTTTTAATGGCTTTCTGCATGCTACATGCAGTTTTGACCACTGTTATCAATTGGTCTGATGTTTTCATAGACCTAACTTCCATAACTCCCAGATCTCCTTCCTCAGTAAGGACAGCAGTTCAGAATCTAACATATGGAAATTTGGGATTGTCTACAAATAGATACAGATATGACAAAACTGAGTTTCACCTGCCTTTACCCAGTCACCTGGTATTGAGATTCTTCCCTGAAGAGCTTGGTATCATCAAACTGTCACTCCACAATTCACAATAATTTCTAAAACAAACAGAAAAGTGCGTATCACAAGTTCAAACCAGGAATTAATACTCAGTAAAAATACAAGTAACAATTCTAATCACTACTCTCTAAAGATTCAGTTTTTTCCAGCTAATTAACAGGACAGAAAAGCTTTTAAAAAACATTACAAATCTCATTCAGCTACCATTCAGCCCTCCCTCTAAAGCATTAGAAGGAGCAGGCATCAGATGTAAAGGAAGAAATACACACAAAGGTCACATCATGTGGTTATTTTTTAAAAGCCCACACAGGCCTCAACACTCAATGACTTAACTCCACTATGCCAAAGGACATATAAAACAGTTTCTGAGCAAAAGAGCTTTCTTTTATTTTTGTGTTTGGTTGTTGTTTTGTTTTTTTTTTTTTAACAGACTTCTTCAGAATTTAAGTGTAAAAATACATATGCATATACACTTAAAATGCAAAAGCATTCCCTGAGTGCTACTGCATCCAGTGTGACTGTATTAGAAACTCAAGAAATCTAACTGCAGAAGGACATTCCAGATTAATCAGTTTCACTATTGACAACTGCCTACTCCTCACAAGACATCAAAACCCTCAGATTTAAACCAACCCAACCACATGGCTTTATTACACACTGGCAGGGCAATCGTTTTGGTTTGGGTTGGGTTTTTATCTGCTGAAACTTTAGCTTCAAAAACTTTCACTATTTAATATGCAAAGTAATGTTACAAAGTTGAGATGATACAGTTTCAGTTAGCACTGAGGTAACACCATCATCCCTAAGTGAAAGTGCTGTGAAACCATACAATAACCGTATCTTGTGATGAACATGAGAATACCACAATGGCAATGGGGAAGGGGAGGAATATAAAACTCACTCTCTATCTCCAATCCCATTTTAGTGACTCTCTGGCTAACACAGCTTTATAATGTCTGTGCAACAATACATCTGTTTAGTGGTTTATGTTTTCTTGACAACACCACATTCAGCAAGTTTATTATTACACCAAAGTGCATCATACTGAATTCATTTTGTTCCCAACCGTTTGTGACATTATTAACCATTTGGTTTTCCTGTGCATTGGGTAAGAACAAACATTTTGGACATTTAAAGTTTTCAAAACTTCAAATTGTATGATCTTGTTTGTTTCGGTTGAGGCCCATTTTCCTGGCATAAATTCCATTACAGCAGAATTTAAAAACATGGTTTGTACAGACATGTATATAGTCAAATTGTGGATTTAATGTGAAATTCTTATTGTGTGCTTTCCAAAATAGAAAAATCTGCTCAGAGACTGTAAATTTAACAGCCTCAGCTTAAGTTACTTAGACCTACTAGGTTCCTGTTCTTCCCTAAAGCCAAGCTTGCAGACTCTTGACATCCTTCAGTTGTCTATTCTCGCCCTGCAGATGCTACGTCTAAAAATAGAGTAATTGCATTATTGCATACACAGTGCAATAAGTTTGAACAGCCAGGCTACATTAGCTGAAGATGATGTTTGTTACTCTCAAACTTAATGTAACTCATCTTCCACTGAGAGATTACAAATACACTGCCATATTCGGAAGCAACAGACTTATGATGGTGGAGGTAAAATAACATGCGAGGCTGGAAAGCACCAAAAATTCTATGCTGTTTTTCTGACCTTCTGTACTTCCTTTGTTTCCAGAACCAGAATTCAAAAAAATCACCACCAGCCCTTGTGTATGTTCTCTCACAATTTTTTCCCTTCCTTTTTTTCAGAGAAAGGGAAAAGCACTGTCATTAATGGTAAGCCCTATACCATTTTCAGAGCAAGGCCTTGCAACAACAGCTAACGTACTTCTCATGGGGAATAATTAATATGCAGCAGCTTTTAAATTCATCATCTGGCAAAGCGGGTAGGAGAGAAGGAGAAATTTTCTTCTCCCTTGTTCTGAGGGAGATTATTAGTTTTCTTGTACTTATCACTAATTGAGAAAACTAAAGTTGCACTAACAAGGTGTTTTGATTAGCTGGTCTGTGATAAGTGAAGCACCAGGTCAAAAAGAAAACACAAACATCTGTATTCATACAGGGGTTACTCAACAACTCTGTTCCGGAGCAAGATGGTGGTATGCTTCCATGAAGTATGACTAAGGAATCACATCTGCAGAGGTCTGTTACCCATTCACACAGATGTCCGTGAAGTGTTCCATTTGCAGTATCTCATAAGGGATTTTTAGAGAAGTCCCTCACTGACTCTTCCACAAATTCCAATAGCAGAAATACTGCAGCAAGTTTTCCACTTAAACAGTAGGGCCATATGTTGCCATTAGAGAAGGAACACTGTTAAAATATGACCGATTTCAGCTGTGTGGTTTCAGATCAATATACCAAGTCTTCAAGGAAGGAATAAGACTCCTTGAAAGACTACATTTCATCTTTGCAGACAGGGGGGGTAAAAGTAAGAAAAAAAAAAAAATCAATACACGAGAGGTTGTTTTCCAGAATGTTATAAAATGTTATCATCTTACAAGCAATTTTACATGTCTTTTCTGTTACCAGCACCGTTTACACTATGCTGTTCTCCTTAGCTGATTTTATTTAACTTACTGCTGAGTAAGTGGTATTCAAGCTGCTCACAGGAAGAAACCAAGCAAGTGTCAAAGCAGGGTAAACTCTTGAAATAGCCAGAGAGCTCCCAAGGCCAACAGACTACTGCTTATTTAAGGAATAGAATAACAAGCCTAACACATTTGTCCACATAGACATTAAATGAAGGAAAGTCTTTAATAGCATTTTATTAGGAGGTACTGCACAGAAATTATATACTGTCCCTGAAACGGCCATCAGTCTGCTAAACATATGCTCTCTCCTCTGAAATGTTAGTTTAATGAGCTTAATTTTAATTAATCTAAAAAGTAACTAACTCTACAAAGTTTTTATTTTAATGCCTACTGAGCATAGTTATTTAAATAATGAACAAACTACACAGACTAATAACTAAAAATACTTCAGGAAATTCTTTAACTCCAACTATAAAGACCCTGTCAGCGCTAAGACGAGTGCAGGACTCCAAGGAAAGGAACTGCTCTATATTCTGTGTGATGCACAACGGAACAAATGGCACAAAAAGAAGACCCGTAAACCTCTATTTTGTAATAACTTCAGGGCAACACACATCACAAACAGACTGATGCTTAAATCTACATCATAAATGCAGCACTTCAGAAACACACAAGTAAGCTGTGGAACAAACACCTGGGCAGACACATGCTTAGAGAAGCCAAGTTTGTACCTTCAAAGAGAGGCTGCAGTAGCCTGGATAAATTTACTGTCTCACTCAAACCTCACTCATGTAGCTTCAAACAGGGTACAGGAGACGAGGCAGCTCTCGGTCACGCAGCACAAGGTTACCAACACAGTTTTCTATCCATGGCAGTATTTCTCACATTTGTATGAAGAAACACCAAGTTTAAAATTGAATAAATACAAACATTGGGGGTTTGCATGTATACAATTTATAATGTCACGTACCTGCAATGTACCTGTGAAGGACATGGATCAAAGAGACTGTATCATTTCTGTGTTAGGGTCCCTCACGACATTTTAAAAATTACTTTCTACCTGAAATACAAAGACTTTTTAATTCTCGCCCCAATAAGCCAATCAGCTATATCCTTGGGATTCCACAGACAGGGGGAGCGGAGGCAGAGGTGTTACTGAACTTGAGTGACTTGAACAAGTGTTGTTACCATGCTTGATGGCCATTAGTGGCTCACACCACTAGTACTGGCCTCCTCCTGCCCTGTCATCTCTTGTAGTGCTATGAATCATCACGAGACCCTACAGCCAAAACATTCCCCCTGCTTCAAGTTACGGACTCTTTAAAGGATGTGGGAAAATTACTTTCCCCAACAGACTCTGTTTTATTTGATTGTTACTCCATGTTACAAGGCTGCACTTTATAGGCTGTAAAAGTTGTTCTGTTCAGTCAGTGGTTCACAAATTAACCTGTAAAATGGCAAAAAGCTCAATAAAAAATGTTCTTCATTCTAACCGTAGCCAAGGCTCACAGAGCGTGAAAGGGAAAATTTCCACAAAACACACACACAAGGAAAGCCACATGCACTTTGTTGATCCAATGGTTGCTACAGGACTCAAGGCAAGAGATCTTAAATTTTCATTAGAAAATGACACTCCAGCACTTGGCGTTAGTAAATGTTCTTCATGGATGTTCACTTAAAAAAATTAAAAAAAAAAAAACAACAGAAACAAAAAAACACACATCAACGAACAACCATCTCTCCCCAAAAAACCCCATCAGTAGTCACTTCTATGCCAAAATAAAGTTTAGCTCTTCACCAACCAATCACGAAAGACAGTGTCACTTCACAGTTTTACTCCAACTATTATAAAATAAAAAAATACTAGTCACAAGCCTGCCACCAGAACTGTTAATATGTGACTCCCACATAAAATTCTGAAGGACAAGTTACACTGAAATTTTCTGGGCAAAGTAATCCCTTTATAAGAAACAAAATCCAAAGCACTCTAAATTCACTTGAAATAAGCCTGCAGTTAAAACAAACAAACAAAATCCCAAAAAGTCAAATTTACAATGTTAAGCATCTAGTTAACATTTTAACTAATAACCTACACAAAATTTTGTCCAGTTCTAGCTTGGAAACACAACTACTTCATTTAACAAGCATTCTGTGATTATTAATCGTAAGTACTAAAGTGCAATTTAGGAAGTTTGCTTTAGATCAGGTTATCTTTTATTCCAAAAAAAGGAATCAAAGCATAACTAATTTTCACATTTATGAAATCAATATTGCTGTCAAGGCAGCAGAGTACAATAAAACAGTAGCACCAAAATGTGTAATAATTGTAGTAAGCTCATTCGTAATCTGGAAAAGTGCCAACTGTTACTTGTTTTCTAAAGAAACTGTTAAACAGTCACTATTATCCAAGAATACTTCTAGCAACTAATTAATATGCTCTTTATCATTCAAGAACTGTTAGCCTATGTCACACCTCTTAAAAACTTTGCATTTGATAATAATTTAAGTGCCATACTTTTCATGGCATGAATGTTGGGATATTTTTGGCTAATTTTGACCTTGCATTTAGATCAAACAGGAAGCAGTGATAAACTTCAGAAAATTATTTTCCTCAAATCACTGAGTTCTTTCTGTCTACAAACTGCCTAGAACAAGGATTCTTTGCTCTGAAAACAAACTAACCACCCAAAACCTGTATGAGGGTCTCCCTGGGACAAGATGAGGACACATACACAACCCATCAGCACACACTATGTACCCATACCCCATCCTGTACAGCATGCAGTTGCTTAAAAATCTTGTCACCACAAAATGCAGTGTATTAAATACCACAGGAAAATTATGAAAAGCACTACTGAAAGTACACAAGACAACAAGTTTAGTCAAGTTCAAAATCAATTAATTTCTGATCCTTAAATATCACAGTTTTTTTAGCTGCTAAAATTCCTTGTAACAAGGGTTTTGAAGGAACGAGAAAGAACAATCCCTTTGGACGGATTTATGGCTGTACCTGGTTGACACTTATCAGTTGGTAAAGCTTGAAACTCCTTGTATTTCTGCCTTACATGTATTTGTGAGGTCTAGATATTCTTCTATATAGAAACCACATGTTCTTGCTAATTTACGCCACTATTTAATTGTGGAACCTGATATAGCAAAGGTGGGAGGATTAACAGAATTTGCAGTTTCTAGATACGTGGTTCCATCAAGGGCAGAAAGCTCATCCAAATCAATTCCTGGGTATCTGAGAGGATTTTCATATAAGTTTCTTCTGCATACTAGGTATCTCTAGAGTGCCATCTCATGTTTACATTTACATGCATTTACTTAATATATATTAAGAGATGTAGGAAAAATCACTGTGTTTCACATTCCTGCTGCTATGTGAATACTTGACAGGTTTTTTTGCTTGCGTGTCACGTTGTCAGACATTTAGTAGTTTGCTTTCATACTTAAAAAGCACATGATGTAAGTGCTATTTTTATTTCCATAGTGTTTTAAGATAGCATAACAAAGAGAGGAAGCAAGTCTAAAAAAAAGTTTACCCTGTTTTCCAGCATTCTTGAAAACTAGTATTTCAATCTGCTAACATTTAAAACCTTTTCTCATCGTCTCCAGCAAAACAAATATTTTTTATGTAAATTTTATAGCACCAGTTTAAGAAATTTAAGTTTATTACATCCCATTACTTATCACAAAACAATACGTGTTTTTAACTGCAACCTTGACACAAGCTTCTACCAGTCAAAGAGTGCACACATTTAAAACTACACCTAATCACCATTTATGCTCCTGGAAAATATAAAAATGGTCATTCAGTTTCTACAGGCTTTTTTCCTTTAGCTTAGAACAAGGAAAAAAAAAAAAAAAAGGAAAAAAACTCTTTAAAAATCTTCATTCCTCCTCCACGTGTGTGTGTTTTTTTCTTCCAACTTGATATGTAAATAATTTATCACCTATTTCTCTTTCTTAATTCTCATATTAAGACTGCCTTGCCACCTGCACTAGGCAATCACACATAAGTAGGCACATAAAAATCACTAGAAATGATGCTTTGGGCTGCTCCAGTGACCACAAATGTTTAGAAAAATGCTCCCACAAACATGGTATCAAGACCATGTTTTTCAGAGTATGGTTTGGAAAGCACAAACAGGAAAACCAGAAAAGGATACACATAAATGTTTTACTATTTGATTTATTGTTTCTTTCTGCTAAACCACCACCTCAGTTTTATGTTGGTTTTTTGCATCAGAAATGAGAGGTGGGTCTAACACTATTGTAGAAGGGTAAATGGCAATGCAAAAGGAACCAGAAGCAAGTACATTTGCTGATTGTTAAGCTACAGCAAAGCCAGCCTTGAAAACAAACGTATTCCCCAATCCCCTCTGCCTTTTTGTTGGGATCAGACAGACTTTGGATAGCTCACAGATGCAAAAGTTGCACTGATTCTCACATACACATCCTTCCTACTCCTCATTACCCCTCTTCAAAAGTTCATCTTTAATATTCTCCTCTAAGCTTGACCATGTGACACCAGATAAATTTGCCTTCAGGCCAAATGTATTTAACATGCTTCATGAATAACTAAGAAGCCTGACAAATATCCTCTACCAATTTTTTCTGGGTTGGATGAAGGGGTGGCTGTCCTTTCCTGTCCGGAAGCCAACATACGCCATCTCTGCAACTCGCAGCCTAACGCATTAAACTAAACCGAAATCGAGAGTGCTTTAACTTCATGCTCCATGCTCTGATCTCTGCTGGCAGAGGAGCTAGGCACACCTCTGGTTGCCAGCCTGGCTAGGTTAACTCCCACGAGAGCGCTGGGCACACTGCTGGGACAACAACATTTCATGCACCCACCGATAACTTTGACAGCTCATGTCTGGTCTTGTGACTTCTCAAGCCCTTTTATGCACCTCCATGATTGACAGCAATTTTACTTCCTTAACCACTCCAAAACCCCTCATCAAAATTCAAAACTTTGGAATGAAAGTTGCACCAACTGAATTCTGTGGAAAAGTTTTTACATAACGCTAACTGCTTTGGCCATTGAATAGTTTCAAACTTAAAATTCAAGTTTGTACCAGACACGACAGGTTATGAACACCACCACGTTTGAAGATCAGCTTAGACAGGTATTTCTGGTCATTCAGCCTTTGCTTTTGGCTGAGAAAGCATGTTTGTGAGGCAGTTCAAGGGCTGGAACAAGTACTACTAGCCTACTAGAAATAGAAAGTAAGGAGTTCTGGTACTTCTCATAGCAGAAAACATCTGGACTACTGCATCCACGTTAAACATTCAGACTGTAAACCCTAACTCAGAGATATAAATTATGTAGTGTGCCAGAAATTTTCTGGTGTATTTTGTTTTGGTTTTTGTTACAGCTTTACCAAACAAAAACCATGAAGTACACTCCTGCTGAAGATAACAGAGCTACTGGAAGTTTTGTCTTTGCTCAAACCAACAGCAGCTGCACAAGTAGCACGTTAGGATTAACAATTTAGAGAGCAAAGGGAGGAAAGCCCAGAAATATTTAAAAGATAAAATTTATTTTAATAAAAGTACAAAGTCAGTAAAAATATAAGAACATTCCAATTCCTACTAAATGCTCATACTCCAAAAGGTCGTTTTGTAGACAAACATTCTCCAAAAAGCAAATATAAATCTAGTATTGAAATGCTTACAAAGACAACAGAAATGGGTGTTCAAAAACATACTCAGTCCAATCCCACTTTACACACTTTGAAGTCATCAAGTTGGACAGCAAGATCTAATCGCTTCATCGTAAGGCAGCAAACTATTTATTAGGTACTTATCTTCAAAAGCTTACTTTGTTGGCAGCATCACCAAAGCTAATACAAAATCATTAATTTGCCTAAAAACCTATTAAAACAGACGAAATTATTCTCAGATAAGCACGAAGGCTTTGTAAGCTCCCTATTTTTCAGCTTTTTAAAAAACAAATAGAAAATAAGAGGGGCAGACTACAAGTCATTCAATATTCCCAAAGGCACTAACTTAAGGGAAAGCATTTTAGCGCTGTGCTCGTCCCAGCACAGTTCACAGGATCATGTCGCAAGAACAGAATGCGGTTATAGACATTTTGCCAGGAAAATATTTTTTTCTCACTTTTAAGAGCACACACTGCTGAAGGTGTACTGACAAATGAGATGCTGAAAAGTTTTTTTCCAGAGTTACCAGTGCGAGCGCTGCTGAAATAGGATTCTACCTAGGAAACATTGAATTCAACACCAAGATATAAAAAATCTGACTTTGTTTCCAAGAACATGGATCCTCATACAAGACATTTTGTGTACCAGTCCCAAAACCACATCTTCAGAAAGTGATCAAAGTGTGTTTGTAAACACCCTGTGCTCGAGTGTTTCGGTGTAGTATTTTTGTCCTTATCGTTCAGCAAGGTAATAAAGCCCTGAGAGATATTACTTATACCAGAGACAATGAGAGGGCATGGCTGGACTCAGCTTTTGTAAAAATTAATCCACATTTTTTTAAGGATTAAAAGATTTGAAATTAGACCTTGCAAAAAGCTATTTTCTCCACCTCAATTTACATCTGTCATTCAAATGCTAAAGGAGTCAAAATCTCAGACTCCTTTGTTTTGTTCTGGAGATACTTTTTGGTCAATTTTCTGTGCCAGAATAAGTTTCTATCATTTTCATATCCTACTTTTTCTCTTCATTCCATTTTACTCTAAATTTGTAAATCCTTCTCAGAATTACAGAAATCCTTTGTTCAGAATGATCAAAATCAACTCCAAGTGCTGATTAATGTTTTTATATTAAAACCCACTACAAATGCCACATGTTATAAAGAGATTTCTGCTACTGAAAAACCTCCTTGAAAGCCTCCCAAAGAATCAGTGTAAAGAAATGCAAATATTTCAAAGAAAACACAGATATGCTATTTGCACAATCTTTCTGAATATGTTCAACAACAACATATCCAGAAACGAAGCTAATAGAAATATTTAAAATTGAAAGATACACAGGGAAAAGATTCACCAGAGAAGAAAAAAAAAAATTTAAATTAGCTGGATTTCCCTCTCCACTTTGCAGAAAGTGAGAGGAACAAGCATAATCTCTGTTCAATTGCTCTCATACATCCAAGTTCCTTCATGTTCTTAACAGCTTTTTTGCACCTTTTGCAAAGTGAAATGAAATGCTACTGCCTTTCAATCTGTTGTCCAAGATAGATCAGTCCTACACTACAATGCTGAAAAAATACAGATACACATCATATATACATGTTATAATTGTGTAATTATAAATCTATATATTCCTTACTGTCGTTTGTGTATTTTTAAATATATATTAAAAAAGAAGAATAAAACAGAGAGAAAACCACTACAGAAGTAAATGGGGGAAGATATGCATTTTAATTCAAGGAACCTAAGATCACATCCCTACACTCTTTACAGTTTTACAGCAATTATGCACAAGGTTTGCATAAACACTTCAAAATCATCAAAAGCTGTTTTATCAAAACAGCACTTAAGTTTTACATATGTTTCAACACAAATTAGTATTCAGATTTAAACAGCAAGTTGATGAAAAAAAAGTACGTCAGCTGTCATTTTAAATTCTAACTGGATAGAGAAAGAGTGGACGTAAATGAAGGCAAAGACTGGGCCAAAGTGATAGTCAGCTTCTTTCCAAATACTGTTTGTATTTTAATTATCTTATTAATTCTCTGACTGCCCTAGACTCCTAGCTACTCAAGATGAATTTTATCACTACCAGAAAGCTTGAATAATAAATATTATAGCAGTAATGTTATTGGAACCATGATGTTACAAGGATATTGCAAAGTAAGGACAACAATAGTACACTGAACGCTAGAGACAATAAAAAGACGTGCAGGTGTAGCTGGGCTTCCCCCAGACACATTTGAAAACAATAACTCTATGGTAAAAATATGCTCTTAAGTTACAGCCATAAAAAGCTAAATCACAGCAATTAATTCATTACTTGGGAACATACAGACACCCTGTATGAAGTCAGACTGTGACACTCAAGGGCATATCCCACAATAACACCAATGTCATGATAGTCAGCATATTCCTGACAGAAACGCAGGTATGTGCAACATGAATGCTTCTACAAGTATTGAGAATTTACACTTTTAGTAAAGTCCCTGGGCATACCAACTATAATCAGTACAGGCAGTCACTGATAGGAATGCCAAATGGATGGACTTCACTTCTCCAAAACTCAAAAGGTTAAATGGAGAGGATTTGGGGCTCTGAATAAAGAACCAACTGACCCAATTCCAGGAAGGAAAGAGGTTGGCTTTTCTCCCCTAAGTGACCGAAGAAATCTCTGAATGCCGCCTTTCTGAAGATGTTGGACTTCGAACACATCAGCTTCATGGGGCCACAAATTTTTAGGGGAGTGGGCAAGTCCAACAGAATTGATGGGCTTGAGCATCACACGAAGCTAAGGGTTTGAGTAAGACACTGGCTGTCCCCCATCTAGACAGCAAGTAGGACAGATTGCAGTTAAGAGTCCGTACATATTTACGAAAGGCTGCAGCCAGCTGGCCAAACTTCAGGTGCCTCTTTCAGCACTGGGCTCAGTCTTTTTATCTTTTACTTCTGGTTGAAAAAAATAATGCAAATACATGTAACAGTTCAGCTATTTTTCTACAGCATGGCACTTTCATTATACTTGCTAGGTTAGTGTTTCAAGCAAAGCACTTACCACTATTTTAATACTGCTTTGCCAAAGTTTAAATACACTTCAGATAAGTACAAAATCTACAGATTGCACAAAATTGCACAAAAAGGCTAACTTTTGACCCAACTAACTGATAATACGTGGAGGATTCCATAGGCAAAAGCCATCTATTTCCTACAAAGAAGCAAGAATTTGAGGGAAGGCATTAATTATTAGAAGACAAGACAAGACTGGCCAGAGTAAGTCTAACAGTAAATGACTCACGGTTGCCAGTCAGTGGATACGGAAGAAGACTTGTTCATGAACTGTTTAAATGTCCCTAACTTCAACAGCCAGGGGCAATACAAAGCTGTGCACAAAAAGCTGCACATGTCAGTTTTCTGAAATAAGGAACAAAAATATTTCTAAGATTTATTTCACTTTAGAAGTACACAGAGTCCTAGAATGGTTTGGGTTGGAAGGGACCTTAAAGATCATCTAGTTCCAACCCCCCTGCCATGGGCAGGGACACCCTCCACTAGACCAGGTTGCTCAGTCTCACCCAGCCTGACCTAGGACACATCCAGGGATGGGGCATCCACAGCTTCTCTGGGCAACCTGTTCCAGTGCTTCACCACCCTCTCTGTGAAGAATTTTTCCCTGATGTACAAACTAAATCTCCCCGCTTTCAATTTTGTGATGGTTTTAATCAGGAAAAGATAAAAGTAATAAGAAGGTGTCTTTTTAGCTGGTGCTGGGGAGTGTTTGCACCAATGCAAGGTCTTTCCCAGCTTCTGATACTGCCCATGTTCCCAACTTTCTCACTACACACAGTGTAGGGGGGGGAAAAGTTCAGGCAACTAACCCAAACTAAATGAAGGAGTATTTCATTCCATAGCACATCATACTCAGTACATAAGCAGGGAGTGGGCTGGGGCACCATAACTCTTTTTACCCCTTAACTCACTCTGTTACTAACTCCTTTGTTGGTTCCTTCGCTCCTCTGTTAGCTGCTTTGCAAACTCCTTTGCTTGCTCACTCATTAGTGAATTTGTGAGTCAGTTGGCTTTCCTGGTTGTGCTGTCACTTGTGGGGCTCGCTCAGACTCTGCTGTGATCATTCCCAGGCTCCGGCTCTCAGGCTTTCTGGCTCTGACTCTCGCTACTTGGGACCTCTCTGTGTATCGGTCTGCAGGTGGTGAACAACTGTATCATATGTTTTATTTCTTATTATTTTAATTACTTATTATTAGTAGCATTGTTAATTTAATTAGCATCACTATAATATTCATTTATATTCAATTATTAAATGGTTCTTATCTCAATTTTACAAGCTTCCTTTTCTTCTCCTCCGATTCTCCTCCTCCACTGAGGAGGGGGAAGGAGGTGTGCAAGCAGCTGCGTGGTATTTTATTGCTAGCTAAGGTTAAACCATGACAAATTTAAACCATTATCCCTTGTCCTATCACTACAAGCCCTTGTAAAAAGTCCCCCTTCAGCTTCCTTGTTGGCTCCTTCAGGTACTGGATGGTGCTATAAGGTCTCCCCGCAGCCTTCTCTTCTCCAGGCTGAACAAGCCCAGCTCTCTCAGCCTGTCCCCATGGCAGAGCTGCTCCAGCCCTCGGAGCATCTTCGTGGCCTCCTCTGGACTCGCTCCAACCAGTCAATATCCTTATTGAGGGACCCAGAGATGGACGCAGCACTCCAGGTGGGGTCTCACAAGAGCAGAATAGAGGGGGAGAATCACCTCCCTCGACCTGCTGGCCACACTTCTCTGGATACAGCCCAGGATGCAGTTGGCTTTCTGGGCTGCCAGTGCACACTGCCAGCTCATGTCCAGCTTTTCATACACCAGTACCTCCCAGTCCTTCTCCTCAGGGCTCCTCTCAATCCATTCTCCACCCAGCCTGTACTTGTGCTTGGGATTGCCCCGACCCATGTGCAGGGCCTTGCACTTGGCCTTGTTGAACTCCATGAGGTTGGCACAGGCCCACCTCTCCAGCCTGTCCAGGTCCCTCTGGATGGCATCCCTTCCCTCCAGCGTGTCAACTGCGCCACAGAGCTTGGTGTCATCGGCAAGCTTGCTGAGGATGCACTCAATCCCACCGTCCATGTCACTGACCAAGTTGTTGAACAGCACCAGTCCCAATACCGACCCCTGAGGAACGCTACATGATAAACCAGAAAGAAGCAGTTTAATTGGTATACTAACTCCACGGTGTAAGTATTTTAGCAAGGGCTGTTCTGAGTTTGTTATTTTAAAAATATATATACATTTGATAGGTGTTTATATATGTACATACACATACATAAAATGCACAACCAGTCAATTTTAATTTAGTGGAGTATTTGGGAGTCTCTGGTTTTGTTTGTATTTTGCTGTGTTTTAAACCAGTTCCTTTCATAATAATCTCCAGTGAGAACTAAAAGAAGACATATTAACTTCCAATCATTCAATTTCAAAGGCACATTGCAGACCTGAAAAATATTAGTTACTTTCTCCATGATCAGAAGTAGAAAATGGACAAGAAAAACAAAGGGAGAATTGGCATGGCATTATGCCATAATATCATTGGTTTAGTTGTTTTATCACAGAGTAAATCAGTTTTTCTGATTTCCAGTAGTGCTACCAGTTTTCCTTTTACAGTGGCAAGCACATTACTGAAGCCTGCTAGGTATTTCATTATTGAAATAGCCTAATCTCCCTTCCTTTGTAGAAAAACAATGATATGGAAGAACAAAACCTAGAACTCCTTTAAAGACTTTCTCCCAAGATTCTCAGCCCTGAACTAATTCCCTACCTCACAGCTACCATTACCAATTCTGTAATATTGCATTAATTCACAAAAATGATGATCATGGCACTTGCATTTCTTTGGCTGTCCAAGAAGCCGTTTCTATCCTAAACCGCTGATTGCAATTGTGGCTTTCTTCCAGGATTTGCCTGCAGAGTGGTATTGTAAGTCTTTGTGCTCTTTGACTTAAATTAAAAAGTAACATACATAGATGTGTTCTGGCCCAAACCTGACCTTTTCCAATGGAGAAGCTAGAAAGATGCAGTGCCTTACCTGGTGATTACCTCATCCACTGCAGTATATGGCTGGAGGGACTGACGGTGTACACTTGTCTGATTCACAGAATGGTTTGGGTTGGAAGGGACCTTAAAGATCATCTAGTTCCAACCCCCCTGCCATGGGCAGGGACACCCTCCACTAGACCAGGTTGTTCAAAGTCTCAAGTCCATTTCATCTCTCAGAACCGTCCTCAAAATATCTCTAACAAAAATACCCCCTTCACAGGTAACTTCACAACAGCATGTGCTATTAGAAGCGAAGGCACAGCTCTCACCGCATCACCAATTCTCACCCTTATTCCACTAAAAGCACGAGGACTGCCAACAATACTAAAGTTTCTCATGTGCTGCCTTCTAGAAGAGGAAAGAAATTTTAAAAAGTTGTGCCTCTTATTTTCACTGTTAGATGTTGGAGTGCCAGTGAAAAGGAGCGAGATCAAGCCTCGGAGCCCATCAGCAAATCTGAGCTGCCTTGGTATGTGCTTAGGAACGTACACAGTTCCCTGTTAGTCAAAATTCAGACATTATCAATTAAATAGGAAATACAACAGCAGCAATTGCAACAGTTATTCCCCAACACATTTTATATCAACATATATATACATAAAAAAAATCACAAACAATAGTAAATAAATAAATAAAACTCATAGAATTGCTCTACATCACACTTTTTAATGGGAAGTACAAGCATAGTGTAGGAGTAGTTTAAAATTTATTCTAAAAGTGTCTGGAATGACCAGGAACATGGTAAAGGGGAATGGTAAGGGGGAACCAAATGGAAAAGTATTACAGAAGCAGCAAGGCAAAGTGAAAGAATGTTTCACTGGCTGGAGATACACCGAGGCAGCAGCACTAAAATGCTTATTTCAGGAAACTCGGTACACCAGCAAACAGCTTCAGAAAGAATGCCTCAGGCTGCTCAGCGAAAAATACCACCATTGGGCAACGGGGCTGTATTTAAAAGATATACTAGTAAATTATTTGCATAGTTGTGTGCAGCTGAAACTGCCAACAGTCACAAACTACTCTATAAATGAAGTTTAAGTATAAGTAATAGACTTAGGAACCATGAGTGCTGTATTCTAAGGGACAATTTAAGAAATTTACTGAGGGATTTTCCAAACACATGCAACAAGCAGGCCTACTGACAGGATTATCCTTCCCCCCCCCCCCAAATTAAGTAAACCTAAGATGCCTATTATTTCAATATTAAAAAAAAAAAAGTAGAAACTCTCATATTTCTAGAAAGTATAAGATTTAATCATTGGGAAGTTAAATCACTTAACACCAAAATAACAGTGGTTTCTTAGGTACCTGCACTGTGCTTAGAAGGATACAACCCCCATAAGGGGTGCTAGGAAACTACCTTAAAAAAAAAAAAAAGAAATCTGGCAATCAATTAAATTTTATTCCCTGACCTTAGGCAAATAGCTTTTTGAAGTTTATCACTTTGCAGAAGAAATACGCCAACAGTACAGCTAAACTAGCAATATGATCTGAAGCAATAATCTGAAACAGTATCTTAGTTGTTCAATCCCTGCTCTCCCTGTTATATTACGTTATTCAGAAATGGACTATTTTCAAAATCCAGTATGTAAGTATCGCTAAAGAGCCAGTAGCAATATTACTTCACTTCGACCCCACCAAAGGGTAATCCCTTGTCAACTGCTACCCTCACCTTCTGTGGTCAACGCTACAGACGCTTGCTTGAATGATGCACTGTCTTCCCCCACCCCTCTGCCCAAACCTGAAGTTTGCTTTAGTACTTGCTATTGTAAAATAAAATTAATTTAACCAAAGAACTAGAACACATACAAACTTCCCTCTTCTATTCCTTCTCCCCACCAATGTGTTACACAGTTCTGGGGAGGGAAGAGAAGACATGGCTGGATTACTTCCAGCGGGATCATTTTTCTGATCCAACTCACCACAAACCCTAAAGGCGATGCAGGAGATGGACTGGCACATGTTTAGTGCCAGGTCAGTTTAAAACATAGGCATGCAGCTGCACCCACCAGGCTTCCAAAAACTAAGGGAGATGGTTAGATACTATTTCTGTTCCAGAAATGACAGTGCAAACCTCAACATTTGCCTTTCACATTCAATATTCTCTGCTAGGGCTGTGCATTCCTAGGGCTAATGGGCAAGTACCTACACCAGGCTTAAAAACATCAAAGTTCTCACTGGCAACCAGGGACAGCTTAGTGTGGAGAGAACACCAATTTAGCTGCCCTTACATGTAAACTTGAAAACAGTGTGAACGATTAATAGCTGCATGTACAAATCTCAAAGAAAGTACTTGAAACTGGGTTCTGACTGGGTTCTGCTTATGATCTCACCACTACAAACTATTTGTCAAGAGCTTAAGACCACCAATGGCTGCAGAGAAGTTACAGTAAGTATTTGTATCTTCCTGTATTTTTAATTAGAGTTATCTTTCATATGAAGAAACCCACAGGTTTATAAATATCTTTTTAAACTATATTAGGATCATCATAATCTCACCACAGAGGGAAAAAAAAAGCACCATCAGCATCTGTGATGGTCATTTGCATCTATCTCCTGTACTTAGCAAGCTAAAAACTAAAAGTTTGCCAGGGTGACTGAGTTTTACCCATGTAAAAGCTTACAGGAAGAAAGAGCTACCCATTCTTTTTTCACTCACAAACATGCTCCAGTTTCATGTTATAGCCCTCCCAAATTGTTCAGACAGAAACAAGAGTCGCTCATATGTGAAGAAATTGGATAAAACACTTTCTAACAAAAAGTATGACTGAATATTACCAGAACTGCTGGTAAGACTGGAGTATTGTATTATGTGCGATCAAATCTGAAGTCATTTGGTTTTCCTGGTCATAGTCTAATTCTTACCATTACTTTCCAAGATGACAATTTATCATGTCATGTATCAAGGCAAACCATGGCATAATTCAAAACCCAGCACCCTAACAATATGCAATGTGACTTCCAACATAAAACGCCCACTGAAACACCAAGAACTACTTTTTCATTATCATCAAATCCAAGTATTGCTGCCTCTTCACACCCACCCCTCCCCCTATTCTTTTGGGGTGCAGGGAGTAAGATTGGAATTCAAGTGCGTTAGGCCAACTCATTAGTTGTTCAGAGAAAACCATTCTCCACATTACAGCTCAGTAGAAATATCACCAACCATGATGGTAAAAAAAATAATGTGTAATGAAACCTCAGTATTTGCCAGTCACAAAATACATACCAAGCACGTAAAAAGGAAGACATTCAGACAGAAGCTTTTTAACAAAGCATACTCTCATGTTACAAAAACAGAAACTGAGTCCAAAGTTGTTGCAGAAAGCCCTTCTCTCACTAGTGAATTTCTAAAACTGTAAGAAGTTGCTTACAAAGAAAATCTTTCCATCACACTTTTAAGAAACTTCACAATAGCTTTCTCTTTAAGAAATAAAATCAGCAGAATATAGTAATTACATTTTTGTCCCAAACAGTATGAGCTGTGTATTTTAGCCCTCTAAATATGTAACTGAATGATACCCACTGCATATATATTAAAAAGGAAGAGGAAGTTTTACCAGCAAAACTCCCTATTCTCACATGCATTATGTTAATCTTTCCATGCCAGGAGGTAGATTTCCCTGAAGTAGCATACACTGTCAGCAACAGAGGTACTGAAGCCATTGGTACCAACCAACCAGTTTAAAACAAACAGATGCAAAATTCCACAGAACCTTGATCACTATCTTGATATCTGCTTGAATTATCTTCCAGTTTCATTCATTTTCTTCTTCAAAATTTTGTTTACAATTATTGAGACACTGCAAAAATTGTGCCTTGACGATAACAGGTACGAACTTCCAGTTGAAAAACACACAGATTAAGAGTGTCCCCTAACTTGAGCAGTCAACCATTTCCAGGGTCCTAATCTCTAATGTCCAGTTCAGAGAGAACAAGGAGGAAAAGAAACGCTGAGGACTAAATCCCAATGTCATTTGTACAGCTCAACATTAGGTTATGCCGACTCTGGCTCTGTTGGGAGCTCACAGTTAAAACTTCCCCTGTCACTCAAAGTCCACTTCTAGTTTTAACTCCAGTAGGAACACAAGGTGCACTTCTCCTCCTACAAACTTGAAGTGTTCATAGTCTAAATATTTTAGTACAGTCAAACCATAAGACAAAGCGTATCTTTGTAAGCCAGCCTCTGCACTTGTATACAGCAGAAGACGCAGTATTCTGTTTTTCACAACTCCAAGGCACCACAAACTAGGTTCATAACGGCATTTTTTAACATCCTTGAGACCCTCAATTAAGCAACGTAAAATCTATACAAGTTCTGCAGCCTTACCTACGAAGTAATAAGGTGTTACCTACCAAGCAAATATTATTCTAACAAGGTCTTTTTAAGGTGGGAAAAGCAAAAGAAATGTTACACAAGAGTTTTCAAATTCAGCACTATTCTGTTAAACTACAGCTCAGTGACAGTCCAGGAGATCACTAACTACACTCCCTAAACTGCAGGAAATGCCACCTCACATTGAGTGAGCGTCAACCAAGTTACCCGTCGGTCCTGAAGAACACGCCTTCAGCTTGGGTTATTTTTCCGTGCGCTCTCCTTTACAATGCCAAGCCTCGGTAAAAGGCGTGAGGTAGGAATTAAAGGGGAAGAGGACGGTGAGTCGTCGCAGCAGCAGAACCGCTCACCCTTGGCACCACTGCCGCCGCTCCCGGTGCCTGTCAGGAGGCACACGCAGCCCGGCCGCTGCTCCTCATCGCGGCGACCGCTGCTGCTCCTCTAAGAAAAACCCCTTCGAACACCCCAGGAATATTTACCTTTCCAACGCCGAGCTCTCCTCGGTCCCATGACCTCGCAAAACACACATACAAATGAACTCAAAGGCCAAGGCTGCTGCCGGCAGCCCCTTCCGCAGTCCCCAGCCCGTATCGATCAGGCCCTTCACCACCTCGGGCATGTAAACACGAGGAGCCATACGGGACAAGCGGCCAGCGGTGCGTGCCCCCCCCGGGGCCAGGCGGCACACCGAGCCGCGGTGAGCCCGGCCGCCAACGCTCCCGCCGCTGCTCCGGCTGCCCGCGCCGCCATCCCCCCGTCTCCCCGCGCCCTGCCCCAGCCCCCCGGCCCGCGCCAGGCCCCCAGCCGCCGCTCACCCAGCTTGCCGCGGGACTCCTCCAGCTTCTGGATCTGGTTCTCCAGGAAGAGCACGGCCACCCCGAAGACCAGCACCGCCAGCAGCTGCAACTTGGGCGGCAGCATAATCCTGAGCAGCCCCATGAGCAGCAGCAGCAGCGCCGCCCGCCCGGGATCACGACATAACGCGGGGCCCGGCCGCGGAGGCCGGCGGGAGCCGCCGCCGCCGCAGGGACGGCGCGAGCGTGAGGGAGCCAAAGGGAGCGCGGCGGGGCGCGCGCGGCGGGGTGGGGGGGGGACGACGGGGGAGCGCGACAGGGCCCGCCGCCGCTCTCACATCGCCCCGCAGACCGCCCGGCCCCGCCGCCCCCCGCGTCCGTCACCAACCGCCGCGCGGCGGCCACCAGCGCGCGCGCGCCCCTCCCCCGCCTGCGTGCGCTGCTCAGCAACCGAACGCCCAGCCGCGCGCCCGCCTCCCGCCGCCACCGCCGCTTCCCGGCGGCGGGACCCGCCCCCGCGCCCTCCGCCATTGGGCGGTGCTATCGCCGCTCCGCCTCTCCCGCAACTGGATTGGCTCTCCACGGGTGACGTTCCGCCCACGGGGCGTTGACTTCCCCTCCTCCCTCAGCCCTGAGCCTTCGGGCCGAGGCCATGTCCCGCCTTCATGCGACCCTTCGTAACTGGGAGGCCCTTCTTGAAGTCCCGCCTATTTCCCCACTCTCATTGGGCAGGCACCGCGGCGCTTGAGAAAAGCACAATGGTATTGCTCAGCTCGGCTGTCAATCCGCGGGGCTAGGGGCCTACGTGCCGGTTAGCGGCCACTCACCGGAACGAGGAAGGATTTTAGTGAGGGTCGTTCCCGCAATGCCTGTTTGGGGCTGCGAAACGGCATCTGCTCCCGCCTCACTGGGAGGCGCTACTCTGCACAGACTGAAATATCCTTGTTCTCGACTTCACGCAGAGGTTCTGGGTTAGCTGCTTCAGCTTGTGGTGCTGGGGGTTGGGAGCACGCCTCCGGTCCCCCGCATCAGGCTGCGTGCCGGGCACCCGCGGCGGGCGAGGTCCTTCGGCAGCCGCCCGCGGCGCTGGCAGGAGCGTCCCAGCACCAAGATGGCGGCGGGCGCCGAGCTAACGGCCCCGGGGCGTTGCTGGCTCTGGTTGCTAGTGGGGCTGCAGGCGGTGAGAGGCCGTTCCGGTTTATTCGCGCTCGCGGCTGAGTGCGGCCGCGATTTCCTAAGAGAAAGAGCGGCGGTGTAAGGGTGGAGCGGGGTGGGGGCGGGAGCGAGACGCGTCCCATAGCGGGAGGCGGAGGCAGCAGGCCTTGCCCATCCACCCCGAGGCGGCGTTCTCTGCTTCCGTGGCAGCCCCTCCTGCTCTCTTTGTCGAATGCCGCTTCTACCCTTTTTCCACCTCCCCTGGCCGCCCCTACTCCACACTGCGAGAGCCGCCGCGTTTTGAAGCCTCAGCACCCCCCGCCTTCTCTGTCGCCTCGGCCCTGTCAGCCGTGTGACCGCGGGGAACGTGGTGGTCACCATGGGTCTTGCAGCGACACCTGACCTGAGTTCACAGATTTCCTCGCGCGTTTCTTGGAAAGTGAAGCTAGGTGGCTTTTGATTTCTAACCGAAGGGTGTCCTGTGAAAGGCTCTCTCGAGGACAGGTCTGCTTTCTCTCTTCTTAGCGCACCTGATGCCCTTCAAGTTCTGACCCACCAGAGCTCCAGGAACGTGGTTGTGCAAAACACCTGTTCACATGTTTCACTCCAAGTACTTCTAAAGCAATTTGTATCAGTGCTGCATTTGCTCTTATACATCACGTTATCCAGTGTGAAAGCAATGCAGCCATGTAATGTGAATTTGGAGAGGGTGCTGCTGAAAGGAGGCACGTCACTGGCCAAGTAACTGAAATTACCTTGTTCTGATGGGAAATTAGATTCTGGAATATGAAGGTTCTTTTCTAATCCTAAACAGAAGCATTTATTGTAATTAGTATACTAATTATTACAGTAATTGTGGTACTAAAAATTGAGGAAAAATACTGGGGAGAGCCACTGTCTTCCTTTCCCTCCCTAGGGGTTTATTCTTAAGTTGTTCTGAGCTTTCTACATAACCAGAACTACTTCACCGAAGAATTCTCTTGTAATGGGGACTTTACATACTTTTCGTACACTGTTTTTTCAGTTGGGTTCCCCCCATAAACAGAGTATTGGTCTTATGTATATATGCTGATGCTCTAGAGCTCTACTAGGGAAAAGTGTGAGGAGTGTTGCTGGTGGAACCAAATGACGGTTGCAGTAATGCCATTTTTATTCCCAGGTGAGCAGATTGAAAAGTGAGAAAAGGATGACAATGAAGCATAAAAGGGGCAGATGGCAAGCAGCTAGGTGCTTTAGCTACTGTCATTAATTTATTAAATGAACAATAATAATGCAGCTTTGGCAGTGTTTGGCATCCTTCTTCAGATTTTGTGTGATACTATGGTGGTGTTACATTTCTTATTGCCAGTATCCTTCAGAAAGGATAAATAATAGATGATTCCACTAGAATAGGGTCCCATTTTTGCTCATCTGCTGTCACATATAGAAATTACTTTAGCAGGGTCCTGTAGGAAGAAGAAAAATAGCTTTCTACCTGACAGAGTAGTAATTTTAAAGTAATTTTCTGTATATTCTACTTTTCTGTTCATGCTTTAACTTTTTTTTAGCAGATATAGAGAAACAGAACAATGAGGCACCTAATGTTTTCTACCAATTCCTAGTCCATAACACTTCCTGTCTGTCACATCAGCGGCATGTCTTTACCCACTTTAGGTTGACCGCTTCAGTGCGGGAAATAGGTTTTGTCTCTAACCTTACTTGGGTATGCTGTTGTCATGGTTTAGGCCCAACCAGCAGCTAAGCATGCAGCTGCTGGTTCTCTCCTCCCCATGGTGGGATGGGGAGGAGAAAATACAAGGAAGGGCTGGTGGGTGGAGACCAGGACAGGGAGGGATCACTCACCAGTTATGGTCACGGGAAAACAGACTTGACTTGGGGAAGAAAAATCAATTCAATTTGTTACCAATCAAATCAGAGTAGGATGATGAGAGACAAAATCAGATCTTAAAAAAACCAAACACATCCACCCACCCCCTCCCCCCAAAAAAACCTCCCAAAACAAACAACAAAAAACCCAAATAAACAAAACACCTTCTTCCCAGGCTCAGCTTTGATCCCCATTTTTCTCCCTCCTCCCCTCAACCGCGCAGGGAGACAGGGAATGGGGGTCAGCATCAGTCCATCACACGTTGAACTCTGCCACTCCTTCCTCCGCAGGGGAGGATCCGCACACTTTGTCCCTGCTCCAGCATGGGGTCCCTCCCACAGGAGACAGTTCTCCATGAACTTCTCCGAGGAGAGTCCTTCCCACAGGCTACAGTTCTTCACCAACTGCTCTGGTGTGGGTCCCTTCCATGGGGTGCAGTCCTTCAGGAGCAGCCTGCTCCTGTGTGGGCTTCCCACAGAGTCACTGCCTCCTTCAGGTGCAGCCACCAGCTCCAGTGTGGGGTCCTCCCAGGGCTGCAGGTGGGTCTCTGCTCCCCCATGACCCTCCATGGCAGCAGGGGCACAGTCGGCCCTCTCACCAAAGCTGCAGGGGAACCTCTGCTCCAGGCACCTCCTGCCACCTTTCTGCACTCACCTGGGGGTCTGCCTGGTTGTGTCTGACACCCCACTCCTCTGTCCTTCTGCAGGTTCCCCAGCAGGTTTTCCCACTCTTAAATATGTTATGACAGAGGTGCTACTGCCATTGCTGATTAGCTTGGCCTTGGCCAGAGCTGGGTTTGACTTGGAAGCTTCTAGCAGCTTCTTACAGGAGCCACCCCTGTAGCCTGCCTACCCCTGCTATCAGAACCCCACCACACAAACCCAGTATAGCTGTACGTATTAAGTGATGGTGAATCCGGTTTGATTTGCTGTAGGAAAAAATTAGTTTTTCTTCTGTGTTTCATTGTTTGGCCTAGCATAATTCTTCTGTGTCTGTTATCATCTAGTCCAGTTTGCTGGTATCACCTCACTCTTCTCTGAACACAGAGATGCTTGATGATTGTTTTGTTGGTGTTCTAGATGGTGCGGGTTTGGCCAATGTCTTTCAACTGTACTGAGAAGCATCTTGGAAAACCATCTCCTTTCTTAATTTCCTCTCTCACTTCCTGTTGTGTCGTGTTCCCTTCCTCCCCAGCATAGAGCTGGAAGAAAAGGTTTTAAGCTAGGGTGTGAGAAATCCCTGAGTAGGGTGGGAAAACAAAACCCAAGTATCATTTACGTGCTGGGATGGTTGGTAAAATTTGGTTTTGCTGCTTTACATAGGGCCCATGTAATTAAGTTGCCTATTCAAATGTATTACTACCAAATCAGAATGGGAGGTTTTTATCTACACTTCCACTTTTAGTATGTGATTATCCTGTAACATTAATGCAAACATGAAATTAAGATCCTATTCTTATGCGTTGTTGAGCAGTTTGGTCCATTTCATCACTCTCTGGTTGTGCTTTTCCCAGGCTTAGCTGTTACACTTATTTTCCAAGTGTGTTTTTGGTGAAATGAATGTTACTGCAATTTGAAAGAGCAGGTTTTACAGAGCTGTAGCCATGTGCGTTTCGGCTGATTCATTATGCTTGGCTTTTTTTTTCTCAACTTGGAGGTGGCAACTGGAAAACAGTAGAGTTGTCAGAAGTGTAGATAAATGAATTTTGGCAGGTCTGATACCTTGGAATATTCATATTACGAGTTGCTAGAATTCATTATTAGTTTAAAACCATTCCTCAGCGTAAGGTGTTTTGTACTTACAGGCAGATCATTAGGCGTTACAATAAAACAGTCACAAGAAACTTCATTGTTCTTCCTAGTAATTAAAGCATTTAAAAGCTTCATTTTTTAAGCAACTAATTTAATACTAAAGCATAACATTATTGATTTTCAGATAAGTGTATATGGAACACAGTTGTCATCAGAAGCTTGCAGAGAGCTGGGCTTCTCCAGTAACTTGCTGTGCAGTTCTTGTAACCTTCTTGGACAGTTCAGTCTGAACCAGTTGGATCCGTTCTGCAGGCAGTGCTGCCAAGAAGAAGCGCAGTTGGAAACCAGAAAGGT